>CM031235.1:493252777-493852777 GCA_018340775.1 Taxus wallichiana var. yunnanensis
AGAGTCCCTAGATGAAGTCAATAACCAACAAGTGGCCTCCCTCTTGTAGTAGGATTCCCAATGTCTGCTCAATGCCCCGAGTTCATTTTGGCTGTGCTTCCAATTATGACTCAGATTCCCGCTCAGTGAAAAATCAAGCAAGAGAAACCATAGTGAAGTTGGATGGGGGTTACTTTGATGACCTCTTAAGATTACCCAACTTTGAGGAATATGTCGATGTAGATCTTAAGTCAGCATAGAAATCCTGGGACAAAGATCAAGAAGATTGCATCAAGCATGTGAATAAAAAGTTCTTGATCAAGGCCAAGCCAGCCATCTCTAGGTTTCCCAAGTTTGTCCCAGGAGTGATTTCATCCTTGAAATCAGTGACATCATCACCCTGTTGAGTCGAGTATTTGGACTCCCGAGTCAAGAGACTTTCAAGGGTGGATGTATCAATTCATGGTCCTTATAAAGAAGAATGAACAAGGGATTGATTGGAGTAGTCTTATAAGTAATGAGATTGATTCCCAGATGAAGACAGTCTTGACTACTGGAAAGTTTTATATGTCATCATATGTCACCTATGCAGCAGCCAGTATGAGGAATTATCCAGGGTTGGACGTGAAGGGAAGTAAGTCAACCAAACATATATATCGGTATTTCCCTCAGTTGACAATGAAGGGGTCCGAGGATCAATTCAGAAGAGTGAATGATGCCTTCTTTTATGAGAACATCTGCATGTTGAACCCTGACTTAAGAAAGAGAAGAGTCTCTGATGAGGCATGGGCCAAAGTATCAAAATGGGGTTGTATCTTCTTGTAGTTCAAGAAGTTCACATACCTTCGGGTGGTCATGTACCAGGTGATCCTTTCCGATTGCCCAGATTCCCAGGTGATAAGCTGATCCTAATGGAGTTGGTAAGACAATTGTTGGATTTCCACAAATTCCAACAAAGTAAACACAAGGTCCGTATCCTTCCCTATTTCCATCGGAAGGTACACGTGCTCGATAGTGGTTAAAGCTAAGAATGTGGTGCATGAGCTTTAGGACAAGTTGAAGAAGCACATGAAGCACAGAGATGGATTTGATTTCGAGGAGTCCTTAAATCATATGGGACTTTATATCTACATGTTCCCAACATAGAAGATATTTGGGTTGATCTTGGGATGAAGTTTCCATCCGAAGAAAGGACAATAGCAAGTTGAAAATTGAAGAAATCTAGATGCTAGATTTATCTGACATCCCAGAGGGCACCATGGATAATGAGAGTGTCCTTGATGCCTCGTATGATGGGTTAAATGAAGACCGATATGTATTCCCAGCCATTGATTGGTCCATCATTGAGAAAGCTTCTATTGCGGGGAGAGCTGCTCAAATTCTTTCCCGTACTAAGGCGTGGCTCATTTCTTGGGGAATGAGTTATAAAGAAGGGAGTTTTTCAAAACTAGATACTTTGGAAGTGGGACCCTCCAAGGGAAAAAAGGAAAAGGATAAGAACCCTTCCAAGAGGCCAATAAAGGTTAAGTTTTTAGAAAGGGAGAAGATCAAGTAACCACACCAGTGGCCACTCTCCCACAAATAGTTGAGGTTCTTGATTCACCTCCACAACTAGAACAAGGAAATCCTCCTTCAGAGAAGAGATTGTTCAACCTTCCATTCCTCTTTTGGTTGATCAGTTCATCAGAGGTAAGTCTTCCTCTTATCTCTCAAGCTCTAATTTCAGAATCATTGCCTCCTCCCATTCAGCCTTCCTTGCCTCAGATTTCTTCACCAAGTTCCTCAACCATGGCTAGTATCTTCTCTGGCCTCTCACCTCTCCCCACTGGACCTCAGTTAACCATGGATATGCCTCCTCCTTCTGCGCCTTCATTCCCTGAGTCCATTGTCACGAGACACTACACTTGCAGTGGTCACCACTCCACAAGCTAACCTTCCTCCACCTGAGGATGTGACCGTAACACCTACAATGGGAGAAACTTCTTCCAATATGCCTCAATGGTTAATAGATCAGACGAGGAAGAGGAAGGTGGTAGTTCCATTACCAACCTTTGATTTTAGTTCCCTCAAGGTCACTCCTACCAAGTCGGCCAAGAAACCCAAAATAGTTTCAAGGATTTCAGTGGATGCCTCAGGGCATAAATTTGTAGAAATTACTACTCCTGTGGCTGATAAAACCAAGGATGATATAATGGTCATAGATTATCAAATCACAAGGGTTGATCTAGGGAAAGTAACAATGGAGGGAGCACAACAAGATGCACAAGATGCCATGAATGTGTTGTGCTAGAAGCTAAAGGAAACTAAGGAAAACAGAGATGAGTTAAAAGAGAAAGTACAACACAGAAGTACTACTCAAGCTCTCAAAGCCTCCTGAGTCAACACCATCATCCTCTACTCCTATCAGGTTTGATTTCTCATCGGTACCCATGATTGAGAAGATTAATGAGAAGGGGAGAATGGTCGATGAATGGATCCAAAGGCTGCTCCTGCAAGGAAAAGAAGTCATTGAGGACACCGTGGAAGTCTACAAATCCTTGGAGGATATAAAGAAGGATGGAGAGAAAATGGATGATGAATTTTCAGCAGAGTGGGAACCTAGAGTTAACTTTTGAAGCTCTCCAAACATTGAAATAGGTTCCATCCCACATCTTGGTCGAAGAAGGCATCATTCCACATGGGGACAAACATTTTCAACTAACCAAAGCCATTAGATTTAGAATAAAGATTCTCAATGAAGCTTGCAGAAAATTGAGGGAATCAAGAGATCAATTGGTCGATGGCATGAATGACATAGAAGAAGAGCTAGTCAAGATCTGTGCTAAGGTGTTGAGTGAAAGCTCGGGTATTCTACCTGTTGATGATCTTTACAAGTAGATCCAAGAATCAATTCAGCATGAACCAACTTATGGATTTGGCCTGGAAATCATTGATAGGTTTGTGAAAATTGAACATTCTTTGGAAACCCTGAGGAAACTCAACAAGAGACTGAAAAAGCTTCCTGGCAATGCTAGTGATACTCAGGAAACATGTGAAGTTCTGAGTGATCATTCCACCATGCCTGATGAAAATGAGATGCAGGGTATAATCCAAAAGTTCCAAGAATTTGGGACAAGAAGGCTTTGTTGGAGGAAGACAAAGATGATGAAACAAGAATAGGCACAATGTTGCATGTCATTTCAATCCTGAAATCGACATGTCTTTTTCATTTTTGTTTCATCACATAGGAAGCAAATTTTGACTTGGTCTCTATGTGAGAGTCAAGCAAAATAGGACTCTCATTAAAAAGACTATTTTCTAGGATTTATCCTATTTTCTCTCAACTCCTTTTATTATAAATAAGGGATGCTTATGCATTCCAAAGGGTTGAGATTTTTGGAATATTGAGATCTATTGTGAAGAAGAAAGACTTTGTGTTTTCTTTTAATCATTTGAGGAATAGAAGTTGATGCTATTTTGCAAACTTTGTGTTGTGAGATGTATCTTTCTTAAGATATTGTTCTTATGTTCATAATCTTAAGCTATTCTTTGTTTAGCATCTTGATTGTTCTAATCATTTCAAACATTACATTTGTTATCTAAAAACTCGTATGATGATTTTGTGATCTGTGTTTACTCAAAAGAAAATATGTTCCTCTCATTTCCTTTCCATTGTGTTTCTTCCATAATAATAATTTCCTTTCCGATCCATTTCATTTCAAAAACAAAATATCTTCACCTATTATGGATATGGATTTTGGGATTCTATCCCAACCCCAATGGTTAGATTAGTGTGAATATTGTATATATTATTTCTGTTGTGTTTTAGATTAGTAATAAACAGGAAGCCTCACCTGTCTTTGAGGAGGGATTTAATCCCATGTACTGTGGTTGAACCTCATATTTTGGCTTGACAAAATATCCAACCAAACATTTTTGGTGACTCTTGGGGATATATGGATTGATAAGACTAAGCTTATCCTTTTGGTGTCTGGCGACTCCGTATTTGCCTTATTTTCAAGAAGATCCATTTTCCAGTTCAAGTTGGCTAGAAGATCTTCACTCGGTCAAGCCAAGCCAGGGGTGAAACTGATCCATTCTTTGATCTGCTTCAACAACATAATTTCAGGCTTTCACCCAACAATGTTGCATCTAGTCGAGCAAGAAGTTCTTCACCCATCCGAAGGACTCGAGATTCCTCAAGAACAAGAAGTTTCTACAACTTTTCATGCATTATTCTTGTCGGATATTCATATTCCTGTACACACTTCATTTAGAAGAATGGCAAGCACAACTGTGCCTTGGGGCGCAGCTATTGGTCCTCTTTCCCTTACTCCACCATTGCATGACCTACCTCATGGATCATGGAAGAATATTCCTAAGTTCAACGGTGATGGAAAACAACATCCTGATGAACACATTGCCTCATTCTTTGTTGCATGTGGTGTTCTTGGGGTTGCTCACGAAGATGTCTCTATTCGACTCTTCATTGAAACATTGCATGGCATGTAGTAAGCAGAATGGTTTTACCATCTCCCAAATGCATGCATTACCAACTGGGCTACCATGAGATCTGTATTTGAAGCAAGGTTCAAACCAGTTGAAGATTCTCATGCCTTGTTAGCACAACTTACACACATGAAGAAGGAGTCTTATGAACCCATGGGATTTCATAGCCAAATTCAACAAGCTGATTCGTAAGATTCCTAGAGCTAGCTATTCCCACTCTTGAAAATTAAAAGTGTTTCTTCATCAACACTCAACCTCCTGATGTGAGCTTCTTGTTGAGAAGATTTGTTATCCCCGATTTGGCCACCGCTCAAGCTACAACCACCGAAATAGAAGATGATCTTATTCTGGCTGGAAAGATCAGAAGAGAATCATCTAAGCCTAAAAATTAGAGTTCTTCTCAGAGTACTACTGATCCAATGATTCAGAAGATGGCCAATGACTTGATCACTTTAAAGAAGAAAATGTCTCAACAAGCAACCAACATTCCTTATCGGGATATTCCTAGATGGAATTTCAACAATGCCAATGGCGCTCCCGCAAGAGATAGGAATCGGTTGATCACTTGCTCCCACCAAGGCTGGCCATTGAAGCTCCTCTATCAATGCAAGTAGTTGAAATAGTTGAGGAGGATGAGGAACCAGAAGATCATGACTCTCATGAAGCCTTCGAAGCTTCAGGATATGTTGATGAGTCTTTTGATGATTCAGCTGGTGACTCCAACATTGGTTATTTGGAATACGAGAAAGATGAAGATGAGCATGATGGAAAATCATTTGTAGTTTTCACTTGATCCCAATCTCAGAACCCCAGAAATCTGGTTGAAAGCTCCAAGGATAAAAGTAAGGAAGCTCCCGTAGTTATGGTGAAAAGAGGATCTCCCATCTCAGCACAAACTGAAAAGGAGATAACGAAAAAGGTAACTTCACCTTCCAACTCTCTTTCTCCTACTTTCAAGGCTAGTACCTCAGCTCAGACCAATGTAACTAGAACTGAGCCCTCCATCATTCCTTCATATACCACTTTTGACATCATTGATCATGCAAAGAAAACCAAAATCCAAATGTCAGAAGCCGAATACCTTCAGTCCAACCCTGAGCAATTTGAGAAACTTGCCAAATTCATTAGAAGCAAGGCTGTTATTCCTCCATCTTCAAAAGGCATTTTTCCTAGCCCCACTAGCCTTTACCTCAGAGTAATATGACCTCTCTCCGCTTCTTTAGGAAAGATTGAACCATTTTATTTGTCTTTACTTATAAATGGTTTCAAACTCAAGCAATTGCATAATTGACTCAGGAGCCTCTGATAACGTTATGCCCGCAAAAGTAGCTCATGCCCTGGACTCACACTGACTAAATCTTATGGGTGATGTTACTCCATGGAAACTAAACAAGTCCCCTTGATTGGCCAAATCAAGGATGTGTAGTTTGCATTTGTTGCATTTCTGGAAAAGAGAGTAAAAATGACTATCCTAGTTGTTGATATCCCGATGCTTATGGGATTCTTTTGGGAAGAGGATTTTGCAAAGATGTTGGAGGAGAAATCAACATGGATTGGACCAAAGCTAAAATTCCTAGTAAATGGAGTTCCTCGTGTCCTTCACCCCGAAGCACAAGCAAAGTACCTGGTTACTAAATCAGATGATCCTAAGGCTCAAATTCTCTTTGAAGATGTAGGCTTGGGTAATTATTTCCTGACATCTGAGGTGCCCTCTGTAGAAGTGAAAGAAGAAGATCCTAATGCTGTCTGGACCCTTGAGTTTGATGGGAGTTGTTCAACTACTGGTTTAGGTGCCGGCGTAGTTCTTATATCTCTCAGATTTTGAGATCTTTCCCTTTGCTTTCAAGTTGCAGTTTGATAATACTAATAACACAACCTGAATATGAAGCTTTGTTATTAGGATTAGAAATGGCAAGACAAAAAGGAATCAAAATCTCAAAGTACAGGGAGATGCCGAGTTGATTGTGAATCAAGTAAGGGAATTTATCAGGTAAAAATGACCATCTAAAACATTACAGAAACAAGGTTTGGGACAACATAGAATGCTTGATGCTTTTTCCATTAAAGCAAGTCTTAAGAGATTACAATGATAAAGTTGATTCCTTAGTTGTTTTTGCATCTCTTCTTCTTCCTCACCCACAGTTCAAACAGGACACATATACCATTGAGATTGTGTATCGTCCAAGTGTTCCAGATAACTCAGCTCATTGGTAGGTGTTTAATGATGACCAATAGGTATTGTCTTTTCTGGAGAAAGCTGATAATTTTAGTGAGCTTTATTTTGAAGGATCAAGAATCAGCTTTTCGTGAGTCCATCTGAATTCATATCAAGAAATTGATGGTGAATTCATCCAGCTTAAAGGAAATAAGATTTCGAAGGGATTAGTTTCTCTGGAAGGTCTATTTGACAAGCATGACCAGTTCATTCAGGGTAAAAGGCAAGCTGAAGGTGCTTCCTCATCAGAGGTAGATCAAGTTAACCTAGGCTCCATTGATCAACCATGGATGGTAAACATCGGTAAATGTTGTTCTCGGAGGAAAAAGAAAGATTCTCTTCACTCTTGAAGAGATATATGGATGTCCTAGCATGGTCATATGTGGATCTAAAGTCTTTCAAGCCCAAGGATGTGCAACATAGCATTCCTTTGAAGCCTGAAGTTAAACCCTACAGTAGAAAGCAGAGGCATTACAACCCAAAGATCTTAGGGACTATTCTTGTAGAAATTTAGAAAATGTTAGATGCAAGGATTATCTTTCCGATCCATCATTCCACCTGGGTTGTGAACATTGTCCCTGTGAGAAAGAAGAATGGTGAAATCTGGATTTGTGTTGACTTCTAGAATCTCAACCAGTCTTCATTAAAGGACAATTATCCATTGCCCATCATGGACTAGGTATTATGACTATCACTGGATCAGAAATGTTATCCATGCTTGATGGATTTTTGGGTATAATCAGGTTGAGGTAGCTGTTGAAGATCAACATAAAACAACGTTCACTACCCCATGGGGAACCTTTTCTTATAGAAGGATGCCTTTTGGTTTGATCAATGCCGGAGCCATGTTTCAAAGGGCTATGGACTTAGCTTTTAGAGATTTAATGGGCAAGGTCATAGTTGTGTATTTGGATGACTTGACGGTCTTTTCTAAAAAGTGAAGTGATCATTATGATCACCTGGAACAAGTACTCTTAAGGTGCAAGGCATCATGGGATTTCATTAAATCCTAAAAATTCCATGTTTGGAGTGACAGAAGGAAAGTTGTTGGGTCATATTGTCACTAGAGAAGGAACCAAGATCGACCTAGAGAGGGTGAAGGCCATTCAAAGCCTTACCCTACCCACAATAAAAAACTAGGGTGCACTCCTTTTTGGGAAGGTTAATTTCCTAAGAAGATTTGTACCTTGATTTTTGATAAAACCAAGGATATCCTTGGAATGATGAAGGATAAAACTCCATTTGATGGAGCACTGAAGGGAAGCTTGCATTTGAAGAAGTCAAATGGGAAATTTCTCACGCTCCTATTCTGGTATGCCCAGACTTCAAGAAAGATTTCATCATGTATAGCTACGCTTCCACACATACAGTATCGGCCATCCTGATGCAGGAAAATGAAGAAGGAATTGAAGCTCCCATTGCTTTCATGAGCTGCCCACTAAAGGAACATGAATTGAAGATGTCACAGATTGAAAAGCATGCTTATGCAGTGGTGAGAGTGGTGAAACATTTCAGGTATTATGTCTTGAGTTCCCACACTCTCGTTCTAGTTCTTGATACCATAGTTAAATCCATTTTGACCCAACAAGAGTTGGGTAGTCAATGGGTAACTAGATAGCCAAAGTCTAGGAGTATGACTTGGACATCAAGACCTACCAAGTTGGTGTGAGGTAGAGGCCTGTGCCAATTAATCACAGAAAACAATGTTGAGACAGAGTGTGAAGAAACTGAAGGTACTTCTTAGAATTTCCCAAAGTGCTTTTCGTAAGCATGACTAATGAATGGTATGTAGATATCACTTTATTTTTAACCTATGGTGAGTGTCCCCACATTTAAGCCAAAAGAAAAGAGGATAGTTAAACTCAGATCTGCAAGATACATTCTGTGGGACAATGGTATATACAAGAAAGGTATCGATGGTGTATTATCCTGCACTGTGTTGACAAGTCTCAATAGAGATAAGGTTGCTAGAGTCCTTCCACAATCTAGCATGGAGGAAATTTCTCTTCTTCCATAATGGCTTACAAGATTTTATGGGCTAGGTACTATTGGCCTACTCTCTTTCGAGATTCAGTTGAATGGGTGGCCAAGTGTGAAGCTTGTCAACATTTCGTTGGTCATCCTAAGCTGGCAGCTCTTCCCTTAAAGCCCGTGGTGATTGAAGAACCTTTTCACCAATGGGGAATTGATTTCATTGGAGTATTGAACCCTACCTCTAGTGCCGGTCATAATTATGTCCTCACCACCATAGACTATTTCACCAAGTGGGTGGAAGCTGCTCCAATCAAACAAGCTACCTCCGAAGTTGTTTGTAATTTTCTCAAAGAAAATATAATTGTTAGATTTGGTGTGCCTCACAAGATTGTTTGCCAAAAACTCCAATTTCTCATCCCATGAGTTGACAGAATTTTTTATGGATTTGGGATCACGTTGGCTCATTCATCCGATTACTACCCTCAAGGCAATGGTCAGGTAAATGAATTGAGCAACAAAAACCTAGTGACCATAATCAGAAAGTTGGTTGATGAGAATCAGAGGACATGGCACAAAGCATTGTATGATGCATTGTGGGCTGATCGGATTACTCCTAAATGAGCTATTGGAATGTCCCCATTCTAGGTGTTGTATGGAATTGATGTTGAGATACCTATCTCTGTAGAATTTCCAGCCTTATAGTTGGCTAAAGCAATTGAGGATGAAACTTTTCAAAGTTCTATTGAGAAAAGGATAATGTACCTAGCTAGGCTAGAAGAAGAATAGAGCAAGGTGGTGGATCACATCACAGACCATCAGATCAAAGTCAAAAGAATATTTGACAAGAAATCAAAGCAACGTGATTTCTAGGTCGAGAGATCTAGTACTTCTCTGGGACAAGAGAAGAGACAGAAAGGGATGCATGGCAAGTTTGACTCCTTATGGAAAGGTCCTTTCAAAATACATCAGCTTGAATGGTGAAAATAGCTTTTGTCTATCATACCTTGATGGAGAGTTTCTCCCTCTACCTTTCAGTGGCCAACATTTGAAGATGTTCCACCAGTAATGCAAGATGCTCTCTTGCATTGTATCATAATTTATTTTTTGTTGTGTGTTTGCTTTCTTTCTTTCTTTCTTTCTTTGTTTTTGGTTTTTCTTCTTCAGACTCCGTAGCCCAATGGATAAATATTTTGATATGAGTTCTCTTCCTTTGATGTCTCAAAGAAATTCCCCAACTGGAGCCAGTTGTTATCTCATTTTTAGTGATTCCAGCTAAAATTGAGATAACCATAGAAATTTTTTTGACAAAACCTCCTAAAAATGCCCTTTGAAGGAGATTTTCAGGTTTTTAGGTTTCCATCGCATGCAAACATGTCTTTTACATGCTTCATGTCGAGTGTCTTCCAAAACCCAAAAACTTGATTACATGCCAGTGTATCGGGTTTTCAGAACCCGGGAGCATCGAACATACCTTACAAAAAACATGTTACATGTTGCTTGATTCCCGAAACCCGAAACCTGAAATGATCCTTTGTATCGGGTTTTGGAACCCGATAGCATCCAGACATGTCTTTTACATGCTTCATGTCGGTTGGTTCCGAAACCCGATTTGTTAAGAAAACCTTTGTTTCAGGTTTTTGGAAGTGCTAAGCATGATGACATGGCATTAATGCCGAGTTGTCGGTTAGTTGGCACACGTGTCGGAGGAGGTGTAATAAATGCTAGGGCTTTATAAATACTCCGATTTTACATGTCATTTCTACCTGACATATTTTTTTGCGTGGATTTTTCGTACATGCTCCTTCGACCTCCAAACCCGACTGAACTTCTCGATCGATTTCGTGATCCATCTTCGATCATTTTTCAAATTTCTTGAAGGTATTTTTCTCTTCTTATCATTTTGTGATCTTTGGGTTTGTTTTTGAAGCGTTCTTTCGGCATTTTTCCTCTTTCTTTTTCTTGCCTCTGGGTTTAGGGTTTAGGGTTGTATTCTTCATTTTTGTTGAATTTCCATGAAAACCCTTGTTTAAAAATCCATCTTGGGTGTTTTCTTATTTCCTTTCATGGATATACTCTTGTGGTTTTTGGGAATAATCTATAAAACTTAACTTACAAGCGTGGTGGAGATTTTACCTATTCTGACATCCCAGAAACCCGACACCTGTGTGTTGGGTTTTACAGGGTGTCGACACCATCCTTGTTCCGCATAGTATCGGGTTTTGTGAATTGCTCAACACCATTCTGGTTCCGCATTGTATCGGGTTTCAAAAGTTCTTAACATCCTTCAATTTCCATTTGTGTCGGGTTTCGCAGGGTGCCCGACATCTTCCAACTTCCGCTTGTGTCGGGTTTCACAAAGTGTTCAACATCCTCCAAATTCATGCAGACCATCGGGTTTTGTAAAGTGCTTAACACCCCTTGATTTCCACCTTGTGTCGGGTTTTATGAAGTGTCCAACACAACCTAGTTTCTGATTATACTCTATAGTGTGTCGGGTTTCATGAATTGTCTGACAGGTCTCAAAGTCGGTTGGTGTGGTGGGTCTGTGGGGTTGCTCAACAAGCTTCCAAGTCCGATTGTTCAAATAGAGTTATCTAGGCATTCTTTCTTTAGGACTTCTCATGTCGGATCCTGGATCATCTAAGGATAAGTCAAACAAGTCAAGAAAGATGAAATACAAGTACCGGAAAATGGAATCCCCTTCCTACATAGATTGCAATTATGACATCCGAGATATGGAGCTTGGTAACATTGACATGGAAGACTTTTGGAACAGAACCAAGGATTCTTCTCAGAGTCCCTGGATGAAGTCAATAACCAATAGTGGCCTCCCTCTTGCAGCAAGATTCCCAATGTCTGCTCAATGCCCCGAGTTCATTTTGGCCTGTGCTTCCAATTATGACTCAGATTCCTCAAGTGAAAAATCAAGCAGGAGAAACCATAGTGAAGTTGGATGGGGGTTACTTTGATGACCTCTTAAGATTACCCAACTTTGAGGAATATGTCGATGTAGATCTTAAGTCAACACAGAAATCCTGGGACAAAGATCAAGAAGATTGCATCAAGCATGTGAATAAAAAGTTCTTGATCAAGGCCAAGCCAACCATCTCTAGGTTTCCCAAGTTTGTCCCCAGGAGTGATTTCATCCTTGAAATTAGTGACATCATCACCTGTTGAGTCGAGTATTTGGACTCCCGAGTCAAGAGACTTTCAGGGTGGATGTATCAATTCATGGTCATTATAAAGAAGAATGAACAAGGGATTGATTGGAGTAGTCTTATAAGTAATGAGATTGATTCCCTAGATGAAGACAAGTCTTGACTACTGGAAAGTTTTATATGTCATCATATGTCACCTATGCAGTAGCTAGTATGAGGAATTATCTAGGGTTGGACGTGAAGGGAAGTAAGTCAACCAAACATATATATCGGTATTTCCCTTAGTTGACAATGAAGGGGTCGAGGATCAATTTAAGAAGAGTGAATGATGCCTTCTTTTATGAGAACATCTGCATGTTGAACCCTGACTTAAGAAAGAGAAGAGTCTCTGATGAGGCATGGGCTGAAGTATCAAAATGGGGTTGTATCTTCTTGTAGTTCAAGAAGTTCACATACCTTTGGGTGGTCATGTACCCGGGTGATCCTTTCCGATTGCCCAGATTCCCAGGTGATAAGCTGATCCTAATGGAGTTGGTAAGACAATTGTTGGATTTCCACAAATTCCAACAAAGTAAACACAAGGCTGCCATATCCTTCCCTATTTCCATCGGAAGGTACACATGCTCGATAGTGGTTAAAGCTAAGAATGTGGTGCATGAGCTTCAGGACAAGTTGAAGAAGCACATGAAGCATAGAGATGGATTTGATTTCGAGGAGTCCTTAAATCGTATGGGACTTTATATCTACATGTTCCCAACATAGAAGATATTTGGGTTGATCTTCGGGATGAAGTTTCCATCCAAAGAAAGGACAATAATAGGTTGACAATTGAAGAAATCTAGATGCTAGATTTATCTGACATCCCAGAGGGCACCACGGATAATGAGAGTGTCCTTGACACCTCGTATGATGGGTTAAATGAAGACCGATATGTATTCCCAGCCATTGATTGGTCCATCACTGAGAAAGCTTCTATTGCATGGGGAGAGCTGCTCAAATTCTTGCCCGTACTAAGGCGTGGCTCATTTCTTGGGGAATGAGTTATAAAGAAGGGATTTTTTCAAAACTAGATACTTTGGAAGTGGGACCCTCCAAGGGAAAAAAGGAAAAGGATAAGAACCCTTCCAAGAGGCCAATAAAGGTTAAGTTTGTCAGAAAGGGAGAAGATCAAGTAACTACACCAGTGGCCACTCTCCCACAAATAGTTGAGGTTCTTGATTCACCTCCACAACTAGAACAAGGAAATCCTCCTTCAGGAGAAGAGATTGTTCAACCTTCCATTCCTCTTTTGGTTGACAGTTCATCAGAGGTAAGTCTTCCTCTTATCTCTCAAGCTCTAATTTTGGAATCATTGCCTCCTCCCATTCAAGCCTTCCTTGCCTCAGATTTCTTCACCAAGTTCCTCAGCCATGGCTAGTATCTTCTCTGGCCTCTCACCTCTCCCCACTGGACCTCAGTTAACCATGGATATGCCTCCTCCTTCTGTGCCTTCATTCCTGAGTCCATTGTCATGGACACTACACTTACAGTGGTCACCACTCCACAAGCTAACCTTCCTCCACCTGAGGATGTGACCGTAACACCTACAATGGGAGAAAATTCTTCCAATATGCCTCAATGGTTAATAGATCAGACTCGAGGAAGAGGAAGGTGGTAGTTCCATTACCTTTGATTTTAGTTCCCTCAAGGTCACTCCTACCAAGTCAGCCAAGAAACCCAAAATAGTTTCAAGGATTTCAGTGGATGCCTCAGGGCATAAATTTGTAGAAAGAAATTACTACTCCTGTGCTGATAAAACCAAGGATGATATAATGGTCATAGATTATCAAATCACAAGGGTTGATCTAGGGAAAGTAAATGAGGGAGGAGCACAGATGCACAAGATGCCATGAATGTGTTGTGCCAGAAGCTAAAGGAAACTAAGGCAAATAGAGATGAGTTAAAAGAGAAAGTACAAGTAGCTGACAGAAGTACTACTCAAGCTCTCAAAGCCTCCTGAGTCAACACCATCATCCTCTACTCCTATCAGGTTTGATTTCTCATCGGTACCCATGATCGAGAAGATTAATGAGAAGGGGAGAATGGTCGATGAATGGATCCAAAGGCTGCTCCTGTAAGGAAAAGAAGTCATTGAGGACACCATGGAAGTCTACAAATCCTTGGAGGATATAAAGAAGGATGGAGAGAAAATGGATGATGAATTTTCAGTCAGAAATTGGGAACCTAGAGTTAACTTTTGAAGCTCTCCAAATGCTGAAACAGGTTCCATCCCACATCTTGGTCGAAGAAGGCATCATTCCACATGGGGACAAACATTTTCAACTAACCAAAGCCATTAGATTCAGAATAAATATTCTCAATGAAGCTTGCAGAAAATTGAGGGAATCAAGAGATCAATTGGTCGATGGCACGAATGACATAGAAGAAGAGCTAGTCAAGATCTGTGCTAAGGTGTTGAGTGAAAGCTCGGGTATTCTACCGTTGATGATCTTTACAAGTAGATCCAAGAATCAATTCAGCATGAACCAACTTATGGATTCGGCCTGGAAATCATTGATAGGTTTGTGAAAATTGAACATTCTTTGGAAACCCTAAGGAAACTCAACAAGAGACTAAAAATCTTCCTGGAAACGCTAGTGATACTCAAGAAACATGTGAAGTTCTGAGTGATCATTCCACCGCACTTGATGAAAATGAGATGTAGGGTATAATCCAAAAGTTCCAAGAATTTGGGACAAGCAGGCTTTGTTGGAGGAAGACAAAGATGATGAAACAGAATAGGCACAATGTTGCATGTCATTTCAATCCTGAAATCGACATGTCTTTTTCATTTTTGTTTCATCACATAGGAAGCAAATTTTGACTTGGTCTCCTGCGTGAGAGTCAAGCAAAATAGGACTCTCATTAAAAAGACTATTTTCTAGGATTTATCCTATTTTCTCTCAACTCCTTTTATTATAAATAAGGGATGCTTATGCATTCCAAAGGTTGAGATTTTTGGAATATTGAGATCTATTGTGAAGAAGAAAGACTTTGTGTTTTCTTTTAATCATTTGAGGAATAGGAGCTGATGCTATTTTGCAAACTTTGTGTTGTGAGATGTATCTTTCTTAAGATATTGTTCTTATGTTCATAATCTTAAGCTATTCTTTGTTTAGCATCTTGATTGTTCTAATCATTTCAAACATTACATTTGTTGTCTAAAGCTCGTATGATTATTTCGTGATCTACATTTTCTTGAAAGAAAATACATTCCTCTCATTTCCTTTCCATTGTGTTTCTTCCATAATAATAATTTCCTTTTTGATCCATTTCATTTCGAAAGAGAAATATCTTCACCTATTATGGATATGGATTTTGGGATTCTATCCCAACCCCAATGGTTAGATTAGTGTGAATACTATATATTATTTCTGCTGTTGTGTTTTAGACTAGTAATCCATCCGAAGGACTCTTGAGATTCCTCAAGAACAAGAAGTTTCTACAACTTGTCATGTATTATTCTTATTAGATATTCATATTATTATACGCACTTCATTTATAAGAATGGAAGCACAACCTCTACCTTGGCGCATAGCTATTGGTCCTCTTTCCCTTACTCCACCATTTCATGACCTACCTCATGAATCACGAGAAGAATATTCCTAAGTTCAACGGTGATGGAAAATTACATCCTGACAAACACATTGCCTCATTCACTGTTGCATGTGGTGTTCTTGGGGTTTCTCATGAACATGTCTCTGTTTGACTCTTCGTTGAAACATTGCATGACGTAGCAACAAAATGGTTTTACCATCTCCAAAATGTATGCATTACCAACTAGAATACCATGAGATATGTCTTTGAAGTAATTTTAAAACCATCTAAAGATTCTCATGCCTTGTTAGCACACCTTACACACATGAAGAAGTAGTCTTATGAACCCATGTAGGATTTCATAGCCAAATTCAACAAGCTGATTCATAAGATTCCAGAGCTAGCCATCCCCACTGGAAAATAAAAAAGTGTTTCTTCATCAACGCTCAACCTCCTGATGTGAGCTTCTTATTGATAATATATTTTATCCCTGATTTGGCCACCGCTCAAGCTACAGCCACAAAAATAGAATATGATCTTATTTTGGTTGGAAAGATCCAGAAGAGAATCATCTAAGCCAAAAAATTAGAGTTCTTCTTAGAGTACTACTAATCCAATGATTCAAAATATGGCCAATGAATTGATTTCTTTAAAGAATAAAATGTCTCAAAAATAAACCAACATTGCTTATTGGGATATTCCTAGACGGAATTTCAACAATGCCAATGACGCTCCCTGCAAGAGATAGGAATCGGTTGATCGCTGCTCCAACCAGGCTTGCCATTATCAAGCTCCTCGTGTCAATGCAGTAGTTGAAATAGTTGAGGAGGATGCGAACTCGAAGATCATGACTCTCATTTGAAGCTTTCAAAGCTTCAGGATATGTTGATGATTCTTTTAAAGATTTAGCTGCTTGACTCCAAAGCATTGGTTAATTGGAATATGAGAAAGATGAAGATGAGCATGATGGACAATCATTTGCGTTTTCACTCAATCCCAATCTAGAACCCCGAAAGTGGTTAAAATCTCCAAGGATAAAATTAAGGAATCTCCCGTAGTTATGGTGAAAAGAATATATCCTATCTCAACACAAATTGAAAAGGAGATAACGAAAAGGTAACTTCACCTTTCAACTCTCTTTCTCCTACTTTTAAGGCTAGTACCTAAGCTTAGACCAGTGTAACTAGAACTGAGCCCTCCATCTTTCCTTCATATACAGATTTTGACATCATTGATCATGTAAAGAAAACCAAAATCCAAATGTCGGAAGTCGAATACCTACGGTCCAACCCCGAGCAATTTGAGAAAATTTTAAAATTCATTAGAAGAAAGGCTATTATTCCTCCATTTTCAAAAGGAATTTTTCCTAGCCCCACTCAGCCTTTACCTCAGAGTAATATGACCTCTATTGCTTCTTCAGGAAAGATTGAACCATTTTATTTTTCTTTACTTATAAATGGTTTCAAACTCAGCAATTACATAATTGACTCAGAGCCTCTCGATAACATTATGCCTATAAAAGTAGCTCATGCCCTAACACTCACAATGACTAAATATAATAGGTGATGTTACTCCATGAAAACTAAACAATTCCCCTCGATTGGCCAAATCAAGGATGCACAGTTTGTATTTGTTGCATTTTCGGAAAAGAGAGTAAAAATGACTATCCTAGTTACCTATATCCCGATCGCTTATGGGATTATTTTGGGAAGAGGATTTGCAAAGATGTTGGAGGAGAAATCAACATGGATTGTACCAAAGCTAAAATTCCAGTAAATAGAGTTCCTCATGTCCTTCACCCTGAAGCATAAGAAAAGTACCTGGTTACTAAATCAGATGATCCTAATGCTCAAATTCTCTTTGAAGATGCGAGGCTTGGGTAATTACTTCTTGACATCCGAGGTGCCCTTTGTAGAATTGAAAGAAGAAGATCCTAACACTGTCTAGAGCCTTGAGTTTGATGGGAGTTGTTCATCTCTTGGTTTAAGTGTTGGCGTAGTTCTTATATCTTTGGATTTTGAGATCTTTCCCTTTTCTTTCAAGTTATAGTTTGATAATACTAATAACACAACTGAATATGAAGCTTTGTTATTAGGATTAGAAATGGAAAGAAAATAAGTAATTTGAAAACTCAAAGTAAAGGGAGATCTTTGAGTTGATTTTGAATCAAGTAAGGGGAATTTATCAGGTAAAAATGACCATCTAAAACATTACAAAAACAAGGTTTGGGACAACATAGAATACTTCAATGTTTTTTCCATTAAAGCAGTCTTAAGAGATTACAATGATAAAGATGATTCCTTAGTTGTTTCTACATCTCTTCTTCTTCCTCACCCAAAGTTCAAATATGACACATATACCATTGAGATTGTGTATCGTCCAAGTGTTCTAGATAACTCAGCTCATTGGCAGGTGTTTAATGATGACCAACAGGTATTGTCTTTTCTGGAGAAAGCTGATAATTTCAGTGAGATTTGTTTTGAAGGATCAGAATCAGATTTCTATGAGTTTCTATCGAATTCATATCAAGAAATTGATGGTGAATTCATCTAGATTAAATGCAATAAGATTCCGAAGGGATTAGTTTCTCTGGAAGGTCTATTTGACAAGCATGGCCAGTTCATTTAGGGTAAAAGGCAAGCTGAAGGTGCTTCCTCGTCAGAGGTAGATCAAGTTAACCTGGGCTTCGCTGATCAACCATGGATGGTAAACATCGGTAAATGTTGTTCTCCAGAGGAAAAATAAATATTCTCTTCACTCTTGAAGAGATATATGGACGTCCTAGTGTGGTCATATGTGGATCTAAAGTCTTTCAAGCCCAAGGATGTGTAACATAGCATTCCTTTGAAGCCTAAAGTTAAACCCTACATGTAGAAGTAGAGACATTACAACCCAAAGATCTCAGGGAATATTCTTGCAGAAATTCAGAAAATGTTAGATGCAAGGATTATCTTTCCGATCCATCATTCCACAGGTTGTGAACATTGTCCTTATTAGAGAGAAGAATGCTGAAATCCGGATGTTTTTGACTTAGAAATCTCAACCAGTCTTCATTAAAGGAAAATTATGCATTTTCCATCATGGACTAGGTATTACAAACTGTCACTGGATCAAAAATGTTATCCATGCTTGATGGATTTTTTGGGTATAATCAGGTTGAGGTAGTTGTTGAAGATCAACATAAAACAACGTTCACTACCCCATGGGGAACCTTTTCTTCTGAAGGATACCTTTTGGTTTGATCAACTTTGGAGCCACATTTCAAAGGGCTATGGACTTAGCTTTAAGAGATTTAATGGGCTAGGTCATTGTTGTGTATTTGGATGACTTGATGGTATTTTCTAAAAAGTGAAGGGATCATTATGATCACCAGAGCAGGTACTCTTAAGGTGCAGGTGTCATGGTATTTCATTAAATCCTAAAAATTACCTGTTTGGAGTGACAAAAGGAAATTTGTTGGGTCATATTGTCACTAGAGAAGGAACAAAGATTGATCCATAGAGGGTGAAAGCCATTCAAAGCCTTACCCTACCCACAAACAAAGCTGGGTGCACTCCTTTTTCAAGAAGGTTAATTTCCTAAGAAGATTTGTACCTAATTTTTTAATAAAACCAAGGATATCCTTGGAATGATGAAAGATAAAACTCCTTTTGATGGATCATTGAAGGAAGCTTCCATTTGAAGAAGTCAAATGGGCAATTACTTGCGCTCCTATTCTAGTATGCCCGGACTTCAAGAAATATTTCATCATGTACAGCTATGCTTCGCACATATAGTATTGGCCATCCCGATGCGGGAAAACTAAGAAGGAATTGAAGATCCCATTGCTTTCATGATTTTCCCACTAAAGGAACATGAATTGAAGATGTCACAGATTAAAAATCATGCTTATGCAAAGTGGTGAGAGTAGTGAAAAATTTCAAGTATTATGTCTTGAGTTCCCACACTCTCGTTCTAGTTCCTAATACTATAGTTAAATCCATTCTAACCAAACAAGAGTTGGGTAGTCAACAGAGTAATTAGATAGCAAAAGTCTAGGATTATGACTTTTACATAAAACCTACCAAGTTGGTGTGAGGCAGAGGCCTATGCCAATTAATCATAGAAAATAATGCTAAGACAAAGTGCAAAGAAACTAAAGGTACTTCTTCAGAATTGCCCAAAGTGCTTTTCGTAAGCACGAATGATGAATGGTACACATATATCACTTTATTTTTAACCTATGGCAAGTTTCCCACACATTTAAGCCATAAAGAAAAGATGATAGTTAAACTCAGATCTACAAGATACATTCTTGTGGGACAATGGTATATACAAGAAAGGTATCGATGGTGTATTTTTCGTTGTGTTGACAAGTCTTAGCAGATAAGGTTGCTAGAGTCCTTCTACAATCTAGAATGCATATAAAATTTCTCTTCTTTCATAATGGATTACAAGATTTTATGGTCCATGCACTATTGGCCTACTCTCTTTTGAGATTCAACTGAATGGGTGGCCAAGTGTGAAGCTTGGCCTACTCTCTTTTTATGGAAATTTGTTGTGTCGTTTTATACTCATGATTGTTTAGGGTGTTTTTACACATTGGTTAGTTGATTTATTAGTGTATAAATTACCTAATTTGTGATTATATCATTATATTACTACATATAATGTGGTAAGAAAGGATATATTGAGGAGTTGATATGTGGTTCGGGTTGATGATCTTGCTTCATGTTACTAATGTTAAAATATGAAATTGTCTTATGTTATGGTTTATGTTGGACATTATGTGTTAGTGTTATAATTTATGTCAAGTATATTTATGTAAAATGTTTAATTAGGTCATAAGAGTCTCTATGAGGTGTCAATCAAGGTCAAGTATAAAGGTTGATTGGTAGTGACTAAGTTTAGTGAAGTCCTCCGAGGTCCTGGAGCCTAGTAATTATATGGTTATCCTAAGTTGGTTCAAGGTTATAATGAGGTAAATAAAAGTTGTTATGATGTGTTAATAGTGTCTAAGAGTATGCATGAGGTTATTAAAGTCAATTCATGTGATGTCATGAGTTATAGCAATCATTCTAGGCTTATTCCTAGTCCTAGAGCAAGTAATATGGTATGGTAACTTGTGTTTTAGAGATGATAATTACTAAAAATCATGGTAGAAGTATGGTTATAGTTTGCATGAGGTGTATGATGATTTTCAGGTCATTTATAAGAGGTTTGGTGGTGTTTCATGGTCCTTGGGAAGCAAGTAGGTGAAGAACAAGTAAGTTGGCATAGATTAGAATTGATGGCTAGATATTTCTAGGCATATTTGATATATATGGTGAGTATGGAAAGTTATAGGATGTTTTAATTATGATTCATGAAAATTTTGATGTCAAATTGAATAATTATTTGTAAGATACAAAGTTTTTGTAAAATCTAGGTTTTCTAGATATTGTTTTTGTGCTAAAAGTCAACCTTTCAAGCTTGTTGTGGATTATATGATTTACATGGGACCCAAAGGATTTCAGGGATGTTTTTCCATAGATATAAATATATTTTTAAAAAATAATGAGTTGGTTTGATAGTCACATATTTATGAATGAATGTTAAGAAGATAAGTTGCTTTGAAACCCTTGTTAAACCCTAGCTCAAAGTGATTTTGAGGAAATTGAGTATACCTTGAGAATTTTTGATTTATTTTGTAAAATTGGTTATTTTATGTTGTATAGTACTCATCCAAATTTATATAAAGGTAAATTAGATCATGTGAATATAAGTGGCCCCACCAAAAAGGCTTGTTTTGAAGAAGTTCAGTTTGAGAAAAAATTATACAAAGAAGGTAGTGAATAAATTGACATTATTTTTAGCTTGGAATTTTTCCTAGATATACATGATAGTATAAAATCATGGTTGAGGTATTAAATGTAAAATTGTGCCCTTTTTATGAAGACTAGTTCTTGGGGTAATTTGGAGTAGTGTGTTGTTAAAGTGGAATTGTGGGAGCTATAGGAAGAGGTAAGAATTGGTTCAAGTTTTTGTGATGCTGGTTAAGAGATATTTCTAATGGTATTTCAAAATCATGTTTATGATAAGGTATGAGCAAGATACGACCTACTATTTGAAGTTAAAATCTGGAAGATGCTTGGTTAAGCATGAACTTGAGTTTCTTAATGAGGTAAGGTGATAATTTTGAGCTCTTCATGATTCTTGAAGGTTTATAAGTTCTTAGAAAACGTGTATAAAGGTTTTCCATGCTTTGGCTAAGCTTGTGAGTTTGGAGGTGATGGATCCTCAAGACTATTTCTTGAGTCTTAAGAAGCCTAAAGGAGTAGTTTTAGGGATGGACATGTTTAAAGGCCTTACACTTGGATTTGGAAGAAAATGTACGGTGTTATGAAAAGATGATTCAGAGAGATTTATAGTGGTGTATATATATTTTTCACAATGATGATATTTTATAGGTCAACCAACTCATTTTGTGAAGAAGAAGGATGTTTGCTTTTCTAGACAAGATTTCTCAAGCTAAAAGATAGAGGTAGAAGATGCACGAGATGGATTGGTTGACTCTTCATATAGGTCATAGAGTGAAGAGGGATGATTTTTTTCCCTATTGAATGCCTTTGGAGCTATTGAAAGTGGCATGAATGATGCAAACTAGTTGATTTACTAAAACTACTTTCTGGGTATCTTAGTTTGGTGAAGCTGAAAGTTGGTTTGGTTTTCATGTATGGATGTTTAAACATGTATAGAAAACATGGATTTAATCTAGAGTTCAGTTTCTTTCCAATTACTTGTTACATTACATAGTTGAGATGTTGTTGGCTGATCTTGAGGCCCAAAGGTGAAGACTGATTCCTAGAAACAACTATTTGGTGAAGGATATGAGCCTTCTTGATAGAGTTATGTGGAATTTAATTAGTGAAAGAGAATGTATGACCATGGATGATGTTTTTATGTCATATTTGACATGTGTGATAAAGTTTTGAGCTTTAATAATCACGATGATGATGTTTATGGTCTTTGGTGAACCAGGTGATGGGGTTTTGAGTTATTTTTTAGCTTGTTTGGTGTGTTTGAGCATGGATGACCTATGTGGGTCAATTTTATGAATTTAAATGAGTATATTGTTATTTTTTGAGTTTTTTTTTGTTGATTTTATTGATGAGGACTGACCTATATCATGTTCGTGAGATGAAAAGCATATAAAAGTTCTTGTTTAGTTCATTTTTGAACCGCTTGAGTTAGGAGGGAAAATTTGACCTAGGTGAGAGATTGAAAGTGGTTCAAGGGAATGAAATCAGAAATGAGGATGTTTGAAAAAATATGAATAATGATATAGATATTTTATACAAAGGTTTGAATCAAAATCAGTCCATGGAAGAATAATAATAGAGTGAGTTAAAGGAATGAGGGTTTGAAGAGAGTTTGGAGGTGTTTGATTTGAATAGGTGATCTCCATCAGTTATGAAAAAATAATACTTCATATATTTTTGTCCAAATGTGGTTGATTTTTTTATTTATCATCTTATGGGATTGTATCCTCCTTGTGGAGTTTTTGCTCCTTGTAGAGTTGGTGCTCTACTAAACTAGGGCTTCAGTGCTCCTTATGGGGTTGATGCCTCACTAAATCAAGGGTTGGTGTTTTAATATACTAGGGGTTGGTTCTCTTTATTGGTTTGGTGCTCAATAAATTTAAAACATGGCTATATAAAGTTTTATTTGAATGGATTTCCTTCCCCATGAAGGGTTCCCACTTAATTTTGTGTCCATGTGTTTTTGTATTCTTCTTCCATATACCGTGAAAAATTTATTATATTTATAAATGTTAATGAATAAGATATGGGGATGGTTGATGAATGTTAATGGTTAAAATGGATGAATTTTTTTAAACAAACTAATTCACCCCCCTCTCATTTTTTGTTCTTCTAAAAATTGGTATCAGAGTTGGTCTTTGTGAAGAAAATTTTACAACTTGATGGATATCCTCTTAAAGTACATGTATGACAGATAATATAACTCAAGTTAAAGAGAATACATTAGCCATAATGAGAACTTGTTTGAAATAATTAGGGTTTGAAATTATGGCAACCCATATTTGAAGTTTTACTCCCTCTCCAAAGAGTATAGTTGATGAGAAGGTTCATTAAGGAGAAAAAGTAGGTTCTTATGTTTTTCTTAAAGTAGGTTGTCCTAATGGAGAGGATGATGACCTAGAAGCTGATCATGATGTATATGAAATCAATGAAGATGATGAAGTTTCTGATGATAACCTAGAAGTAGGTATTAAGGATGTTCTATATGTGTTTGGGCTTACACAAGAAGATAAAGGGTATCATGATGATCTAATAACGATGAGAGTAAATTAAGTGATCCTTGAAAACCTTATGACAGAGATGACACATCACAAAGTATAAATCAATGCAGTTGAATCTATGAATATGATGATTCATGGAGGGTTTGAGGCTAATAAGGGTTTGATTTTTTTCCGCCTTTGTGTTTGGTTTTCATTGATGTCTTTGTGTTGTCCCAATGCTTCTTTTTCATGGAAGTAGTGTGTCTAGGGAGTCACAAAGTGTTGGTTTCTTGTCAATCCATGCTAAGCCAAATTGATGTCCTTTAAGTGCATGGGAGTCATATGAGTCTCTATGGTGAAAATTGAAGCTGTAAAATAATTCTAGTAGGTGTATCTCAGGTGGATGGACTCACTCTAGGACTCATAATGTCAAGAAACAAGCTTTGGAGAAAAATGCCACTTCTAGAAAAAAATTCCCTTGAGGAGCTCAGTTGTTTCTACATGAAAATGAGATTTCTCAAAGCTTCACAGAAAAAATATGGGTAACCAACACTTGGAATGTGTAGAGGGATGTATTTCTATTCTTTGTGTCAAATTTCATCGATTTTGTATTGGGTATTTTCAGTTATTCAAGTTTTTCTAAAACTACCTTCTTGAAAAATGCATTTTGAGTTTCCTAGCTTCTTAGGTCTCAATTAAAAACATGAGGGCTTCTTCGGAAAAATAATAGAAGTAATTTTTTTAGTGAACTCTAAGATTTAGCTAATGTAAATATTTTCAAATCAATTGGACTTGTTTTAAGAAAGTTATGAGTATTTCTTTGATAGGATTCTTCTCCTTCTTGGCATGTGTCTTGGTACATAATGTCTAAGTTGAGTTGTGCTTGATCTTTAATAATTTTTTTGAGTGATAAAAGTGTCACATGGAATATTAGAGTCTTTACATGCTCTGTTGATGATAAGCACAAGGGGTCAAGGTGAGTTTCTCAAGCAAATCCTTCAGTTGTCTTGGAATGGAAATGTGGTTCTCTCAAGTCTAAACAGGTACACTATTATACAAGACCTCAACATGATTAAAATGAGTGCAATAAAAGATCATATATCCTTTACAAGTCACTAGTAAGGTAGTTCTCTAGTGGGAATGGTTGTTAGAGGTATTTCATGTTGTCCCTGAAGCTTGTGTCTAGAAGTAATGCATTATGGCATCACTTCCTAATATGTTTACCTCCATTTCTTGCTCTTAGTCATCCTTGAAACTATCTTCAGAGGCTAAAACAAATCTTCACCTCACAAACATGGAGAATTTGAGAAATATTTTGAAGTTGGTGGTTCATTTGTTTATTTAAAAGATTCTTGGAGTCATTATTTTCTTTAAACAAGTATGCAACTAAGTTGTTCTTCATTCAAATTGTAAGTGTGATCTCAAATTTATAGTGTCTCCCTCTAATGAAGGTGTTTAGAATATCAGTCATGAATACAAGGTATCCAATGCAAATATTTGTTTTTCCAAAGATCTCGTCCTTCTTAATGATAACTCTGTCACTTGTTCTATCCTACTGTACCTATTTGTTCTTCATTTTTGGGAGCATTCAAAGTGAGTGATTGGTGGTTTGAAAGTATAGAATGGATGGTTACCTTCCTTCAAGTACAAATTCATTGGTTTTAAAGAGAAAATTGCTACCCATTTCTCTCAAGACAAACCTTGTCAAAGTTTGAGACTCAAAACTCTTGACAATGTTCTATGAGGAACATTCTTGCAGGTTTTGAATAAATAGGTGAATTATGTGAATAAATGTAGGATCTTCAAAATTTTAAATCACCTAGAGGAGATAGATATCTCCATTACATACCCACATAACCTTAAAATTTTCAATTCCATCGAATATTGAGGAAGAAATATTCTTTTTGGAGATTTTGATTAGATATCTATGGAGTAGATAGGAAATTTTTCAAAAATAATTTTAGTTTTTGGTCAATTATATGTAAAAACCCTCTAACAGAAGTTTTCAAAACCGTATAAAGTCATTTTTTCGACAAAGGTGCAACTATAAAATTGAGACTCTTTCTTTGCAAAATCACTCAAAAAATGTCATGTTATAGTTGGTTCATGTTTGCAAGTGGTTTTTCATCACAATTAAACACAAACTTGGGTTTGACTAAGTCTCTCACCTGTTATTGCAATCATTTTCATCTCTCATAGCTCCAGAAATGGGTACAGAGGGTTCTTGACTATTTGTTACACAAATTAAAGAATTTACAATTTGAAGTCCTGTTAAATGGAATTAATTTGTTGGATGTAAGGGAAATTATGGGTATGTGAATATTTAAAACCCTATCTTATACTCTAGGCTCAAAATGAGCTAGAATGTGAAGAGACAAAGGTCTCTTTGTATTCTAAAATCAATGAAAGATGAGTGGAAAATAGTAGGAAAGATGAAAATTTCAGTGAGATATAATGAATCTAGAAGTGGGAAGATAAAGAGGTCTTAAAGGAAATGAGTATTATAACTCAGTCTAGTGGTCAAAATTCAAAAAAGGTAGAGTTAGTAGGTGTGTAAATTTGAGATTTTTTTTGAAGAAAATGAATGTAGTGTGGAAGTTAAGAGAGATAAAGGAGTTGAAGGAAACCTAAAATACATATCAGAATAGAAGGGTGAATGAATTGAATAACATTAAGAAACAAATAGTAAACAAGAGGTATGAAACAGATGTAATTGTGAGTGAGTCTCGCATGCAGATAGAATAAAGTAAAATGAAAGAGATAAGAGATATAAAGTATCAAAAATAGTGATGACATATATATATCATCAGGGATCAGTGGATGAAAAACATGTACATGTATATGCATAATTAGTAAACAAGAAGATAAAAACATAACACTTAGACAAACAACAAAATCCTATGATAATAGTGTAAAAACCCGATATAGAAGGCATTGGACTAAGATAACAGGAAGAGGACTAAGATTGAAGGAAAAATAATGAGATAAAAAGCAAAGGACTATCATAAGGTTATAAAACTAGAAAACATGGACAAGGGTTTATATATAATGACGTTTATAGGGTGCAACATAAATAAAATAGGTATATTGAGCTAGTAAAGTGATCATAACTAGTTGATGCAGCAACAAAGCAACTATATGATCATAATATATGCTTGAATTATCTAAGTAGGTTCTTAGGCTAGAAGAAGTTGGTGCTTCTTACTCTGTCAGTTGAGTGGGTGCATGGTAATTTATCTAATTAGTACTAGGTGTCATCTGAAGTTGGTGCTTCACAAATCAAGTGGGTTCTTGATCAATTGTAAATCAGTACTTAGAATTAGTGTTCTAAATAAAGAGATTAGTTTCAAAGTGGTTTTTTCCTTCTTGGGTTTCCCACTATAAACTCTTTTTATTTCTCTTTTGTGTTGATTTTTGAAGTTTCTCTTGTGACTCTTAATATAACTACTAATTCAAATTAGGCAAGATAGAAAGTTTGAAAAGACCTTATTTGAGATAAGCATTGATTCACCCCCTCTCAGTGCTTGTGATATTTAACAATTGGTATCAGAGCAAGGCCTTTAGTGAAAGTTTAATAGCTTCAAGGCTATCCTCACTTCAAAATCATGACATACAATAAAGATCAAGATGGTTTATCAATCTCAAGGTCACCACTCTTTACAGAACAAATTATGCACTCTGGAAAATAAGAAATAATATTTATCTCAAGTCACTTGGTTTTGACATATGGGAAAGTGTGGGAAAAGGCTACAATCCTCTAGCCACTCCAATTACAGTTGCAACAAATAAGACTAAATATGAGAATAATTCAAGAGCCATGAATGTAATTTTATGTGGGATAAATCAAAATGAATTTGTAAAGGTAATGTACTATACCACAACTAAGGAAGTTTGGACCAAACTACAAATAATTTATGAGGGAGATGACAAAGTCAATCTTGTAAAATTGCAGACCTACTGAATACAATTTAAAAGCTTAGAGATAAAGAATATTTTGGAAAGTTTGATTTCAAGTGTGATGATGTCATATTTCTTGGTTATTCATCAGTTAGTGCAGCCTATAGATGATACAAGAGGATTCAAAAAGTGGTTGAAAGCACAAATGTAAAAATAAATGAAAATTAACCCTACAAATAAGAAATGAACCTAAAGGAATCCATGAAGATGATGCACATAAAATTGAAAATGATGATGATGATGAAATAAGAAGCACACATGAAGAGGTAGAAGAAGTGGAAGAAGAAGAAGAAAGGAATGACACCAAGACACCTTCAAGGCAAGTTAGAAGAGACCATCCTGTAGATTTGATTATAGGGAGTAAAGAAGGTGGTGTGCTCACAAGAAGGAAGCTAAGAAGTCAAAAAACAATGAAGACACAACCCTCTTATCTATGATAGAACCCAAGAATGTGAAAGAAGCATGCAATGAAAAATATTGGATAGATGCAATGAATGAAGAACTTGATCAAATTGAGAAAAATGAAACATGGGAGCTTGTGCCTAGGCCAAAAGAAAAGAATGTCATAGGAACAAAATGGGTCTTTAGGAATAAAATGAATGAAAAGGGTGAAGTGAAAAGGAATAAAGAAAGATGTGTGTAGAGGCTATTCAAAATTGAAGGAGTTAATTTTGATGAAACCTTTTCACTAATGGAAAGAATGGAAGAAATCAAATTATTCTTGGCATATATCTCTCACAAGAAAATAATTTTTTTAAAAATTGATGTCAAATCTACCTTTCAAAATGGAAACTTAAATGAGGAGGTGTACATTGAGAATCCTGAAGGATTCTCTTTGAGTGGGGATAAGTAATATGTATGTAGGTTGAAAAAGGCTTTGTATGGGCTCAAACAAGCTCCTAGAGCTTGGTATAGTGTTGTTGGCCCCAAAATTCCCCTCTTTTTAAGTCAATTTTCAAAAAAATTGAGTATGTACCTTGGAGTACTGAATCACATCAAGCCTAACATTATTTGTAGTTTTCCTATTCATGGAGAACAATTTGAAAGTCAGGCGTATAGTGAAATTCTTTTCCTTCTTTTTATTTTCTTCGCATTGATCAAGAATGAAAAACATATTTTCCCGAGTCCATGGGTAATACGTGCATATCTTTGATTGGATGTGGTTTGGCCATATTTCAAAATTTAGTGGAAGCCTCCACATGTCTAAACAACATAACTCTAGGGGAAGGGTGCAAGGGACAATCCTCAAATAAGAACAAGATTTCTGCATGTCCCAGGTACAAAATGAAGACAAAACAAGCTAAAATCGGCTAAGTATGGAAGGTTTAGCGGAAGGTACCACATGCCTTATTGGCGCAGCTTCAAGAGTCAAAGTCGGGGGAAGTTCTCAAACTTGTGCCAGTCCTCCATGAGTCCTAGGTCCAAAAGGGACAGAGTAGATTGCTAAAAATGACTAAGTATGGGTGGGTTGGCAGAAGCTACCACATGCCTTAATGGAGCCATTTCAGAAGTGAAATCAAAGGGTCAATCTCCAAGTAGCGCTAGCTCGCCATGTGGTTAAAGTCAATATGAAGATGAATTTGGCCATTGAAAAGTCTAAGTCGACGAGAAGGAGACATACGTCAGCTCGGCGCAGCTTTAGGGAGCATTTCCAAAGCTTAAACTCAAATGAGAGCCAGCCCTCCACATGTCTAGGGGTTAACATAAGTCAAGCAGAAAATTGGCCTAAATCGATTAAGTATAAAGGAACGGCGGAGATCTCCACATGTCAACCTAGTGTTGCTTCAAAGGAAATGAATGCAACAGTGTTCATAGGCCAACTCCAATCAATTTATCCCAGGTGGGTGGCCCAAATTTGAAGTTGTAAAAGAAAATTGAATGGCCCATGTTTTAACTGGTAAAATAATGTAACGGTTGTATATTCAAAAATGGGTTTTTCCGCCATTAACATTTCTTTGCATTTTCAAGAATTTGAAAGGGCGTGGATGATTGGAATAAATTTTAACTTTTTCTTGCTTACTCGAAGAAGTTGTAACCATTTCTTGTGAGCTATATCACGAGATTTCAAATCCATTGTATGGGTTGGAATTTTAATTATTTTGGAACTGTAATTTCAAATTAGGAGAAATCAATACAAAGGTTTTTCCCTTTTTCTTCTTTCTCTTTCCTTCTAGTTCTAATCTATGAATAATCTAATCATTTTGTGCTTGGAAACTTTATGTTCTAGTTTTGTACAATCTCCAGAACTTTGAGTCTGCGAATTGTGTCTGTTATAAACGTGGATGGTTCTAGTATGTATCTCATTTACACAATACATATAAGGGTTTTCTCTTGCATCTCTTTTCCCTAAAAGTATTGTCTTCATCTACCCCCTCCTCTCTTCAAAGTTTTCTATCCTCATGTATTGATAAATTTCAGTTTTAAAACACATTTTAGGATATCGGGAAACCACCATTGAATGAAAGATTGTGCATTTGCACATATGTTTTTCACCTACTTTCAATAAGGGAACATCTCCCATTAAAGAAGAGGGAATTTCTTGTCCCGACTATGGTTTCATTCTAAGTGCAAATATGAAAACCAACTTATAGTAGGCTATATCTTTATTTTATCGAGCAAGGTTTTAGAAAGGCGCAAGTAGTTGATAGTAATCTCTACATAAAGGAAGAAGAAGACAAGCTGCTAATTGTCATAGTTTATGTTGATGACATAATTTTTGGAGGGGATCATGAAAGGATGACTCATGAATTTTTTGATGTGATGAGTAAAGAGTTTGAAATTTCTATGCTTGGTGATCTTTCATACTTTCTAGGTCTTCATATAAACCAATCAGATCAAGGCATCTTTATATCCCAAGCTAAATACATCAAGGAAATTCTAAAAAGGTTTTAAATGGAAGATTCCAAACATATAGACACACTAATGGAGGTAGGATGTGAGTTAAGTAAAGAATATGAATCACCTAAAGTGGATAAAACATCATACATATCTATGATAGGAAGCCTTCTCTATTTCACTACATCAAGGAAAGCTATTATCCAAGCTATGGTTTTAGAAGGCATGTTTCAAGACAATCAAAGAGAAACAAAACTCAAGGAAGTCAATAGGATACTTAGATATCTCCTAGGAAATATATAGTATGGCCTTTGGTATCCTGCAAGAAAAGACTTCAATATAAAAGCATACACTGATGCAGATTGGGCTAGAAATATTGATGATAAGAAGAGCACAAGTGGTGGAGCCTTCTTTGTTGGAAAATTTCTAGTGTCATGGTTGAGAAAAAATCAATCTTCAGTGGCATTATCTACTTGTGAAGTAGAGTACATAGCTTTTTCCATGTGTTGCACTCAGGTTCTTTGGATGAGGCAAACGTTGGAAGACTACAAGGTAAAATTTGATGAACCAACTCCCTTGCTTTGTGATAGCACTAGTGTCATTAGTGTCTCTAAAAATCCAATGTTCCATTCAAATACTAAGCATATTCCAATTAGATTTCATTTCTTGAGGGAACAAGTGAATGATAAGAAGATTAACCTTGTATATGTGAGCACAAAAGAAGAGATTGTAGACATTATGAAAAATCCACTTCCAAAGGCAGAATTTGAGCATCTTAAGGATGAATTGGGATTCATTCCTAATCCTACCAGCTATTAAATGGTCTTAGATAACTCAAGGGATAATTTATCTTGTAAAATAAGCTCCTGTAATGTGCCAAAAAGAGATTCAAGAGAGGGGGAGCTAGTCTACTAGCTCATGGTGTTGTTCATGATATTATTTCACTTAAGTTTGTTGCTTGTATGTCCTTGGTTAGCTCAAGTATGTCTTCATATCAGTCTTGTCAAATGGTCTTATGTCATGCATGGTGTTTATTTTGTCTAATTTATGCCTAAAGCTCGAGGGGGAGAAATATTGAGGTATGTCTTCTCTCATGTTGTTTCTTGTCATTTCTTTGTGTGTCCCATCTTTGTCATGTATGTCAAAGGTGAAGAATATGTGCCTAGGGTACTTGTATATATTTTTGGTCTGTAAAGTGGTTGGTCATGTTTTCATAAATTTATCTGGGCTTGCATGGGTGTTGACATCAATGAAAAATGTGGATTTTGTTTCCCACCTCGTGTGCGGTTGTCATTAATGTCTCTTTTTGTCCCAGTTCTTCTTTTTCATGGAATTAGTTTATCTAGGGAGTCACAAAGTGGTGGTTTCTTATCACACCATGCTAAGCCAAATTAATGTCCTTCAAGTACATGGGAGTCATATGAATATCTATGGTGTAAAGAGAAGCTATAAAATACTTCTATCAGGTGTATATTAAGTGTATGGACTCACTCTAGGACTTAGAATGTCAATAAATAAGATCGAAGAAAATGACCACTTCTAGCCAATATTGTCCTTGAGGAATTCAATTTTTCTTACATGAAAATGAGGTTTTCAGAGCTTCACTTGAAAAACTATGGATAACCATCACTTGGAATGTGTATAGGGATGTCTTGTAATGCTCCATGTAAAATTTCATCAGATTTTGTAATGGTAATTTTGAGTTATTCAAGTTTCTCTAAAACTACCTCCTTGAAAAATACATTTTGAGCTGCCGGCTTCTTAGGTCTCAAGTAAAAATATGAGGGATTCTTCAGATAAATCAATGAATGAATTTTTGCAATGGACTCCAATCCTAAGGTAATGCAAAATGTTTCAGATCAATTAGACTTGTTTTAAGAAAGTTATAAGTATTTCTTTGACAGGCTTCTTCTCCTTCCTGGCATGTGTCTTAGAACATAATATATAAGTTGAGTTGTGCTTGATCTTTAATAATTTTTTGAGTGGTAAAAGTTTTAGGGAACTTCTTAAAGTATCTACATTCTTTGTTTTTGATAAGTACAAGGCATCAAGGTGATTTTCTCAAGCATATCCTTCAACCTGTCTTGGAATGGCAATGTGGTTATTTCATATTTGAACATGTACACTATTATACAAGACCTTAATAGGAGTAAAATGAGTGCAATAAGGGCTCATATATCCTTTAAAAGTAACTTATAAGGTATTTTTTTAGTGGGAATGGTTGTTAGAGGTATTCCATGTTATCATGAAGCTTGTGTCTAGAAATCATGCATTATGGAGTCACTACCCGAGATGTTTACCTCCATTTATTGCTCTTAGTCATCCTTGACACTATCTTAAGAGGCTAAAAAAAATCTTCACCTCATAAAAATGGAACATTTTAGAAACAAATTGAAGTTTTGGTGCATTTTATTATTGACAAGATTCTTGGAGTCATGTTTTTCTTTACAATTGTATAAAAACCGAAGTTGCTCTTCATCCAAAGTGCAAGTTTGATATCAAATTTATAGTCTCTCCATCTAATGAAGTTTTTTTATAATATTAGTCATGAATAAAAGGTATTCAATGAAAATATTTGTTTTTTTAAATATCTCCTCCTTCTTAATGACAACTATGTCACTTGTTCTATCCAATTGTACCTATTTATTCTTCATTTTTGGAGCATTCAAAGTGATTTCTTGGTGGTTTAAAATTCTAGAATGGATGGTTACCTTCCTTCAAGTATAGATTCAAAGGTTTTAAAGAGAAATGTGCTACCCATTACTCTCAGGAAAAACCTTGTCAAATTTTTAGACTCAAAACTCTTGATATTGTTCTATGAGGAACATTCTTGTAGGTTTCGAAGACACACGTGAATTCTGTGAATAAATGGATGATATTTAAGCTTATAAATCACCTAACGAGAGATAGATATCTCCATTAGATACCCATAGAACCTTGATATTTTCTATTTCATCAAATATTGAGGAAGAAATCTTCTTTTTGGATCTCTTAGGCCATAATAGTCTCTTATACCCTGATTTAGGGTTTTTTACATGGAACATTTGCTCATTCTCTCAAACAAACCAATGAATAATCATGAAACTTTGATCATATCTCTATGGAATAGATAGTAAATGATTGTAAAAAAAATTTTATTATTTGGTCAAGTATACACAAAGAACCCTCTAACATAAGTTTTCAAAACTGTATATAGTCATTTTTATATAGTGCAACTGTAAAATTGTGACTCTTTCTTTGTAAAATTATTCAAAAAATATCATGTTATAGCTGGTTCACATTTGCGATTCGTTGTTCATAAATTTGGAACATGCACTTGGGTTTGAATAAGTCTCTCACCTAGTATTGCAATCATTTTCATCTCTCACGGGTTAAGAAATGGGTACAGAGTGTTCTTAATTGTTTGTTTTTAAATTGAAGCATTTACAATTTGAAGTCCTATTAAATGCAAGTCAATTGTTTGGAGGTAAGGGAAAGGCAAGGTATGTAAAGAGTTCAAACCATGCCTTATACTCTAGGCTCGAAATGAGATAGAATGTGAAGAGATAGAGGTCTCTTTGTCTTATACATTCAATGAAATATGAGTGGAAAATAATAGGAAAGATGAAAAGGTCAGTGAGATATAATGAAGTTGGAATTTGGAAGATCAAGAGCTCCTAAAGCAAATGAGAAGTATAAATCAATCTAGTAGTCAAATATCTAAAAAGGCAGAGTTATCAAGTGTGTAAATTTGAGAGAAATTTTGTGAAGAAAGTGAATGTAGTGTAGAAGTTGAAAGAGACAAAGGATTTGAAGGAAAATTGAAAGAAATATTACAATGGATAGGTGACTGAAGTGAATAACGAAAGAAGTTAATAAAGATTGAAAAAGAGGTATGAAATAGATGCATTTGTGAGTGTTTCATGCATGCAGAGATAATAAAGTAAAAGAAAATAGACATGCTATATAAAGTATCAAAAAAAATAATGACGTATATATATATATATATATATATATATATATATCATCATCATGGGTTTAGTGGATGAAAAGGAATAACATGTATATGCATAATTAGTAAACATGAAGATAAAAACAGAGCACTTAGACAAACAACACAAGATTTTGATAATAGTGTAAAACCTTGAGATAGAAGGTAGAGGACTTCCATAAGGTTGTGAAATTGGAAAACATAGAAAAGGGTTTTTTTGTCGTGAAAATGTGTAACAGGGAAATTGACAATTTCCGAGCACGACAACTATACCCAGATGTCAAAATTTTCATGTTTTATCATTCCCAGGAACCCCAAGCCAAATACGTTAGTATTTTCACCCTCTATTTGATGTAAAATTGGTCCCCTAGGTGATTTAGGAAAGTATATTCATTCCCCCTAGGTGATTTTAGGGAGTTTTGAAAATATGCTATCTTCTGGCAGTATTGCAAAGGGCTATCGTTGGCCTTCCCAGGACTGGATTCAACCCCGGAGCGGGAACCGAAGAGAAAAATTAAACATGGAGGTGAATGGAATACCTTATGACATCAAAGAAATTATTTTGGAAGGTTTAGAGAAGTTTTTCAAGACTTGGAGCAGTCTGAGTGAAAAACAGGGTTCACAAGCCTAGGCAGTACACAGGCCTAAAATAGCTACTGGGCTTCAAAAGAAGATTCTGGGAGCTCTAGATGGAGTTGGAAGTAAAAAAAACATATTAGGAAAGAGGATTCCAAGAAATAAATTATGGTGAAATAATATTTTTCACAACACCTTGGCGTATATGATTGGAAGGCACTTTTTCTCAAGCACAAGTGGAGTCCTAGATAAAAAATCTGATTTTTAAGGGATAATATGGTATAATTAATACATGATACCCACATAATTGGATTTAAAATTCCATTTCCAGTCAGGATAATATAAAATTTTACCAATAAATTCCATCGAGAGCTCAAGTTCTCTTCATTCCAAGTTACCCTCTCAAAGGCAGTTCAGGATTTAGTCATTTTTTCAAGAGGACATGTGTCAAGCACCAGGATCCGGTGGGATTTCATGCCCTGATGTCCCGAGGTTAGGTAAATAATCCCTTAGAAAATTCACCCAGCCCTAATGTGACCTCAAGGACCCTCATATGACCTCCAGACTTGACAGTTTAGCCCTCAGGTGTTTATTTGAAGCATACATTCCCTGCCGTCGGATGGGGCGCCACGTGTCAGCTCCAAGACCACCATGGAAACTAATGTCCATTATGCACCTGAGGTGGGGGACATTAGAAATTTAAAAATGAACCTAGCCCCCATAAGGAGTCTTCTGGACACTCACGCAACCGCAATTCAACCCTCAGTGCTTATTTGGAGTGTGCATTCCCTACCGTCAAATTGGGTGCCACGTGTCACCTCCAGGACCACCGTGGAAACTGATGTCCCTTATGTACCTAAGGTGGGGGACATCAGACATGGAAAAATGCACCCAGCCCCTAGGAGGAGTCTTTTGGACACCCATGTGACCTCCTTTCAGCTCCCAGTGCTTCAAATCAACTTTTTCCTCCTTCATTCCCTGTCGTTGGATCTAGTGCCACGTGTCGCCGTCTTGCTCATTGTGGAAATTGATGTCCCTAAAATCCCTGAGGTCAGGGACATAAAGCATGGAAAAATGTGCCCAAGCCCTACCTGTGCATATCTTTTTGAAAAATTTCCAAGTGCCACTTTTCCCGCTTCTAACTTCTAACAGTTATATGTGCACTCCATTCCTCCATTCTTCCTCTGCAACATTCTACCATCACTCTGCCATTGCAAATGCTCAGACCAGATCAAAAAAGGAACTAAAATAAATTTCCCATGGTGATTCGTAGGTCTCAGAAGGAATCCTCATCAAGCTAAGGTGAAACAAAGAACAACAAAGAAGACAACAACAAAATCCCCATAGCTAAAAAATGGAAATCTAAACAAATCTTGCAAACCGGTGTAGGAATAAATGAAGTGTTTATTTCTATTCATTCCTCTATCCAATACCATAAAAAAGACACCTTCAAACTCCCCCCATGTGTGACAGAGCATCCACAATGAAGAAAGAAGTGGGATTTCCGTCAAACCGATTGCCGAATCGAAGTAAGATTGCACGTGAAGCACTAGAAGAAAAAACCCACATAAAAATTATAATTTTCTTCACAAATGGAGGAGAAAACTAGAACTACAATTTTGAGGTCCATTAATGGCTGCCATACCCAGAAGCATTGCCAAGTCTCAAAATTAAAACTTTAAAATATCCTAGATTATTAAGCGGGTGGGCCCGAAATTTCAAAGGGATGATATTGGGAAAAAACCCATATCAAAAACTTCATTCCACATCAATCTGACTCCTAGAGGCCAACTCCCTAAAAACAATAGGTCTACTACATAGATACTGCTATTTCGGGAAAGTCGTTAACAGAAGATCCTGCGAAGGAGATGAAGACATTGGAGGTGCACTATAGCTAAGAATCCACCAGAATAGACATTTTTGGCACTTACTAAAAATAGTAAGTGTGCCCTTGAGCACCTGCTAAAAATAGAAATTTGATCCAAAGGAGTGAGGAATGCAGGGAGAAAGGGGAATCAAGGTCACAACACTCAGCAAAGGATCAAGAGAGTTGTTTTTTTCACACTTACTAAAAATAGTAAGTTACACTCAAAGAGAAGTTTTGGCACAATGGGATGTACAAGGATAATCATTCAGGGGGACATCATTTTTTAGGAGCATCCTAGCCATTTTTCATAGGGAATTCAAGATCCACCTTAGTTCATTCAACTAAGTGACCATTTGGGAGCTAATTTGGAGGAGTTTCATAGTGTGCAAGGAGTTTGAAGATTTAGAGTTTTACTACATTTGGAGCTTTCCATCAACGAGGATCAACAGACTTCATCGCCGACATCTACACTTTCTCTTATCTCTCTCTCTTTCTCCCCTCTTCCCCCAACTTTCTCTCACTTTCAAATGTTCTAATTCTTCATTGGAGTTTGCACTTTTTGATATGCCTTTAAGTCACTTAAAAGTGAATTTAGAAACATAATTTAAATTAAGTCACCTTGCTTTATTATAAAAGGGAATTAAATATTTAAAGTGGAATATGAGCAGTCTTAAGTCATAGTAAGGCATATGGAGGGTCATGAGGAAGATGATAAGTCACCTCTCATTCTATAAATTGTAACACCATTCCCATTATAAAGGGTTGGCAATTGATCTTGTAAACTCAAGAGTATATTGCACCTTGAGATAACAAAGGAGATAGCCATTTTTTTCTATTCCCCCTTCTCAATTTCTTCTATTTCTCCACTATGTACAACTTTTGTCTAAGCAATCAATATAAGAAGAAGGAGTTTCTATCTTTCTTTGACTAATGGGTTTTGTGATACTTTTGTTCATCAAATTCTATTTGGTCTTGTTGCTATTTGCAGTAGGTTTTTTCTTCTCATGAATGCATGTGTTAAAGTTTCTAACTAGTACGTGAAGGAATATGATTTTCTACCTGTAGCATTAGTTCTCCTACCTCTTTTCTCACTCCCCTTTCCCACTCTATAGATGAAGACTTCCCTAGAAAGATATTTCTAGCTTTGACACGAGGTTAAGTAGTGCCCATGTTGGATCCCCGTTCAAAAGACCACCATAGAGATCCACACTTTCTCATGCATGCACATACGACAATTACACCAGTTAAGTAGAGGGACTTATATTCCCAGAGCGTTGGTAAGAAATCCATAAGTTTTTCCACCTGAAAATTTTTCTCACCAACATTTTTGGCGCCCACCGTAGGGATTGAAAGCAAACATCTGCACCAAAATATGACCACAAGGTCCTAATATTTAAAAATAAAAATCAAATATTGAAAAAATCATAAAAGAGAGTTCATGAAAGTCCATTTCCAAAAGATACACTCGTTGATTTTTGCACGTGACTTTTCACATTCCATAGTGTCCTTTCGTATTCTAACTGTAAAAGTTTCCAAAAGTTGGCTGAAGGAAGATACACCAGGTTGAGAAGGTTGAGAGGTGTTGCTGATTTCAATTTTGAAGCTTTGCAAAATCTACAAGAATGAATTAGAGATAATCCATATTTCTTCTCTCAAGCCTCCTCTTCATCTGGCTCTTCAAGAAGTTCACCTGGTAATCCTATCCAAAATCCTTCAAATTCTACAATTTTTCAACAACCATTGAACATCGACTTCCCAAAAGAAGAAGAATTTGAAGAAGAATTCGTAGAAGCAAGAGCTGAAGCAGAAGAAGAAGAAACAATGGTAGATGAAGAAGAAATACCTCAACCCATTGTTCCATGGGGAAGGAATACAAGCCCACTTTCTCTTGAACCCCCTCTTCACAATCTACCAACGGGTTCCCGCAAGAACTTTCCAAAGTTCAAAGGTGACAACACACAACATCCGGAAGAACACATCACTACTTTCATGACATCATGTGGAATTCTTGGTGTCCAACATGAAAACATTGCTATAAGATTGTTCATGGAGTCCCTCCAGGAAAAAGTAGTAGAATGGTTTTACCTCCTTCCTTCCCGGTCCATCATGGGTTAGTATGACATCAAGGCTTCCTTCGAGGAAAGATTTAAATCAATTGAATATTATCAAGACCTCTTGGTGTAGTTGGCTCAAATGAGGAAAGAAGAAATTGAAATGATGAGAGACTTCATAGATCGTTTCAATCGGTTTCTTCGTAGGATACCGAAGAAGATTCGCCATCTCAAAAAAAAAAAGTCAAGAGATTCTTCATTAATGCTCAATCATCAGAAGTAGGGTTTTTTTTGCAAACAACCCAACCAAGGAACATTGTAGAAGCACAAAGGATGACAATTAAACTTGATGATGATCTCATCCTCTCTGGAAAGATTAAGAATCCATCAAAGGGAAAGACCCAACATCCTGGAGACAAGATAACCAATCCATCACTACAAAAGTTCACGAATGAGATGGCCTCTTTGAAGAGGGAATTATTTGAACGAGTATCTTCTCAAAGAAGAAACAAAATCAGATTGCAAGAGCACCCCAAAGGCTCACCTTGGAGGCCCCACCCATGAATGTAAATTACAGATTTCAAGAATGTGAAGGAGAGTTTGAACAGAAAGTGAAGGTGGCGATTTCCAAGAAAGTTATGAGTTTGAGAATGATATACAAATCAGATTTTTGAGTATTCTGGAGGTTATGAAGAAGATGAAGAAGATGCACCAGTTTCTCATGCATGGTATTCACTCATTCTCAGTCTAAGAAAAGAGCATCTCCCTCCACTGCTACAAAAGAAAAGAAGGTTGATGATCCTCCTGTGGTGACTCCACAAAACAAAATAATCAGTCGAGGATCCACACTTCCATCTTCCATGAAGTCTACATTTTTGGAGCATGATCTTGTAGCAAGTAAGAAAGCTCTCACAATCCCAAGTAAGTCTTCTGATGTCTCTTCCAAGTATGAATCTAAATAAGATCCTAGTGTACCTTTCAAAATACCCTCCATTTCCCAAAAATATACTCCTACTTCCAAACCTGTCCTAAATCCAAAAGTATTCCCTTCACCCCCTTGTCCACATTTGCTCCCTTTGACTTCATAGAATATGAAAACAAAGCCAAAGTGTAGATTACTGAAACCGAATATTTGTGGACTCATCCTGAACAATTCGAGAGGTTTGTCCAATATATCATGAGTGGTAGTCTAACACCCAATGATGTAGCTCATCATTCCAAAGGCATGCTACCAAACTCACCTACACCTCCCTCACAGAACATGCTTTCTCTGAGTGCATCAAAGACTAATAAATTTGAACCTTTCTATGTCTCCCTTCTTATTAGAGAATATGTACTAAACAATTGCATAATAGATTCTGGTGCCTCAGACAACGTGATGCCTTTGAAGGTCACCAAGGATCTTAAAATTACAATGACTCCACCTAGTGGATCTTGTTACTCTTTGGAATCAAAAAAGGTCTCACTTGTAGGGAAGGTTAAAGATGCATAGGTGGCTCTCACTAGATTTCCAGACAAGAAAGTTTTAGTGATGATTTTGGTAGTAGACGTCCCAGCCTCATTCGGAATGTTGCTGAGTAGAAATTTCTACTAAGAGTTGGGAGGGAAAATTCAGATGAATTGGTCTTTTGCAACCATACCAGTGAAGGGAGACATGGAGAAATTAATTCTTGAGAATAAGATGAGGTGCACAGTACAAAATTACGAAATCCCAAAAGCTAATATCTTGTATCAAGGTAGCAGGCAGATGAATCACTTTGTGGCAACCGAGGAAGAAGAGGATTTCCCCATCTTGATAGGCCCAGACATGCCCTCCCAAAGAGATTTGGATTTTGAAGAAGCATTGAGGAGATTCGAGTTACAAGAGGACAACCCCGAATTGCTAGATGATGTCGACTGTGAGGAAGAGGAAATGGTTCACAGTGATTTTCAAGAAGAAAAATCATCCTATATGATTTTCCAAGATGAGGAGTTATTCTCATTCCCATATGGGGATGAAGATGATCTCGGTCAAGAAATCTATGGAGAGACAAAATCAGCTTGTGATGAGCCCGTGAAAGGTTTGAAATAAATGTCTACATAAGGACTGTTAAGAGCCGCAGAAGAAACAAAAGACCCTGAGATTAGTCTGGAACTTTTAATGCAATCCATGAATATGGAAGATAAGTGTGAATTTGATTTGGAAGCTTTAACTAATGTGAAGGTCAGCCATATTGAGATAAGGCAAGATGAAAAATATGATCTTTGCTCTCGAGCCAATGGTTGGTGGATACAATGATGAAGTTGAAGTATTTTCTTTCCCATTTGAAGATGAAGACTCTTTCCATGACGAATAAAGTGAATCAAGGAGTTTCGAGACCTCCAAGGATGAAGATATTTTTGATGAAGGATTGATAGAATGCAGCAATTCCCAAAATGACGAGGTAATCCCTCCAGGTAGTTGCCTTGAGCTGTAAAATAAATATTCTTCAAAGGCGTACAAAGAGGAGCTACAGGAAATGATGAAGCATAACTTCGTGCAAGAAATCTTGGATGCAGTAGAAGTGGTGGAAGACCCCAAGTTGATTCTTGATCTCTTCACTCCTGTCATGAACATACAACACAAGTATGAGTTTTCCTCCATCCCTTCCTTCAGTACTCAAATGCCTCACAATGGAGTAGAGATAAAGGATGAATCAAATGTTTCTCATGGAGAATATTTCAATGAGCATAGACCCGGGAAAGAAATTAACTCAAAAGGTTCAAGGAATTGGAATGAAAATCAGCATTGGGGCAGCGATGAGATGCTCAATGGAGAATCAGCTATATGGATAAACATGGAAGGAAACTGGCACGATGAAACCAATTTCAAAGAGCATGAAGACAATGAAGTTTCCAAGCAAGGACCCGTGCATCAAGAAGCCCACATGGACTCACTCCTACTAAGTACATAGATAATTTTGAAAGCACCTAGCTTTCATAAGTAGCTGAGGAGGGGAGGATACTTTCTGGAACCTATCAATGGCTTCGTAGAACATCATCATTCGGTGTTGCCTCTTCAGGGGTAACTTTTGAGAAATAAAAAGTACTTCAGTGAAAGTGGGTTGTCCCTCACTTTGTACCATAGGTGATTGATAGGTGTTTTTCCATTTCCATTGAGTGTGTTTTCGTTCCTCGCTATGTGTCACGTTTTTCACTTTTTGTCATTTTTGTGTGTGTGTTTCCTTCTTCTAATCTTCCTTTCTAGAAGTTGTGCATGACTCTGCAGGGCCCAATGGATAAGGCACTGGTCAACAAATTATATGGTCTAAAATTGAGATTATAGATTCCCATGTCATGTATTCACTTGTGCTTAGTCCATGTCATGTCCCCAAGCTAGAGCCAGCTGTTGTCGTGAAAATGTGCAATAGGGAAATTGACAATTTCCGAGCATGACAACTATACCCAGATGTAAAAAAACATGTTTTATCATTCCCAGGAACCCAAAGACAAATTTGTTAGTCTTTTAACCCTCTATTTGACATAAAATTTGTCCCCTAGGTGATTTAATAAATTATATTCATTCCCCCTAGGTGATTTTAGGGAGTTTTAAAAATATGCTATCTTGGGCAAAGATTGCAAAGGGCTATCGCTGGCCTTCCCAGGACTAGATTCAACCCCCTGGAGTAGAACAGGAGGGAAAAAATCAACATACAGTGAATGGAATACCTTATGACATCAAAGAAATGATTTTGGAAGGTTTAGAGAAGTTTTTCAAGACTTGGAGCAGTCTGAGTGAAAAATAGGGTTCACAAGCCTAGGCAGCACACAAGCCTAAAATAGTTGTTGGGCTTCAGAAGAAGATTTTGGGAGCTCTAGATAGAGCTCGAAGTAAAACAGAACATATCTAGAAATATGATTCAAAGAACTAAATGATGGTGAAATAATATTTTTCACAACACCTTGGCGCATATGATTGGAAGGCACTTGTTCTCAGGCACAAGTGGAGTCCTAGATAAAAAATCTGATTTTTAAGGGATCATATGGTATAATTAAGATATGAGACCCACATAATTGGATTCAAAATGCCATTTCAAGTCAGTATAATATAAAATTTTACCAATAAATTCCACTGGGAGCTCAATTTATCTTCATTCCAAGTTACCCTCTCAAAGGCAGCTCAGGACTTAGTCATTTTTTCTAGAGGACACATGTTAGCACCAAGATCCTGGTGGGATTTCATACCTCCGATGTCCCTAAGGTCAGGTACATCAGCCCTTGGAAAATTCATCCAGCCCTCATGTGACCTCTAGGACCCTCATATGACCTCCAGACTTGACAATTCATCCTCGGGTGCTTATTTGAAGCATGCATTCCCTACCGTCGAATCGGGCACCATGTGTCAGCTCCAGGACCATCATTGAAACTAATTTCCATTATGAACTTGAGTTGGGGGACCTCATACCTTTAAAAATGTTCCCATCCCCCATAGGGAGTCTTTTAGACACTCACGCGACCGCATTTCAGCCCCCAGGTGCTTATTTGGAGCATGTATTCCCTACCGTCGGATCGGGTGCCACGTGTCACCTCCTGGACCACCGTTGAAACTGATGTACCTTATGTACCTGATTTGGGGGACATAAGACATGGAAAAATTCCCATATCCCCTAGGATGAGTCTTTTTGACACCCATGTGACCTCCTTTCAGCTCCCAGTGCTTCAAATCAGCTTTTTCCTCCTTCATTCCCTGTCGTTGGATCTAGTGCCACGTGTCGCCATCTTGCTCATTGTGGAAATTGATGTCCCTCACATCCCTGAGGTTAGGGACATCAAGCATGGAAAAATGTGCCCAAGCCCTACCTATGCATATCTTTTTGAAAAATTTCCAAGTGTTGCTTTTCCCACTTCTAACTTCTAACAGTTATATGTGCACTCCATTCCTCCATTCTTCCTCTGCAACATTCTACCATCACTCGCCATTACAAATGCTCAGACCAGATCAAAAAAGGAACTGAAATAACTTTCCCATGGTGATTCACAAGTATTAAAAGGAATCCTCATCAAGCTAAGGAGAAACAAAGAACAACAAAGAAGAGAACAACAAAATCCCCATAGCTAAAAAATGGAAATCTAAACAAAGCTTGCAAACCAGTGCACGAATCAATGAACCATTTATTTTTGTTCATTCCTCTATCCAAGACCATAAAAAATACACCTTCAAACTCCCCCATGTGTGATAGAGCATCCACAATGAAGAAATCTCCTTTTCAGCTCAACGAAGAAAGAAGTGGGATTTCCTGTCAAACCGGTTGCCGAATCGAAGTAAGATTGCACGTGAAGCACCAAAAGAAAAAACCCACATCAAAAATATAATTTTATTCACAAATGGAGGAGAAAACCAGACCTGCAATTTTGAGGTCCATTAATGGCTACCATACCCAGAAGCACTGTCATATTTGAAAATTAAAACTTTAAAATCTCCTGAATTGTTAAGTGGGCAGGCCCGAAATTTCAAAAGGGTGATATTGGGCAAAAACCCATATCAAAAAACTTCGTTCCATGTCAATCCGACTCCTAGAGGCCAACTTTCTAAAAATAGTAGGTCTACTACATAGGAACTACTATTTTAGGAAAGTCATTAACATAAGAACTTGTGAAGGAGATGAAGACATTAGAGGTGCACTACAGGTGAGAATCCACCAGAACGGACATTTTTGGCACTTACTAAAAATATTAAGTGTGCCCTCAAGCACTTACTAAAAATAGAAATTTGATCCAAAGGAGTGAGGAATGTAGGGAGAAAGGGGAATCAAGGCCACAACACTCAAAGAAAGGATCGAGAGAGTTGCTTTTTCACACTTACTAAAAATAGTAAGTTACACTCAAAGAGAAGTTTTATCACAATGGAATGTACAAGGATAATCATTGAAGGGGACATCATTTTTGGGAGCATCCTAGCCATTTTTCATAGGGAATTCGAGATACACCTTAGTTCATTCAACTCGGGTGAGCATTCAGGATCTAATTTGGAGGATTTTCACAGTGTGCAAGGAGTTGGAATATTCAGAGTTTCACTACATTTGGAGCTTTCCATCAACGAGGATCAACGGACTTCATCGGCCGACATCTACTCTTTTTCTCTCTCTCTCTCTCTCTCCCCTCTTCCCCCAACTTTCTCTCACTTTCAAATGTTCTAATTCTTTGTTGGGGTTTGTACTTTTGATATACCTTTAAGTCACTTAAAATTGACTTTAGAAACATAATGTAAATTAAGTCGCCTTGCTATTATAAAAGGGAATTAAATATTTAAAGTGGAATATGACAGTCTTAAGTCATATTAAGGCATATGGAGGGTCATGAGGAAGATGATAAGTTAGCTCTCATTCTATAATTTGTAATGCCATTCCCATTACAAAGGGTTGGTGAGTAGATAGCCATTTTCTTCTATTCCCCCTTCTCAATTTCTTCCATTTCTCCACTATGTATAACTTTTGTTTAAGCAATCAATACAAGAAGAAGGAGTTTCTAGCTTTCTTTGACTAAGGGGTTTCATGATACTTTGTGTTCATCAAATTCTATTTGGTCTTGTTGCTTTATTTGCGGGGTTGTTTCTTCTCATGAATGCATGTGTTGAAGTTTCTAAATAGTGCGTGAAGGAATCTGATTTTCTACTTGCAACATTAGTTCTCCTACCTCTTTTCTCACTCCCCTTTTCCACTCTATAGATGAATACTTTCGTAGCAAGAGATTGCTAGCTTTGCCACAGGTCGGTGGAGTGCCCTGTTGGATCCTTGGTCGAAAGACCACCACGAAATTCACACTTTCTCGTGCATGCACATATGATAGATGCACCCAGTAACGTAGAGGGACGTAGATTCCCGAGCATTAGCAAGAAATCCACAAGTTTTTCTATCCGACAATTTTTCTCGCCAACAGTTTATATATAATGAGGTTTATAGGGTGAAACATTAGTAAAATAGGTACATTGAGATAGTAAAGTGATCATAACTAGTTGATGCAAAGCAACAAAGAAACTATATGATCATCATGTATGCTTGAATTGTTTAAGTATGTTGTTAGGCTAAAAGAAGTTAGTGCTTCTTATTTTGGTAGCTGAGTGGGCGCTCAATAATTTATCTAGTTGGTGTTAGGTGCCATTTGAAGTTGGTGCTTCATAAATCAAGTGTTTTCTTGATCAATTGTAAATCAAGTACTTAGAATTGGTGTTTTAAATAAAGAGGTTGGTTTCAAATTGGTTTTTTCCCTTCTTGGGTTTCCCACTATAAACCTTTTGTATTTCTATTTTTTGTTTCTTGATTGAATTTTCTCTTGTGTTCATAATATAAATAATAATTCAAATTAGGCAAGATAGAAATTTTGAAAAGACATTATTTGAGATAAGCACTAATTCACCCCCTCTCTCAGTTCTTTTGATATCTAACATGATTTTCTCAAGAGAACATCAAGGTTCATTATATCTTAAAATAAGGTATGATATTTGTAATGAGAATTCCTTTTCATTGAAGTTAAAGGATAATAGGATATTTTAAAAGTGGAAGGATTATGAGTGTTCAAGAACTAAATCGTAGTTTTAACAAGATGACAATAAGGTATGAAGTGTTAACATGGTATGTCGGGATGTTTTTGTCATTATCATGGGTCTTAAAGTCTATATAATTCAAATGGTTGTAAGAATAATTATTTTTGTCCAAAAGTTTATATATAGGTGCATGGATAATTGAACTTACCATCAATTTTTTTGTTTCTATAAGTCTTCATAGTAATTAGTCATGTCTCATAAATGTTGTTTTGGTGTTCTATACCATTATAGAGTCCTGAACCAAGAAGATAAGGATGAATGCAAAAGTACAACATGTGTTAGTATGAGATCTCAGTAAGGTATGAAGATTATCAATGGAATGTTTTGTGATGGGAAGAGAGTATGATTGTAAGAGTCCATATGTTTGTACCTCATTAATCCAAAGTATTGTAAATATTTGTGTTTTATTGAATTTTAATCTACCTCCGGCTTAAGATGACAAGGTCATTGTCATGAGCGATGAATGTTAAAAATGGATAGTGTGCTCCAAGAGTCAATTTTTTTGTCATAGTCAACATTGTTTGATGGTATAAACTCTGTCAAAGTTGACAATACCCATGTCTCAGATATCTGTGAAGCCTAAAATATGTTGACATGATTAACTAAGCATGTGAGTGATTTTTTTCCATAAGTATCCTAAGTTTGTGAAGTCTGTGAGCCCTTACTTTCAAAAGGTCTATGTGAAAGTCATGAAGTATTGGAGGATCATAATTTGAGATCTGTGCTGAAATAATTATCTAACAAGCCTAGTTAGAAGAATTTTTTTATGTTTGTAAAATAAAATTAGTATCTATGTCTCAATCTTAGGAGAAAGAGTGATATAAGTTGATAAATATCTCTTGAAGAGACTTATGATAAGCCTAAAAAATGCTCTTTTTAAAGATGATGAACAATTTGAGCTTTCTCAATAAGTCTCTCATGATCCTTGAATCCATTTAAGTCCACTAAGAAGTGTGTGTGTATAGTCAAACGTATGGTTTTATTGTTTGATTTATCTCCATGTCAATGTTTCACAAGTTGAGTTATACTTATTCCATCAAAAGATGTTAAAGTGCTTTGAGAACCGAGTTGGAATACAAAGGAATTATAAGTGTGTAGATTATCATCAAAGTGTCTTATAACCTCCATATCATTCAAGATTATGTGGTAATTCATCTAGAATCCTATTAGGATAGTCAAGGTCATGTCTAAACAAGCAATTAGAGTTTGGTATAATGAGTATTAGAGAAAAATGTATTTCACTAAGTTGTAAGGAGTTCTTTCATGAAAGTGTTATGTTTTGATTAGAGTATGCTATGAAGATGTCAATATTTTTATGTGGCTCCTTGGTTACGTGAAGATATCTCGTGGTTGTATTTTCTTTTATTCGTCATCTCTTTATTGAAGAATGAGTTGTTTTATCCTATGTTTAGTCATGTCCAAAAACCTTCTTGTAAATATGACCAATATATTGAAATTTATATGTCCATTGTTGTGAATATAATCCAAATGGAAAGGTCCCAGTATGTGCCTTAAAATCCTATGTGTGATCTTTATGCATCATTAGTCTATGTAAGTGAAAAATATGAGTTTATGTATTAATAATAAATTTTGAGGTTGTTAGTGCATTCCAAGATGGTTTGGAGTCTCAAGAAGTTCTCGCATACTATACATAAGCCAATGAGAAGTTATGGAACATATTTAGAATATTATATGTTATTCAACTCAAAGATATTAAGAAAGAGACAAGGGATTATGACATTATGTTTTGAGCCATTTTTAACAAGGTCTTGATCTCTGGGGAGGAGCTGTAGGTTTGATATTGGATAAAGAAAGCCAAGGAATTTTTCAAGTTTCATGCATGAGATAGTTCATACCTATCAAGGTATGTGATTTTTATCCAAGTTAATCAATTAAAGATTTTAATAAGTGAGAATAAATTATTGATCTTGTTAAAACCTAGAAAGTGAGTTCTTGTGTTGCTATGTTATGTTGCAAGCTTGTTTATGAGTCCATCAACATATGTCATGAGATTTTCTTGCTCTAAATGATGAAGATAATGCATGAATAATACATGAATATTTGAGGTAACAATTTTAAATCTCAATAGATCTATTGAGTTTCTTGATAAGTCATGCTTGAAAGAAGGTTTGTTATCTGTTATCCAAAATTCACCCCCAAGGTAATTTTTATAACTTGCACAATTTCTTCAAGCTTGAGCAAGCAAAAATGATTCGAGGCCCAAAATCAGGTTTTGAGGGATCTCTTGGCTTTTCTCTAACTTCCTTATCCAAAGAAAAATCCAAGGAGATAGCAAATTTTTGAAAGAATGAAGTCAAGGACCTATTTTAGTGCAAATCGGGTATGAGGGCTATGGATGGAACCAATGTGGATCGTATCAGGGTTTTTGTACCAAGTTGACACCCAAAATGCTAAAAAGGAAATGGAATGTGGAAAAAGTGAATAAAATTTTCTTGTGCGACCGAGAGATAGCTAGGACAAAATTATCCGAAATGCCTAAAAATTCAATTTAGCCATAGCCAAGTGCAATGTGGTTAAGATGGAAAAATATGTTCGAGACATTCGAGCACCATAAATCCAAAATAGTGAGCAAGTGCAATGCGCTTAAGGTAGAAAATATGTTTGCGATAATTGAGCCCCAAAAAGTTGAAATAGCTGTGACCAAGTGCAATGTGGTTAAGGTAGAAAAATATTTCTAAGATAGTCAAGCCCCAAAAATTCAAAATAACCACAAGTCTGTAAGGTGCGGATATGTCGGGAGTCAACGACCCACCTGGCCCGGTCAATGGCGGACACGTGAAGATAGAAGATCCTAAATCAAGTGATGCAGAGAAAGGAGGCCCATGCGGTCCAAGAACCAGAGGACATGAGTTCTCCAAAAACTTGAAATCTCTGCAATATAAAAGGAAGTGGCGTAAAGTGACCCCCGAAGTTCAAACAGACATAGCTTTTGACCCAGAGCTCTGATTTTCACAATATTTGAATTTTTGGAAAGGGAACAATATTCTCTACTCCAAAACAACTAGATTTATTATTTTTAATGAGGGTATATGGATGAAAATAAATAAACATCTCTAGCTCCAAAAATTTAAATTCTCAATCCTATCAAATGCAAGAAATCCCCAGCAAACCCAAAATAGCTGCTCACACTTAGAAGACCATAAATTTTGAAATTATTAACATATTTTTACAAAATTGATCTTTTTGAAATCATAATTCTAATCCCAACACAAAAAACTCAAGAAATTCATAAATTGATGAATTTTTTATGTTGATTTTTATGAAAACATGGACAGTTCAAAACCATGATATTATTCTTGTTTGTAAGAACATTTAATGAAGCATGGGCATACATTTTTCACTGCTGCAAGTTATGGGATAGTATGGGAAGCATTTTGAAAGCAACATACCATCATTTCATTTCATTTATTACCTCTTGCAAGTTATGGGAAGTAAAATTTCAGGATTTTCATTTCTCCCTCTCTCTCTCCTCTCATAATTCTATAAATTAGAGTGTTGGGCTCATTGTAAAAATATAGTTTTTGAGTAGAAAAAATATGTCAAATTGGTTTTGTGAAGCCAATGTGTTATAGACCCTTGTAGTGGACTCCTTTCATGGTGATCTAGGCCCTTATTTTGTAACAGATTGAATTGTGCATATCATGAAGCAATAGATGCAAGTTTGTGGATGTATCTTCCCATGTTGTGTTTGTTTACATTCTTCTTTCCCTTACAAACTCATTGAAAATATATTCTGTTTATTTTTTCTCTTATAGGGATTTATTACCATTGTGTGTGTATGAATTATTGTTTTGAATGTAGTTTCTAGACTGTGGAGAAACTGTTATCACCCTCTCTAGTATGCACTTTGCTTCCATTTTTTCACACATTAGAAAACTATACTCATTCCCTATTTTTCTCGGTGTGTCACCACTTTATTGTAGGATTTTTTTCATGTAATCTCTCTCCTTGGTCCCTGGAAAGCTATATTAGGAAAAATAATTATGTATGCATTAGATTAGATTGTGGTAGGTAGTTTAGGTGCAAGAACTAGCTTTGTTTGGAGTTCTATCTCAAGTAACAAGTCCCACAACTTGGAGATAGTACCTATGTTATCTGGTCATGTTGTGAGCTCAAGAACACACACTTGTATAAAGTAGAGGGTGTTGTGATTTAGTTATAACATTATAATTACATAGTTTTCAATGAGTATAAATAGTGGTATCATGTTGATGACATAGTCTAACCTCCTAATTATCGTTGGTATGAGTCTAAAGGAATTCGAGATCATGAAGTCATGATGGCTTCTTAAAGGAAAAGATGAAAACTATATGCTACATTTGTAACAAGGATGGTAATTTTCCTTAGAGAATGTTATGGCCCTATAAGGAAAAATCAAGGTATCGATTCTTAGAATGCAAGAAAGGAAACAAAGAAGGCTATGGGAACCAAATTTAATCTAAACCTAGTGGTATGATAGTGCAAGTGAAATCACATGGATGCGAGACAAAGTGAGAGAATGCAATCCATGTCTAGCGTTATTGATAGAGTTTGTAATAATGTCTCAAGAAGGTGTATAAGGTGATAAGGTGGATTGTAGGTCTATACATGCCATAAATGTAGTCTTCAATTTTTATAAAGACTTCAAAGATAGTGTAAGTTAATCAAAAGATAAATTATGTCTATTTTTGTGCCCTAAAATGGTCTATATTGTGATCTTCCTCTATATTTGGTTAGCTGTATAAAATTTTCCTTTAACGATCAGGTGTGCTAGGAATCAAAAGGAAAGGAATGATTAGGATATGATCTATGGTGTGTCCATGGATGTTAGGAATGTCTCAGATGATGTTGGTCCCTTGATGGTTTCTAAAATAATTAGTGTAGAGATGTCTACCTTAGTGATACATGATGAAATGGTGATATAAGTATCTAAATATATGGATAAAGAATACTATGTTATCTTGGTTGATCAGTCCACCTTATGACGTTGCCTTCAAATTGGTATATAAGTATGAAGATTTTTCTAGTCATATCTGAAGAAATTTCTATGTGTAAATCTATGAGGTGTTTGAATTATCATCATCCTTGGAATGTGTTGCTACAAGTGATTCCTCTCATGAATATTGAATGTGACAGGGTATAGGTTGCTACTATAGGTGCATTAAAACATACTCAAGAGACTTGAAGCAAATAGTGGCCTAAGTCTAAAATCTGGTTTTGAGCAGTGATCTAAGGCTTATAGACACCTTAAATGCTATGACAAGGCTTGTTTTCAATTCAAATAGATGGAACAAGGTATGATATAGGATAATATTGTGATTCTTGATTGAAGAATTATGTACAAGGTGTTGAAAATATGTGCATTCATTTTAAAGAGATTTGAGTCATGTGTAAGGGTATTATACACTGTGAAAGAACTCAAGTAAAGAGTGACATAGGTTAGTGGATGGTGAAGATAGGGTAAATCAACAGGTTATATACTATAATAATGTCCCATAAAGACTCTTTAAATATGGGGAGTTGTTATAATATTCCAACAGATGTATTATGATGAATACATGGTAGTTAACATTGAATTAATGCTTTAAGACTGAGACACTTTTAGTGACATATCTTCATGATAATTGGAAAATGTATGATCATTCAATTTTTATTTTTTCATCAGAATATGGCTATATATGGTTAGGGGAAGAACCTAGAAGTTGTTTTACTTGTTTGGGATTTCTCTTATTGCTATGAGAAGTCAAGTTTTGATTGTAGAGATGATTTAGGGACATTGGTCCTAAATGGTGCCTTGTTAAGCTATTAAGGAACATTTGATGTTATCAAGAATGATAGAAACCTATAATGATTTATTGAGCATGATTAAGGTAAGCATTGGAGAATATTAGCTCAGGGGGAGATTTGTGTATGATCGGTTCAAGTCCATGGAGCAATTTTGTAACTATTAAGGTCATAAAGAGAAAGTACACTCCAAGGGGGAGTCATTATATCCTTTGTAATAGAATTCAAAGGGGAGAGAAGCTTCATAAAAATAGAAATGAGGTCATGTAGGTGTGTTTTTATTGAGGTTTCCATCAATATTTGTGAATGTGGCTACCATCAATGACAAAGGGGAGATTGTTGGAAATTGTGTATTAGTGTTTTCATTTATGGTATAGGGTGTCATGAGGTCATAAGAGTCTCCATGAGGTGTCAATAAAGGTAAATTATGAAGTTTGATTGGTAGTGAATGATTTTGGAGAAATCCTATGAGGTCAAGTAGCATGGTTTGGTAAGCATGGTTAGTGTATGGTTCTCCCAAGTTGGTTTAAGTTTTTCATGAGGTCAAATAAGGTTGGTATGATGTGTTAATAGTTTCTAAGAGTCTAGATGAGGTCAGTAAGATCACTTCATGTGATGTCATGGGTTGTAGCAGTCATTCTAGGCCTATTCCTAGTCATGGAGCATGTAGTATGGTATGGTGACTTGAGTTTTGGAGTTGATCCATATTAACCAAGAATGATAGAATCATGGTGATATTTTAAATGAGTTTTATGGTTAGTTTCAAGTCATTTCTCAGAGGTTTGGTGGTGTTTGATGGTCCTTGGGAAGTAAGACGTTGAAGAACACGTAACTTGACATATGTAAGTATTAATGGCTAAAGAGTTTAAGGAATATTTGAGATATAAGGTGAGTATAAATAGTGATAGGATTTTGTCATTATTATTCATGACAAGTTTAGGTCAAAGTGAATAAGGATTTGGAAGATATGAAGTTTGTGGAAAAATTGGGTTTTTGGAAAGTTTTTTTGTGCTCAAAGTTGACCTTATAATGCTCATTGTGGATTGTGTGCTTTGCATGAGACCTAGAGGTTTTAAAGGATGTTTTTCCATAGAAATAAGAAGATTTTACAAAAATAATGAGGTGGTTTTATAGTCACATTTTTATGAATGATTGTTAAGAAGATAAGTTTATTTGAAACCCTAGATAAACCCTAACTCAAAGTGACTTGGAGAAAACTGAGTATACCGAGGCTATTTTGATTGATTTTTTTAAATTGATGATTATATGTTGTAGAGGACTCCTCCAGAATTCTAGAAAGGTATATTAGAGCATGTGACTACATGTGGGCCCCACCCAAAAATGATTGTTTCTAAAGAAGTTCATTTTGAGGTAAAGTTGAACAAAGAATGCAATGAAAAAATTGACATTGTTTTTATCTTGGGAGTTGTTCTAGATGTAAATTATATTTTCATATCAATTTTTAACTCCTAAATGGAAAAGTTTTCCGTATTTATGAAGACTAGTTTTTGGGGCAACTTGGAGTAGTCTATGCTAAAAGTAGAACCTGCAAGACCTTCATGAATATTTAAGACTTAGTTAAAGTTTTGTTGTGATCCTAGTTCAGAGATATTTCCAATTATATATCAATTATTTTTGATAAGTTATGAACAAGTTATGACTTTTTCCTTGAAGGTAAAATATGGAAGATACTTAGTTAATCGGTTTTGAGTTGATTCATGATTTAAGGTGATATTTATTAGTTATTAATGACTTTTTAAGGTTTCGAGTGCTTAGAAAAAAATTATAATGGTTTCCAATGATTTTTTAAATCTTGTAAGTGATTTTGGAAGTGGTGGAGAAAGCTGACTTCAAGACTAGTTCTTGAGTCCTAAGAAGCCTAAAGAAGTAGTTTTAGAGATGAACTTGGTTTAAGGCCTTCCACTTGGAGTTGGAAGGAAATTTAAGGTATTATGGAATGAGGATTCATATATAGTTCTATTGGTATATGGTTTTTTTAATAATGATGATATTTGATATGTTAAATGACTCATATTATAAAGAAGAAGGATGTTTGTTTCTCAGGACATGATTTCTCAGACTAGAAGATGGAGGTAAAAGATTCATGAGATGGATTAGTTGATGATTGATATAATTTGGATATTGAATATGGATGAATTATTTCATATTTAATAAATTTGGTGGTCTTGAAAGTGGTAAAAAGGGTGAAAACATGTTGAGTTCCTAAAACTACTTTCTGGGTAGCTTAGTTTGGTGAAGAGGAAAGTTGTTCTAGTTTATATAAATGGATGTTTCAAGAGGTATAACAAGAATATATGTGATATACAAGTCATTGGACTTCAAATGAGTGGCTACAAGCCATATTTGAGATGTTTTTAGGTTATCTTGAGGCCTAAATGTGAAGACCGATTCTGAAACAAGCTGTTTGGTGAAGGGTATGAGCCTTCCTGATAGAGTTACGAGGAATTTTTAGAGCTATAATATTAAGTGTATCAAAATATTTAGTTTATATTTAAATAATATAGAATAAATTATATTCTTATTATTTAAATATAAACTTTATATTAGGTGGTTAGTTATTTAATTAACTAAAATATTAAATTAGGGTGTTCCCGTCACTTAATATTCATAACCCTTGGGGTTATTTAAATATGTTTTTGGGCCATATTTGGGGGTATTGTATTTACTCGAGTTAAAAACATGGAGCAAGAAGTGAGGAAGGGAGTTACTAGACTGATTTGAAATTTTCTTAGTTCAATGGAAATAATTATTTCCGTGGTTTTTTACCCCATAAGGGTTTTCCACATTAAATTATGTGTCACTTTGTTATGGTGTGATTTTATTTACTTTTTATTAATTTATTTATATGTGCACATTAAATGTTTACACAATATTAATTAATTTTGGTTAGTATAATTTTACAACCCTCGTCTTGTCATGGTATCATATTGGGATTAATAAATTAAAATTAATCCCAAAAATAACCTAAAGTCATATTGGTTGGGAATTTAGTTGGTTAGTTGGCTGGGAAACTATTTAACCCCCCTAACCTCTCGAAAAGAATTAATGTTATGTTTTTGGATATTGGTGTGTGCACATGTGAAAGGGGTTCATATGCGTTTGAAAATCACATAGGTAGATTAATATATCAAATATTTCTATTTATCTATATAGTTTCAAATGTGTGCAGGGTAAATGATTTCAAAGGTGAATACAAGTAAAAAAAAGTTACAAATACCAGGAGACAAACCCCACAAGAATAGGAAATACATTTTTTCTATTGGTTTATCGTTATCAATGTTCCCCTAGGAAAACTGATAAAACACAGTAAATTTTTTCTAACATTTTGAAAATAAAAATCAATTTTGTATGTCTCCTCATGTACCCTTTTTAATTTAATTAAAATATTCTTTCAAAGACTTTAGTATAAAGAGGAGACAAGTTTCATAAATATAGGAAATACATTTTTTCTATTGGCTGAGAGAGAACTCTTGTCCCTCTCAGTAATTAAATTGGAAGTTAATTTTTTTACCTTCGTTATTCAAAAACTAAAAAATACCTTTTCTCCCTGGAACACATTTTAATTAGAGGGGTTTTTCCATTCTTGTAAAATTATAGTATGAAAACATTTATACTATTGTCTAAATTCTCACCTATAAACTTTATTCTATCAATTTTTAAAATCTATTGACCTATAGTTTATAACCTTATCTCTAAATCTATAACTCTTTAATAGTTATTTTTAATTTTTCCTATAATATAATTGAGTGAAATTATACATCTTGGAAAGTAAAATATATAATATTCTAGGATTTGATGATTGAGTCGATTTATCATAGGATGTTATGATTGTAATTTTACAATATCAATCTTCATATTGAATTTTATGAATTTGTAGAATGGATTTATAAAATAGAAGAATAAAATATTAAATTTTATAAAAGTAGAATACATTATATCATAAATCCGCATTTACCTAAACTTAACTTGTTACAAATCCAATAGTTCCTTTCACGTGGTAATTTTATTTATCGTACTCTATGATTTTTCCTTGGATAGATGGGGTCACTCATGATATATTTAAATTTTATCAAATAACTCCCTAATTCGGGGACACTTTTATCTATTTTAAGGGTTCCAACTAGAGTGAATTAATATTAAAAAATATGGTTTGTTAAAGGAAAAAGTGGTCATTCTTTACTTTAAAATCAGCTCATCTATTAAGAAAATAAAACCTCAAGATAGAGAGGAAATGTGGGGATGCACCTTGTTTTGGCACAATGCCACGCAATCTCATTCGAAGAAAATAGTTTTTGTGAAATAACCTCACCAAATCTCACATAAAATTCCCATCATAAGTGTTTCTTGTTCTTCCTATAACATATTTGTGCTTACCATCTGCATATTCATCTAAATTATTAATGTAATTATTACTAGGAACTTGCTTAGGAGAAGGAACTAGAAACATCAACTTTAGAACTATGGCAACTTCATGCATGGTGGGTCAATCAGAGGGATGTTTCTTGGTGTAAAGAAAGGCCAAATGGAAGATTTTTCTTATAATCCCAAGATCCTAGCAGTGGTTACAACTTTTGTATCAATGATTTGTGATGTTGTTTCCATACTCTAGACAACAATGATCATTGAAGTATATTATTAAACCCTAAAATTTTTGGCCACAACTTGCTAGTCAATACTTATAGTTTGTTTGGGCTCGACTACAGAAAACTTATAATTTCATGGTGGAATTTCGAATCGCAAACCTTGCTTCCACGTAATGAAATTCAAAAACTACCTTTTTTATTATATTTTCTTTCTAAAATATAATTATAGAATACCAAATTCATGTCAGGCATTGTGCATGGTACTCAATATTTCTATTTATGGAATTATTTCATTGATACATGCACAAAAATAAAATTTATTGGTCATGTAATATATCATTTCATGTGATTTTTGATAAAGAAACAAATTTGTAATCAAGGTTCAAAAAGGCTTGTAAATAGTAAGGGAGAAGTCAAATATGAACTTGAAGTTTACAATGCTAGGTGAATATTACAATGCTAGGTGACTATTTCTATTTCCTATAAATGCAACTTGCTAGTAAATATCTTTATTTTCTTGAGGCATTGCATAGTATATGAAACTTATATCTATCATGTGCATATATATTCTTTATCAATCATCATGTAAACTTTGAGAGTAGGACTTTCAAGTCTCTCTTCAAATGGATTTGAGATTCAGAACATTCTTTTGCCGTTAGCTTCTATTAATTTAAATTTATGGCTTAAAATGCTTTGACCCCATCTTTTACAACTCCATGAATCATTTTTTTGGTTAGACTACACTATATTTGTCATTATTTCCCAGCTCCATATATGGAGTTCAAATAGGCCACTTTTATATGCCACGTGGTCGCCTTGTCTCTTAAGGGTTACTCATACCTCTCAACTTGGGCGCGTTTTTATGGATGCTAATCCCACGTTCGAGACCACGAAAAGTGTTATAAGGCTTTATAATCCTCAACCTTGCCATTTATAACGTGGTTATGGCCACATTAAACCCTTTTTCCATGAAGTATATATAGCCCACCAGTTATATTAAGGTGGATGATGGTGTATATGTTAAGGGCCACGTGGGAGGGGTAGAACAAGTAATAAGGTGGGTGTTGTAAACCATGTAGCTCACCCTCCATTAAATGAACTCACCCAATGCAATAAACATCTCACCCGATCCATGAGATAGTTCACTGAGTTATGGAACTCACCCTGTAATCTAAATAAATAACTCGGCCAAGTTAATGAATTTGATATCATATACAAAGGAGCATAGCTCTAAAAAAAATTACATATACTTTGTTTTAAATTTGTTTTCTTCTTCACTTTTAAACTTAAATAGAATTTAATTCTTTTAGGTTTTAAACTAAGAAAAATCGTTAGTTGGACTAATAGTATATTTTTTATGACATAATGAAAAAAATTTCATTTTCATCATTTATATGAAAAATTAAAAAAAATCACTCACATTTCGATTGAATATTATTATTGTCAAACTAATATATTTTTGTGTAAGTATTTGTTTGACAAGTCAAAATTTTGATGTGAATAAAGGAAATTCATCGAAATATGACTGACATTTACACTTGAACAAATAGGGAGATTGTTTCTAAACTCTTTTTGTAATGTTTTTCCTCCATAAAACCTAATTTATTATCAAAAAGTTGATCATAAAATTTTCATAATAATCATTTTTATCACAAAGAGTTGATTTTTGACAATTTCAAATGAGGAGTAAATCTGTAACTTATGCTTTGCATCGAGGGGAACTCCCCTCCACCCCACAAGGGGCTTCCACCCCCATACCCCCACTCCATGATCATGTGTTCATACCTTATGTGAACAAATCCTCACCTTTGTTTATGCAAGAAGTATCGATGGATAATGTTGTATTCATTATTCTGGCATGATTTGGTCATTATTTCATATATGTTATCTATCTTTCTTATCATTTAAAGGATAAAGTAGATAATGAAGTTATATATGTTGTTGATAATACATTTCTAAATTCTAATTTAGTATGTGATTACTAAAATATTATTATATGCATATCAAATAACACTTGAGACGCCTTTGTTTTTGTATTGGAGATGTTCAATATTGATTGCATCTAATATATATTTTACAAAAGTAATGTGTTGAAATTTTTTGACATATTTTAACATGGTTAGTTGTTAAGCATATTGTTATGTTAGTTATTATACAACTAATGTTTAACTTTTACATATGGTTAAAAGTGAAATCAATAATGATTTAGATTTATATGCTCATTATGATGTATATATGGATATTATAACTCTAACCATGATGATGTTGTGTTAGATATAAAATATTGGCTATGTGTTCAAGTTTTTAGTGCAGGAACCATTACTTGAAATAGACAAAGCAACCAATAGTCTCCATTTATTCTATTGAGGAAGAGAATTAGAATGGAAGTAGAAAAGAGGCCATGTGGCTGAAGCGGTTGTTAGAAGAGATACACATGGAAGCTGAAGGAAATGTTCCACTTATATGTGATGGTTAGAGTTGTATTACTCTTGCTAAAGAATGCAGTTCAACATCATAGAATGAATCATATTGAAGTTCATATGCATGTTATTTGAGAGAAGGTTCTCTGAAGTGATATAGGTATCCAGTTCTACCAGACTAAAGATCAAGATTACAATTATGTTTACGAATCATTGTGTGCTTTATAAAATCTTTTGCAAGTGTGTGCAGTGCTTATCCTTTTAGAGTTTCCATTGAGGGGAGTGTGCATGTAATGTCACCTCCTAATGGTCGGCTAGTTGTTGACTCCTTCTCCTCTATACTTTTGCTCTGGTATAAATAATTGTAAAAATATCTTGTATGATCTATGTAAACTGATATAGTTTAGAGTAAACTGATAGATTTTATAGTAAATTGATATATTTTATGGAAAATATAATCCAATGGTTACATCTATTTGTAAAGTAGGTCCTTGTGTTATAAAAGGATCCTAGAGATGTGGTATAAGAATTTTTCATGAGAAACAATGGGATTTAGTCTCACAAATACATATGCTAGCCTAAACCTTTAGGGTTTATGGATTTGTAAATCCTATTGTACAAATAGGTAATGTTGGCATATGGATCCCCACTTAATATTAAGGGGGTGTAAGAACTATAATATTAAGTGTATCATAATATTTAGTTTATATTTAAATAACATTGAATAACTTATATTCTTATTATTTAAATATAAACTTTATATTAGGTGGTTAATTATTTAATTACTTAGAATATTAAATAGGGGTGTGCATTATCACTTAATATTCATAACCCTTGGGTTAATTTAAATATTTTATGGGTCATATTCAGAGGTACTTGTATTTACTCGGGGTTTAAAACATGGAGCGGGAAGTGAAGAAGGGAGTTCTTTGGACTGGTTTGAAAGTTTCTCAGTTTAATGGAAATAATTATTTCGTGGTTTTTTACCCCATTGGGGTTTTCCACATTAAATTTTGTGTCAATGTGTTATGGTGTGATTTTATTTACTTTGTATTTATTTACTTATATATGCACATTAAATGTTTACACAATATTAATTTATTTTGGTTAATATAATTTTACAACCCTAGTCCTATCATAATTTGATTGGTGAAATATAATGTATGACCATGGATGATTTGTATATGTCATATTTGACATGTGTGATGAATTTGGGAGATTTAATAATCATGGTGATGAGATTTTTGGTCTTTGGTGAACCAGGTGATGGGGTTTTGAGCTGTTTTTGATCTTGTTTGGTGTGTTTGAGCATGACTAACCTATATCGGTCCATTTTATGAATGTATATTAGTATAATGTTAATTTTTTGAGTTTTTTTGGTTTATTTTATTGATGAGGATTGACCTCTATAATTGTGGTGAGATGAAAAGCATAAAAAGTGCTTGTTTAGTTCATTTTTGAACTACTTGAGCTAGGAGGGAAAATGCAACCTAGGTGAGAAATTGAAAGTGGTTCAAGGGAATGAAATCAAATATGAGGATGTGTGAAAATTTCTGAAGAATATTATAGAGCTTGAATTCAAGGTTTTTAATCTAACTCGAGTCCATGGAAGAAGAAAAATAGAGAAAGTTAAAGGAAAGAGGGTTTGAAGATAGTTGGGAGGTGTTTGAGCTGAATAAGAGATCTCCATAAGTTGTGGTAGCAGAAAAACTTTATAAATATTCATTTAAAGGTGGTTGAGTTTATTCTTGACCATTTTAGTGGATTTTAGTATCGTTGTGGAGTTGGTGCTTTACTAAATTAGGGGTCAGTGCTCCTTGTAGGGTTGGTGCTCTACTAAACTAGGGGTTTGTGCCTCACTAAATTAGGGTTTGGTACTCCTTGTAGGGTTGGTGCTTTAGTAAACTAGGGGTTTTTTCTCCTTGCATGTTTGGTTCCTCACTAAATTTTAAACATGGCTAGTAAAGTATTGTTTTAGTGGGTTTTCTTTCCTTTGAGGGTTTCCCACTTAAATTTTGTGTCCATGTGTTGTAATCTTATTACATATAATTTAATGATTATGTTATATTGATCAATATTAATGAATAAGATATGGCATATGGTTGATGAATGTTAATGGTTAAAATGGATGAAAAATTGTATGCACACTAATTCACCACCCTTCGTGTTTGTGCTTCCAAAAATTTTAGGTTGTGTATAACCCCATGATATATTGTATTATTGGAAAAAAGATGAAAATAATGGAAATGATTAGGAAAAATTGAATAAACCAACTTTTATTATGAGAAAATTCTAAATCATGAATACGCTTTATGGGAAAACATTGTAAAAAAATTGTATATGACTATACAATTTAGTTTTAATTCACTATGGTAGAGTGAACTAACAATCTTCACTGTAACCTAAGTAGTTGATGAAAAATTAGAAAATTTTGATTTTTCCTTTGTGGTCACTTTTGGGCGATAAGACCCATTCATAGAGACATGATTCATTATTCATTTACTCATTGTTCATGATTATTTATACTTATTTTTACATTCGTCACATCGAGGATTATTCTCTTATAAGGGAGGGAGATGTAGTGCCCTTTCCACTTATGATTCATCACTCTCCTTAGTTTTACTGTTCTGGTTTGATGTATTTATGTGCTCATGATATGTTGTATACATTATGAAAGTATAGGTGAAGTGGTCTTCAAAAAATTTCCAAATTTATACTATCTCACTTATGAAGATCATTTTCATATATAATGTTTTCAATTTCTTCTTAGAGAATGACTTGTTGATCACTCAAATTCACAACTTCAAGATCGTAATACAATAATAATAATGATACTTGTGTAATACTTTGACCTCTGAAAAATGAAGATAAATGTTGATACCCCATTTTCACCCTAAATAGATAATATGATTGAATATATTCTCATGGCCAAATGTGAAATGAGTTTTTATCCCTCAATTTAGTTCATTTTTGTATTGTACCAATTCTCGATACCCTATAAAAATAATAATAACAATTAAATAAATAAATATAAACATAAAAATAGGAGAAAGGCCTTTCGAGAGAGTGAAATAAGGAAGGAGGTGATTGATGAATTCATTGAGATTCAAGGAAAAAGAACTACTCCCAAATGCCTATAAATGGCCATTTTGGCCATTTTATAGCTGGTAAGCACCCTCCATAATATTATAAGGAAGATTAAAATAATATGCAAGTTTTTAAGAAAAAATGAATTCATCCAAGGCATTTTAGGGACAATTTGTGGAAGAAATTGAAGTAAAGGACAACTTGAGCAAGATTGGGTAATTTTAGGAACAAGGAATGAAGGATCCAACAATTAAAGCTAACTTGTCTAGATGATTTTGGGATCTTGAGAAGGATTTGGGAGGAAAATAAATAATCATAGAAAATATCTTAGAACCCTCTACATGATTGGTACATCACTTTTATTCCAACCTAAATATCTTCTCGTGATAATTCAGTTACACCGCACCACCCCTTCGAGTCAAGAATGGATTAGGCCCTTGAAACAAAATTAAAGAAATAATTGGATCCTAATAATGGCTTTAATGATATCAACATGTTATTTAGAGTCAAAATCATATAATTTTTTACCCTAAAACACTCTTCCATGCTCTCGGGGTGGAAAAAGCACTCTTGGTATCGAGATCTACACTCGATGGGTGACATCAACATTATTAAACTCCTTTCTCACATTTTTTCACCATTCATGTCCCCTTGGATTTTCTCTAAACTAAAAATTGGAAAAGGGTCACACCAAAGTGTTACCCTCATGAGTTTTGAAATTTTGTTACTTAAGAGAATGAATTAGGGTGTTAGGGTGAGAAAATGAGTGAATTAAGTTGTCTAGCCCAATTTTCATGACTACTAAACCCCTTGGTCACACCTTTTCAACCTTTTTGTCCCTTTTTATTTTCCCCAATGTTAAAATGGGACAAGGGGGAAAAAAATTGTGACCCCCATCATGGTAAACTTCTCACAACTCACGCCTCACCACTTTTTCACCTAGGTTGTAAAAATTACAGTATGTCATGTCCCCCTTTAATTTGATTAAACCTAGGTCACACATTTTTCAATAAATTTTTCCCCATTTTTCTCAAGGTGTAAAGGGGAATCAAAATTTCAACCCCATTCCTTGAATGTATCTCCTGGTCACATAGAAAATCATATTTTAGCCCCCAAAGCTCATTCCCATCCTTGTATCTCACCCACAAGGAACCATAAGTTGACACTTGTAACCATATATTAAAAGTCACATGTTTATGTCCCTTATGTTCCTCTTTTCCCTATTACATAGGTGAAGCTCCACTTCATCCATAGCCCAACCCTGGTTAAGTTACCATGTCAAATGGGTGACTTAAAACTAGCAAGAAAATTAAATAACTCTCCACATCTCAAAACAATTAGCCATTGTTATCATTTAGAGTATTTTTTTAATATCATTCAAAACCTTCATTTTCACTAGACATGGTGCTAAAATTTTAACGCTAAACCATGTCCCAAAACAAAAAAATTCTCACAATTCTTTTACCATGCACCCGTTCTCAACCAATTTTACCGTGCACTCTAACCAAAACTTCCTTAGATATGATTCTGAAAGAATTACCATTGATGTTTTGTATAATTTATGTAAGTAATATGAAATTTTAATACCCATAAGTTTCCTTTTAAGATCTACAAATCTTCGGTGTATGGAAAACCTCAAAAAATTAGAGTAGAAAGTTTTGAAGTAAAAACTAAAATATTTAGACCAATTTTGTTTCAATATTACATCCAGAAGACACCCTTGAAATAAAGTAAGTGTGAAAATATACACTTTTTTAAATATATTAATTTTATGAAAACAAAAATTCTCAGCATCAATGATACTCTAAACAAGAAAAAACTATGAGAATGTGAAAATTGTGAAAACTTACTGAAAATAGTTTTCCTAGATAGGACATGCTAAACATAGAAATACTTGCAATTCAACTCAAATTTCTTATGGAAACTCACATTATTCATATCTCACTACTTTTATACATCATGAATTTCAAGTACTTGGGCATGGTTCTTATTTCAAGTTTTATCCCTCAATACCCTAGAGTGGGAGATAGTGATGTCACCCACATGGATATGGAAGACTTGAAAATAAAATGCTTCAGCGAACCATGTGAACTAGTAGAGGAGAAAATATTCTTAAGCATTATATTTAGGGTAGGGGGTGATGGGTGTCATTATTCCCTTCATTTAATCAACTCCTGTTGATGTCATATTCAAACCAGGGGTGTGTCTAAAGCTATATGCAACAAGAATAATCCTATCGATCTAGTAGTTGACTGTAGTTATTTTTGTATTTTCTGGGGGATATTTTCAATGTCTTAAGGACTTCTTGGTAAAAACCTTATTTAAATCATACTATGAATATTTTTTTGAAAGGAAACACACTGAAAGCTTTGCTGAAAGGAAACACACTTTGCAGAATGGAAATAAACACACTTGCTTTTGGAAATAAACACACAACTTAGAGTGCTTAAAAATGGTTGCAAGAAGAATAAGAATCTATCTAGACACCCTGCAAGAATGAGTATACAACAAATTTTAACTAGAAGAATTAAAAGCGATACAAAATTAACAAATCTAAACTATTTTCTTAGGAAATATAAATACCAAATAGAAGAATATCCTGGTCCTTGGGGGAGTGGGCCCTTGCTCCTCCTTGAATAAGGATTTAACAACTTAGAATTCTCTAAAAAAATAATGGCTATTTATTGATAAAACATTCGATATTACAAAACATACTGGATCTGTGTACTTTGATATGTATTACTTATTCTATATGTATATCTATCTTCCCGTATTTATCTCTGCTACAGGTCTACTTATACATACATTTACAATCATAATTGTCTCTATGATTATGATGAAATCGAATCGTGCCTAGAATAGATGCTGACTCGGATTGTGGCTGATCGACAATAACCGTAAGATAATTATCCTCGGATCTCGAGATTGGAAATCTTCTCATCCTTTCCTTATTGAAAGGATCATTGATGCTAAATCACTGGATGTGGTTATAATAGATAAACTTCCATTGGTTTCGGAACTTCAGAGAAGTTCAGAACCATAATAAATCATTAAAGATCAAAATCGTGAGAGTTCCGGAGCTATACTCAGGAGTTCTCGAACTAAGTCCAAAAATTCTAGAACTAAATACTGGAGTTCCAGAACTAAGTGAAAAATTTCTAGAACTAGATGATGAAGCCTGTGAATGTGTAATGGATTTTCAGAACTAGCTTGGAAGTTTTGGAACTAAGCCGTATTGGAACAGATGCTACCAAAAACATGTTGAACACTACATACTTCATTTCTTCGACCGATTGGACTTGCTTCATTACAAAACTTAATTTCTAACACATTTCATCAGGAATTTTAGAGCTTTTAAATGTTAGAATCACGATCAATCAAAATATGGACAATTACATCCTAACTCATATCAGATCAAATAAAAGTTGCAAAATTCAATCAAACTTAATAAAAAGGAGAGTAAGATGAGATCATTTATTATACATTTAACGGGCATATTTTGGCCTCATCATTTACCCCATACTTACTTATTTGTAAGTCCCTTTACAAATTTTATTATTAAAAATTGGGGTTATGTATTCTACATTCCATTTGATCACTCAAATCAAATGGCTGAAAATGGATATCTCAATGCTTAAACTTAGAGGTACTATACCCTGCTTCTGCTTCTATTTTCCTCTTCCACTCTTCAAACTGAGTAGTATCTTGAGGTTCTTTGTTTTACCAAGGATACATGGGGGTGAGAAGTATAGGGGTTCATGTTCGCATTCCCATCCATATGTGCTTGTAGGTCTCATTGATCTGAGGAATTATTGTGCATAAATCTTTTTCTCTTTCTAAATTCTAGACCATATTTGTAGGGGATATTATTTCCTTCTTCTCAAGGAAACCGTAAGAAGTTCCCACCTTTTCAAGCATCCCTCATAAATATATTCAAACTTCTCCTCCTCATAGGAGGTAAAGGTATCAATACTTTTTTGTAAGCTGGAAAAATAATGTATCTTGAATCATTCATCAAAGGCATGAGTTCTAAAATGTATGAAGAAGGTAGAAGGTTTACCATAGTGATCCCTCATGCAGAGACCAGTTGAGATAGATTTCAATAAAAACTCAGAATCCCTTTCCTTCCATGCAATCTGATTTTGCAGAATAGAGAAAATGCATTGAGATGACTTTCCCCCACATACAAATTGATCATAAATCCTGTGTTTTTTTCTAGCATCAGATTACAAAGATAGAATTCACACAGAAGATTTTTCTGCTCAGGATTGGCTAAAGAATAAGTTGTCATGAATTCAAATTCATCTTTTAGTTCATGTATAATTCCACATGCAATCCTTGACAACTTCCAATGAATGAATTGTTCTTCCAAAAACACACTATATGCAGGAGAGGGTCTCCTGCAAGCAAGTAATTTTTCACTCATAATGCAGACCATCTGTATTTTTGCAAGACATTTATATTTGTCTCCTTATAAAACTTTTCTTCCCACTATTTTCTTGCCTTCTTTTCTTCTTCCATTTTGGTCTTCAAATATTCATTGGATGTTTTAGCTTCTCTGAGTTCCCTGCAAGTGTCATTCCATAGTTGTTTGAGTGGAAAATAAGTTAACTTAGTCTGTGTAGAGACTGTGGACACAACATTCTATTTTTTGGAAGTTTGACATTCTTCCTCTTTCTCTATCAGCTATTTTTAATTACTGATAATTCCTTAGTCCTAACTGTAAGATAAGTTGTTAGCTCTCCAATGAGCATTTCCCTCTGTTCTAATTTGAGTTTGAGGAAATCCAATTCCTCATCCTTTTCCTTGATAATGAGCTCTTCTCTAGATAAGAACAAAGTCTGTTTAACCTGATGTTTTTCTTCTTCCTCTAAAATTTATTAGGGAGTTGAGCATTCTTCTTCTATTAAAGGAAATTTACCTTTTCATCTCCACGATGCCAACTCTTATTCTTCATGTGATAATGTTGATGGTTTACCCAATTCTTGAAAATCTTACTGCTCAAGTATCTCATCTCCTTTGTCCATCTTAGCTTGGCTTGATTTAGGAGGAGTCATGTCCATGCTACCAAAAATATTAGTAGCTTTTTTTTCCATATTTTCCTATTCACTCATTCACTCTGGGATTTCCTTGAACTCGTATGAATTTTCCTTCTTTGGGGAATTTCAACATGCCCAATGGTGGATTTCCTCCTAGAGGTTCTTCTTACTTTTTTTTCTTTCTTTTGCATGGGTGAACTATCACTATCAGAGATAGATATTAACTCCCTTGTAGTTGCTGCAAAAGAATGAATTTCCTTCAAAGGCACAGAAGGTTTTACTTTTTTGATCTTTCTCATAAATCTTATTCTTTTTGGTATATTCTCTCTTCCCATTTCCTTGTTTTTCTCTGTAGGGGCATCAATTTCCAAATTAGTTGAAGGAGAAAATGGAGTTGGTATTGTCCTCCTGATAATATTAGGGTTTTTCTTAAACTTAAACTTTTCCCAAATTTCTTCTCCATTTTTCTTTGATCAGAAAATGGTGTTGGCATACCAAATGAACTAACCCGTGATGCTTGATTGTCCCAACACCCCAAGAATACCTCTGGGCCATGGTATGGATAGAATAAAAAAGAAACCCTGGAAGGTTTACTATGTATTCTAGTTTTGTGGCTCCATATCTTAGATATATGAGCATCTTCAGAATTCTTTTCCTATGGACCCAAATTGACCATCACAAGTTAAATACTTCACTATCCAAAATGCTACCCTATCAAAGGGTTTGGGAAAACTGGCCCTTCTGACCCCTTTTATGATTTTCTTTGTGTTGTAAATGTATTGGGGTTCAGTTTCCCCTTCTTGTAGCAGGGTTTCAACTAGTTCTTTCAAGGTCCCTTTGGCAGGATGTGGGACATGCACAATTGGCACCCCAGACACATTACTTATTGTATTCATAGAAAAAGGAATAAAAATATTTCTAACCTTTGTCCTGGATTGCTCTAGGTTTATGAAGAATTCTCTTACTAATTCGTCATTATACTTTGAATTTTTTTTCAGGAACTCTAGCCATCCTTCCTGCTCAAAGATAGATGCCACTTCTTTGTCCACGAGTAGCTGGGAATCATCCTCTAGTTCCGATTTATTTTTAATCCCCATATCGATTCAAATTCTATTTCCTTTGATTCTAGTGCAAATCACCGCAGGCCTTCTTACTTAGCTGCAGAAATGATGATTTTAAGCTGTGAAACCTTTGTTCTTAACTGTGGAACCTCTATTATTAGCTATGGAACACAAGCCTAATTCGTTGCTTCTCCCTTAAAATTTCTCTGCAACTATTTCATTTTGTTTATTTTTCACTAATGATTACTCATGATAACTATGCCGCCACTTATTCCATCCAAATCATCTTCATGATTACTCACTTTTAATCATAATATACAAATAGATGACTCATCATACCAACTTTTAAATCAAGTCTAATCACACATGCAAACTTTTAATCTAACCTTAAATAAGTTAAAAGATATAATTACCATCCTTGATGATGTAATCCTTTCGTTATGATGACTCATCATTCCTACAATTGGAACAAAAACGGTTAGAAAAGATAGTTGGAATTCCAAAGAATTCCCTTTTATTTGAATTAGCCATTTGAGGAGATCAACCACCATTGCTGGTTTTCAATTGACCTCTGAGAAAATTTTATTTTATTTTATTTTTTTTGGGAAGAGAATGCCATTTACTGGTTTTCATTTTCTTCCCTTTTATTTTAGATCTATCATCTGGTTATTTGATCATTTTGGAAGAACTAGGTTCTTCCATATGATCAAATTCTTTGTTTTCTTCAATATTCCTCAAGAATTCATCCTTAGTAGGAGGCTTCCTATAGAGTTTTAACCTATGTCCATTGACCAAGAGTGTTCTTCTACTACCATCAATGGTAACTGAATAGAACCATTGTTGAATATCTATTCAATCTGATAGGGTCCCAACCATCTGGTTCTCAATTTTCCCTTGAATTGTTGGTACTTAGAATCAAACAACAATGCCCAGTCTCCTACTTTGAATTTCCTTTTCTTGATATGTGTGTCATGCCATTACTTCCTTTGATCTTGGATTATCTTTGTCTACTGAAGTGCTTCCATCCTTAATTCATCCAATTCATTGAGTTGAAGGATTCTTTCCTTTTGAGATGCATCTAACTCAATACCCACCTTAACTGTTGTCCTTAATGTTTGTAGTTCAAACTCAATGGGCAACAAGGTATTTTCCCATAGACTAACTCATATGGTGAAACCCCTATTGTAGTTTTCTAAGTTGTATTATAAGTCAAAAAGATTCAGGTAGTCTCTTTACCCAATCTTTTCTCCCAGCTTCAACTATTTTGGTAAGGATGTTTTCCAATTCTCTATTTATTACTTCAGCTTGTCCATTTGATTGTGGGTGATAAGGATATGACTTCCTATGATTGATTTGGTAATACATTGTGAAATCTTGGATCATATTAGACATAAATTGTGGTCCCTGATCTGAAACTATGCTCCTTGGTGCTCCAAACTTTACCATAATTATGTGCCAAAGGAAATCAGAAACTGCTTCTTTAGTGGCATTTGTCAATGCCTACACTTCTGCCCATTTTTTCACATAGTCAGTACACACAAGAATATATTCCTTTCCTTGTGAAGGAGGATTAAAGGGACCAAAAAATCCAATCCCCATCTCTCAAATGGTTCAATCACTACTTGAGGTTGAAGAGGAATTTCATTGGTGAAATTTGGTTGTCCCATCCTTTGACAAGGATCACACCGCTTGATATATCTCTTCACATCCTTGTACAGAGATGGCCAATAATAACTAGTGCCAAGTATCTTATGAGTTTTTCTTTTCACTAAATAGTGTCCTCCACTTGGTTCATCATGACATGCTCTGAGGATGTCAAAGATTTCATCTTCTCTTACACACCTACGTAAAACCAAATCAGGATCACATTTAAATAGCATTCCATTTAACCATTTGAATTGTGCACTAGTTTTGATTAACTTCTTTATTTGTTTCTTAGTGAAAGAATTAGGAAAATTTCCTATTGCAAGATAATTTTCCATATCAACAAACCATGGTGTAACTACTGAAATAGCAAAAATTTGTTCATCTGGAAAGTTATCCTTGATTTGATCTTGCTCCCCTATAGTGGTTAGTCTTGACAAAAAATCAGCTACCACATTAGATTTACCTGGATTTTCCACAATAGTAATATCAAATTCTTGTAAAATTAATAACCATCTAATTATTCTTCCTCCAACCACTGGTTTGTTCATTAAATATTTAATTGTTGAATGATTTGTGTGTACAAATATTTTGTACCATATAATGTAATGTCTGGATTTATTGATTGAATAAATCACAAAAAGAAATTCTTTTTCAGTGGTGGTGTAATTCCTTTCAGTGGGAGTAATATTTTTTACCGAAATAATAAATAACATACATTTTTCCTTCATCTTTCTATCCCAAAACTACACCAATGGAATTATTTGAGGCATATGTTTGGATATGAAATGGATTTTCCCAATTAGGTCCTCTCAATATTGGGGCAGTGATTAATTTTTCTTTAATTTCTTCAAAATCATGCTGACACCTTTCATCCCAAATAAATTCATAGTCCTTGGTTAGAAAATTAAATATGGGGGCAGAAATTTTACTGAAATATTTAATAAAGTACCTATAGTACCCAACATGTCCTAAAAATGACTTGATATCTGTGGGGGTCTAAGGAATAGGTAAATCTGAAATGATCCTAATTTTGTTTTGATCAACCTGAATTCCTCTTTTTGAAATATGGTGTCCTAATACAATCCCCTCATCAACCATCATTAAACACTTTTCATGACTAAGAGACAGATTGTGTTGTTTCACATCTTGTTAACAATTTTTCTAGATTTCTCAAAGCATCATCAAATGTATCTCCATGTATAGTGAATTCATCCATATATACCTCAACATAATCATTTGTTAGACCATAAAAGATTACAAGTACAACTATCTGGAAAGTTGTAGGAGCATTGCATAAGACAAATGGTAACACCCTATAGGAAAAGTTACCCCACGGACATGTAAATGTAGTTTTGTCTTGATATTTAGCAATAACTCTGATTTGATTGTATCCACTAAAGCCATCCAAGAAGGAAAAGTATTGTTTACTTGAAAGGTTGTCTAGGACTTGATCTGTGAATGGTAAGGGAAAGTAATCTCTCAAAGTGTGACTTTTTTCGAGTTCCCTATAGTCAACATATATTCCCTATTTTCCATTCTTTTTAGGAATAATTACAAGAGGAGATGCCCACTGACTATCTGAGATAGGGTAGATAAAACCTATTTGTAATAGTTTTTCAATTTCTTGTTTGACTATATCCCTTAAGGCTGAGTTAATCCTTCTCTGAGGTTGCCTAACTGGTTTAATGTTTTCAGTATAGATGTGATGAGTATAGATACTTGGGTGAATTCCCTTCATGTCTTTGTAATCCCAATCAAAAGAGTTAGTATGATTTTTTAGAACATCAAAAAATTTAGCTTCTTCATCATCCTTCAACCAACTGTTTATGTTCAAAATTTTACCGAGTTGAATCTCAACATGCTTGGTTCCGATGTATGATGAACTAATTTATTGAAAGGGTTCCATTAAATTATTTAGTGGACATGCATGTGGTAACAACATATGATATGTAGCAACATCTCCAAAAGTTCCTTGAGATAGAATACTGGAAAAATGACAATAAGGAGAATTATGATACTTATCTCTTTGTAGGTCAAACTCTTTGTCACTACAAATTCCCAAAAATTCTTAACCATTCCTTGATGTATTCAAAACTGAAGCCTATTGATTCTTTCTCTCCCAATGAGAAATCTCATTCCTTGGAGTGAAATTATTTTTGATCATAGAGAACCATTGTTGTCATGATTCTGGAACTAAATGTGGTGGTTCCGGAACTAAACTGTGTTGGTTCCAAAACAAATTTCACAAATTTTGGAACTATGGTTGTAGGCTCTAGAACTATTTTTGATTACTTCGAGGACACCTGGTTCTCATTCAATGGTGGATTAATCATCTCTTCTACTTCTCTTATGTGATCCTGTAATGTGATCATTGCCAAAGAAGAAAAAATTTTCTTATTAGTATCAAGAGAATCAACCCACAATTTTTCTTGATTATCAATAAAAGGTCATGTAGAAGGATATAAGGAAATTTTCTTAGAGTTCTTACCATTCGAGATAGTCATATTGCCATACCTACAATCAATTAAGGCAACAACTATAACTAACCATGGTCTACCCAATATAATGGGATAACCCAGTGTTTTACCTTTTGGCTGTAGTATAAGGAAGTCAATTGGATATTCCCATGACTCCACCATAACCGCCATGTCTTCAATAATTCCTTCTAGTTTTGCTATAGACTGGTCTGCCATCTGTAATATGGTATTAGTAGGTTATATACCCGTTAATGGTAATGTTTTCAAAGTGTCCATTGTCATTACATTTATAGCCACTCCCAAATCTACCAAAATGTTATGTATATCCTTATTCCCTGTATATCCTTATTCCCTATAGAGACAAAAATAACAGGACTTCCAGGATCTCCGTATTTGGGAAGTAAAATTTTTCCTGCTAATAAATCAACAAGTTTCCCATCTACTTTGATAGTCTTGGGGTACTATTTCTTCCTTCCAGGATTTTTCAAACATAACATTTTGATTAATTTGTTCAATTCTGGAATGTCCTTAATTGCTTGTAATAATGGTATTTCAATATTCAATTTCCTTAGTTCTTGTACCAATTCAGACTCCTTGGTTTCTATAGCTTCTTTAAATCTCTCTAGAAATGGAGTCTCAGTAGTGTCACTATCTGGCTCCTTTTCTTTTCTTTTTATATCCTCTTTTGGAACAATAGTACTAGGGGTTTCATTTTCTTCTATCATTTTAGTGATTATAATAGGTGGACTACTAATTATTTTTCCAGATCTAGTTTGAATATCCTTACAATCCATGGCATTTAGATCAATTGATTTTTCTAGCTTCTATTCCATAAACATGAGTTGTTTGTTTATTTCTTGGGTTTTCTACTTGTTGTGCTAGTATTTGCATTTGGACTATATTCTTAGTTTGTGAATTCATTGTAGGGGATCTTATTATGGCCTGTTGATTTTGATTTGGGTATGTTTTTCCTTGAGCATAATTACTAGGGTTCTATCTAGGTTATGATCAAGCATAAGGATTTCCTTGACTAGCCCATGGTTGTTGATGTCCCGAGAGCATACCAAACTTGAATTTACCAATCCCGAGGGTTCCATGTTGGTTGAGGTACCCAAGGTGGTTGTCTCCAATTTTGTGGTATTATCTAAGCAGCCCATGGCATCATCTAGGGATTAGGAACTAATCTTGGAATAAAATTCCCTTGGTGAGGTTATCTTTACACAAAATTCAATTCTTCTATTGTGGATGATGTACTAGTTTGTTTAAGATGATTCTTTATGATTGGGAGTAGAGAAAAATCATTAGTATCATGGTCTTTAGATTCATAGATAAGACATACTTCTATTTTATCCAAAGGACATTCTCTTATTGCATGTTTCTTCCAGCATCTAGGACAATACATAGCCAATGGTTGAGTTTTGGCATTTTCTTTAGCTTGTAATCCATCCATAGTAGAGGTTAATTGAACTAAAATGTCTGTTTTAAATTTTTCTAACTCATCCATTAGTTTGTTCATATTTGGATTCATAATTTTCACTGATTTTCCTTTTCTAGGTCCACCCCTTGTTCTGAAATAACTTCTATAAATGTCCTTAATTTCATTCATCCTTAATTGATCAATGTCTCCACCTCCTATCAAGTTAAGGGCTTCCCTATATTTTTCATCCAAACCCTTAAGAAAAATGGTTTTACTTAACTCCTCTTGAAGTAAAAATCCACACCTTTTTCTTACAAAGAGGAATCTATCTAAATAGTCTTCTATATTTTCATCCTCCTCCCGCTTGATTTTAAAGAATTCTTACTTCTTATTTTCTCCTCTACAATAATCCTGATATTTTTCTAGGAAGGTAGTTTCCATTTGTGCCCAAGTTGTAATAGAGTTGGATGCTAATCCCATGAACCACCTCATTGTTGCATCCTTTAGAGTGGATGGAAACAACTTGAGTTTTTGACTATCCATTTTGTAGACATAGATCTAACATAATACCTTGAACTCAAATAGAAACTAGTCAGGGTCTTTAAATGGCATCCCTCTAAATGTGGGTAAATGTGCAAGTGAGATATTTTTCATTGATGTATCATCATCATCTAATTGGATTGGATAAGTAAAGGTCCTATCAAGTTCTCTTTTAGCTTCTTATGCCATTTTAAAAATATTTTCTAAAATTTTCTCCCAATCAATGTGGTATTTGGTATGCCTTGGGAAGGTGAAAATCAGGATTAAGATGTCAATACTCAATTGATAATAAAAAATCTCCCTAAATGGATCTTGAGAAATAATCCTTCTCCTAAAAGTTCTACTTCCTTCAGGTGACTGATCTAAGAATTCCAAAGGTGTAAATTTTGTTTCTTATATAACAGGGATGATGGTGCCTCCAATTCTTGATCAACTTCCTTATTTGGACTAGAGGATGTTATGAATTCTTGTGAATATGTTTTTGGAGGAATATACCCTTTGAGTCTCTTGGTCTACTCATAAATTTTATGATATAGTAAGGAAGATCCTTCAACTACTAGATGTATGATTGTTGCTCTTGTTAACACCTAATTACAAAATTTTAACTAGTTTGTCCCCAAAATGGTGCCAAAAATGATGGGTTTCGTTATTCCCTTCATTTAATCAATTTCTATTGATGTCATATTCAAACTAGGGGTGTGTCTAAAGCTATATGCAATAAGAATAATCCTATCGATCTAGTAGTTGACTGTAGTTATTTTTGTATTTTTGGGGATATTTTCAATGTCTTAAGGACTTCTTGGTAAAAACTTATTTAAATCATACTATGAAAACTTTGTTGAAAGGAAACACACTGAAATATTTGCTAAAAGGAAACACACTTTACATAATGGAAATAAACACACTTTCTTTTGGAAATAAACACACAACTTAGAGTGCTTAAAAATGGTTACAAGAAGAATAAGAATCTATCTAGACACCTGCATGAATGAGTATACAACAGAGTTTAACTAGAAGAATTAAAAGTGATACAGAATTAATAGATCTAAACTATTTTCTTAAGAAATATAAATACCAAATAGATGAATATCCTAGTCCTTGGGGGAGTGGGCCCTTGCTCCTCCTTGAATAAGGATTTAACAACTTAGAATTCTCTCAAACAAGAATGGCTATTTATTGATAAAACATTTGGTATTACAAAACATATTGGATCTATGTACTTTGATATGTATTACTTATTCTATATGTATATCTATCTTCCATATATTTATCTACTATAGGTCTACTTATATATACATTTACAATCATAGTTGTCTCTATGATTCTGATGAAATCGAATCATGCCTAGAATAGATGCTAACTTGGATTGTGGCTGATCAGACAACTGTAAGATAACTATCCCTGGATCTGTGATCATAAATATTCTCATCCTTTCCTGATTGAAAGGGTCATTGATGCTAAATCACCGGATGTGGTTAGAATAGATAAAATTCCATCGGTTCAGAACTTTAGAGAAGTTCCAGAACCATAGGAAATTGTTAAAGATCAAAACCATGAGAGTTTCGGAGCTATACTTAGGAGTTCGGAACTAAGTCTGAAAATTCTAGAACTAAATATTGGAGTTCCGAACTAAGTCTAAAAGTTCTAGAACTAGGTGATGAATCTTGTGAATGTGTAATGGAGTTCTAGAACTAGCTTGGAAGTTCTAGAACTAAGTTATATTGGAACAGATGCTACCAAAAACATGTTGAATGCTACATACTTCATTTCTTCGACCGATTGGACTTGCTTTATTACAAAATTGAATTTCCAACACACTTTATCAAGAATTTTAGAGATTTTAAATGTTAGAATCACAATAAATAAAAAGATGGATAATTACATCCTAACTCATATCAGATCAAATAAAAGTCGCAAAATGCAATCAAACTTAATAAAAGGAGATTAAGATGAGATCATTTATTGTACATTTAACGGGCATATTCTAGCCTCATCAGGGGGTCACCCATTATCTATTCAAAGCATTTAATTAGTCATGAAATGTTCTCAACACTATGGTGATAACTTCAGAATAATTTGGGAAAATGAAAATGCACTCCTATAAGTTCTAACACCAAAGAGAATTTCTTAGTGCCTACAAATTCCAACCAATACCAATATGATCATCATAACCAAGGAATTTACTTCATAGGAGTGGGAAAATAATTATTCATATATGGATGGTCTAGTACTCAATTTGTGTCTCAGATAATGGAGAAATCCTTCCCTTATTCCTAAGAACTTGTCAAGGAGTGAATTTCATGTGATGTGGGAAGAAACAATGAAATATTTTTAAGACTAGATCAATTAGTTCATCATCATCGTGTTGTCCACTCAAAATTTCCCTGCTTTTAAAAAGTTGAAAATTTAAAATTTTGAGTTTAAGTGTCTTTTCTATTGTAATGGTAATGTGAAAGTCAAGAAATTGAGAAAATATACGTTTTTGGGTCATTCTGTGTGTTTTTCAGGCCTGTCGGACATTTTTGTCCCGCGTGTCACAAGTTCAATTGGACCCTTTGTTCCCAATCGCCGGTTTACCCGTGATCTGTTCTTTTCGGGCCCATCGGAACTTTTTATCCCAAATGTCCCAAGTTCACTGGACCAGCTTGTTCTATTTTCATCCGATTCGGCCGAGTCGCGTACTTCGCATACTTTTATCCTGTGTGTTCCAAGAGCATTTGTGCGTCTTTTCCCACTTCGCCCAAATCGGCCGAGTCACGTACTTCGCACTTTCACGTCCCTCATGTCCCAAATGAACCAAAGTGCTATTCGTGCTAATTTTTCCCGCTCTACCCAAATATCTTACTTATTCAATTTGGTAGGTATGTGTTAAATGCGCATTCATTGCCTTTCTCTCTCCTAAATGGCTATATAACAAGCAAACCCCCTATGTGTTTTGCACACTACTTTCATGTTATTTATTGCTCAAACCCTTGCAATCTAAATTCCTGCGTGCGTATCCATTTCCCTCTGCAATTCCTTCCCGAGTCTAGCTTGCAGCTCTGCCCTCCGAATTACTATCAACATGAAGATCAAATTTCAGGGGCAAGAACAAATCTCACCACTAGAGTCTACCATTCCCGATATCGAGGACAGTGAAGTTCACCATCTTGAATTTAGTGATTTTTGGTTAAGGATTACAGATGCTAACCCTACACCAATGGCACAGATGATTCATGACAGCGGTCTGGCTTTCGCTAGAGGTTTCCCAATCTCGGTGCAATGCAGATACAGTGCTCTCGTGCGGGGCTCATTTTAATCTTGATTCAAGTGAATTGACAAACATACACGGGGAGCTCATCGCCAAACTTGACGTTGCCGCCATTGGCACTACACTGAGGATTCTAGAAATGGATAATGCCATATTTTTTTCTCAGAATCAAGCACAGGCCCTGTTCAATCAAGACAGTGACAACTATAAGGCGTGGGTGGCGAAGTCTTCGCTCAAAAACCCTAAGAAGGGAGCATCTCGTCTATCCAAGACTCTTTTCAGGGCTGAATTCAATGAAGATTTGTTGGATTTCATAATCCTACTGGCTTGGGTTATGGGCTTACCATCTACTAACGAGTTCCATTTCTGGATGTGCCCGCTTATCAACATGGTGTGTGAGGGAACTCAAAATATCAACTGAGCAAAAATCATCAGCATGAACCTAGTGGAGCAACTGTCCAATGTGCAGCAAATGAAGAAATTCTATATGACTTCATACTTGATGTACACTCTGGTGACATCAAGGCAATGGTTTGGATTCTCTTACATTGATGCTCACAAGGTTGATCCTGTGTATGCCTACTGCCCACATTTCACCCTAGAGATCATCAATCACAACTTCCGAAGGGTGAATGATGCCTTCACCATGTACATGGTCAGACTTCTTGAGGGTGACACTGCTAGAAGATTTTTTGATGAAGCCATGAATCTAATATCGCACTACGGTGCCTATTTTATTCAATTCAGAAAATTTTCTTATATCAGGCTAGCTGGCTATGAGAGCACCCCTCTAAGGCTTCCTATGTTCTGCAGTGACAAGATGGCTCTGATAGAAGTATGATGGCAATTAGATAAATTGCATAGAACCTGTAGAGACAAGAAAATTACCGGTTTGCACTTCCCCATCTCTTTGGGAAACTACACTTGTAAAAGGACCCCTGACGCTTTGAGAATATAGAAAGAGCCCTGGCTCCCATCACTGTCGATTTCTTTAAGCCAAGAACTTGCTTCGACTTGAAGAAGTTCATTGAGCAGAACATTAAGATAACATATCATCATAGGGTAGATACAGAAGACTATTGGGCTGACTGTGCCGATGATTTTGAGGCTAGAAGGAGGCATTATGGTAGGTTCTCTCTACAATTGATCCAAGAACTCGGCTTGTACCAAGTTCCTGAAGGACTCAAGGATGACAACTCTGATCTATACTCATATGAGTATGACAATGTGGTTAAGCACACTCCCTTGGAGGACTTGGATTGGTTTAAAAAAGAGAAAGATGATTTGGCCGAGATCCTGGCTCCAGTCTTAGTCAGGACTAAGATCTAGTTTGACAAGAAAGTTTGAGAGCTTAGGAGGCACTCAGGGGAATCCTCCTCCAAGGATGTTTCAACTCCAAGGAGGGAAGCATCGACTCCAAGATCAGACACACCTGTGCAAACCCCTCCTGCCTCGTCAACTCAAGGACCTGTAGTTTCTACTCCTTCTTCATCCACCCAGGTATACCAGAAGAAACTCAAAGAGGTTAAGAAGGAGCCTGTGGAAGAAGATCCCCAGAGAAAGCAGGAAGAATTGCCTTTGGGACTAAAGAAAATCATTGTTCTCGGTGAAAGTGAGGAAAGTGAAGTGCCGTCCCGCAAGTGCCCCTGAAGCTCCGACGGATAAGGACAAAGAGGTACAAAGTGTTGAGCTTCCAAACACTATTGATTCCTCTGCACCAGTTGTCTCAAGCGCCCCACTCATGTCTCAACTCAAGACAACAGCTGTGCAAACCTTAAGCGCCATGAGTTCTCTGTCTCTTGGTCCTCTTGCCCCTCCTGCCTCTTCCTCCTCTTTTACATGGGTGCAATCTCTCATCGACAGTAGGAAGAGAAACCCTTCCTCTCGGAGCTCAGGGCAAAATTTTGATGATGTGGCAGCCTTGTTAGGCACTACTCCTCCTTCCCGCGCCAAAAAATCCAAAATCACCTCCAGGATAGTGTCTGATGCTCAGGGCCAGCAATTCCTAGAGATTGCTAAGCCTACAGTAGATAAATCAGAGCAGGATTTGCAGGCATCTGACCTAGAGCTCTCAAGGATTCCTATGGGAGAGTCTACCCCTGAAGGTGAGATCCATAATCTCTAGGAAATGGTCACAAGAGTCATTGGGAGGGTAGAAAAAGGGCAGAAAACTATAGAACAGTTGGAAGAACAAGCCCAAATTCTCACAGGTTTTATCAAATCTCTTTTGTCCAAGGACAAAGTTTTGGACCCTACCCTATTGACTACTCTTCCACCACCTGTGATTCTGAGCCAAGATGAAGTACAGAGTATCAAAGACATGCACAAGTATTCCATATATGGCAGAGCTATGGAGGCCATGGTGGAAGATATGCTTGTTGCTGGATTGAACTTCATCGATGAAGCTTTCAAACTCCACGGAAAGGTGAACAACTTGCAACAGAAGCTCTCTTCCACTATTGGGATCATAGATAAAGAGCTTAAACTTTGGAGCAGTTGCATAGTGGACCTCCGCCTCATGGGACAAACAGATGAAAACATTCTATTGGCGAGTAAGGTTTTTGATGATGCAAAGGATAATCTGTCAAAATCCTGGGTTTACAACGTGGAATGGAAGATCAAGGTCCTGGAGGAGGCCTCGGGAGAATTGAAGAATAGCTGGCAGAAGGGTGAGGCTTTCAAAACACTAGTTGTATCTGCTTTCAAAGATATACATTGTCATCTTCAGGATGAGACTTCTGGTGTGCCTCTCTCCCTACAAGAAATCAAAGCTCAATTCAGAGCTTTTGTCAAAGGAAATCTATTCAAGGAAAGCTCCATTTCCAAAGAGAAAATGAAGGAGATCTGCTCTCTTCAATCTGCCATTGAAGAAGCAAATAAAGACTATCATACTCATGTCGAGTTTGATAAGGAAATGGAGAAGTGCCTCGGATTTTGGACCCAGTCTACAGCCAACACGTCAGTCCCACGTGGCAGAGACATAGCCGAGGCATTGAAGAGATTCAGATAGCGGATTTTGAAGTCAGTGGGTCCCTCCCAGTCATAAGCACCTGTCTTCTTCTCCTTATTCTTCTCTTCTCTTCCAATTCTTTCTCTCGGATTTATTGTAATAAGTTGAGGTATTGCGATTGGCAATCCTTAACTAATCTTTAGTTAAAAGAAGTAGTTACCAAGAGTAACTAATTTGTAAACTATATAATGGCCTTTTCTCGCTATTTTACAAAAGGAGGAAGAACTTTGCTCATTTTCTGAAAGTGTAAAATAAATCATAAAGAAATCAATACAGAAGGACTTTTCATTCTTTGTCTATCTGATTTCCTTTTATCCCCAAGCTTTTCATTTAATCTTGTTAAGATCATTTGTCTATATTATATTAAGAAGCTTTGTATTCTTGCAGATGTTATTTATAGAACTTTGTAATTTCATCTTATTAGTATGATACAAATGATCTTGTTTCAATTCACTATACCTTCGTATGCATAAAGAATTACTCTATCATCTATAATTCTAAATGGTGCCTTTCTGCTCGTTCTCGTTTTCTCATTCCTCGGCCCTTTTGTAATTGATGATCCTTATAGAAAACACTTTCGCAAATATCCAAGTTCCACAAGAAAATCATGTTTTCTATATGTGTAAATAGGTTCGTTTCTGAATAAGGGAACCTCTCCCATTAAAGAGGAGGGACTTCTTGTCCCTTGACTATTTCTCTTCGTGAAGTCCTTTTTGATGACCAACAGTTTTTGGTGACTCCACTGGGGAAATCATATTCCAGTTCTGTAATTATTGATCATCCTTTGATCTGGCGACTCCGTGTTTTACTCGAGGGAGAAGGGCCCTTGGTATTGAAGATTCTCAGTTCCAGCTTTTGGAGCAGCAGGGTTTTCCTTTCCCTTCAACAAGAAATAGAAAGACTCATTCGACAAGCACTCCACCTGTTCAAGATAGAATCCCTACGGGTGGTATTCCTTCAGAGTCAATCAGTCCTAATCTTTGAGCTTTGATTCTTGCTGGTGTTGCAGTTCCTCTTCAAGCCATTTTTCTAAGAATGGTGGTACCATTGCCCTGGGGTCATCGTGTTGGGCCCCTTGCCCTTCCTCAGCCTTTGCACGAGTTACCCAGAGGTAACCGTAAGAACTTCCCTAAATTCAAAGGCGATGGTAAAGTGCATCCTGATGAACACATCGCAACCTTCATAGTTGCATGCGGAGTTCTGGGAGTTGAACATGAAGATGTCTCCGTAAGACTTTTCGTTGAGACTTTACAAGATAATGTTGCTGATTGGTTCTATCACCTTCCGGCTGGTGCTATCACCAGCTGGGATACAATGAGAACTAGGTTTGAAAACCGGTTCAAACTAGCAGAAGACGTGCATGCCTTGCTAGCCCAAATCTCTCAAATAAAGAAGGATTCATCAGAGCCCATGAGAGAATTTGTGGCCCGATTCAACAGGTTGATTAACAAAATTCCACCAAATACTCGACCTGTAGATCAAATTCAAAAATGTTTTTTCCTAAATGCTCAATCACCTGAAGTTAGTTATGCACTAAGAAGGGCTAATCTCGCAACATTGGCTGAAGATCAAACTCTTGTTGTTAGTGTCAAAGATGATTTAATCATGTCAGGGAAGTTGAGGAGAGACCCTTCTAAATCTAAATCTGCTTCTTCCTCCTCTTCCACCCCTGGACCTAATACTGATCCATTGGTACAAAAACTTGTAAATGATCTCATTGCCATTAAGAAACAATTGGCTCAGCATGCTCCCTATGCAAACATTCCAAGGAGGAATTTTCAGCCCAGAAATCATTTTCCTGTTGCTCAAACAAGGCTAGCACTTGAAGGACCTCCTATTAAAGTTCCTGTCAATGCAACCTGTGAAGTTGAGGAACCAGAGGATGAAGAGGTTAATGAAGATTGCGAGGAATTTGTTAAAGAGGTTGATGATGAAGTAGATGAACTCGAGGGATCTCGAGTTAATTTCTTCACCACTGAAGGCATTAATGCAGAGGATGATTATGATGAAATAGTAGCAGACATGAATAGCGAATCATACACTGTCATGACTCGAGAGTAGAAAAATCAGAGGGAGAAAGTGATGCAGCCCACCAAGAAATCTAAAGAACAGCCGACAACTATCCCCGTAATTGCAAAAAGAGGATCTCCTATTCCCATTTCCTCTACACCAAAGGTGAGTCCTGTCAATTCTGCTACTAAAGTTACTTCTTTTTCCCCTAAAATTGATAAACCTAAGATTTCAAATGATGATAGCCCGTCCACTTCTGGGTCTTTCGATATTATTGATCACCTAAAAAAGACTAAGGTTCAAATCTCAGAAGCTGAATATTATCAAACCCATCCTAAGGCTTTTGCTAAAATGATTCACTTTGTCAATTCCCATTCTAAAACTACCTCTAAAGGCCTTTTACCCACTCCTTCTTCTGCACCACAACCTAATCTGATAGCCGCTGTAACCTCACCCAGTGACAAAATCAAACCATTCTATGTGACACTTCTTATAGCTGGCCATAGGCTCAGTAATTGTGTCATAGACTCAGGAGCATCAGATAATGTGATGCCTACTAAAGTAGCTCATGCCTTAGGCTTGACCCTCACACACACTTATGGATCTTGTTATTCTATGGAGAGTAAGGAAGTGCCCCTGGTCGGAAGAATTAAAGATGCACAAGTGGCTTTTGTTGCTTTTGACCGAGAAGAAAGTTTTGGCTACTATCTTAGTAGCAAATATTCCTCCTTCATACGGGATGTTGCTAAGCAGAAACTTTTGTAAGGATGTGGGTGGAGAAATTCAAATGGATTGGTCACATGCCCTCATACCTATTAATGGGCAAATGAAGAAGCTGCTTCCTGAGAAGCAATCTGAGTATATTGTACAAAAAAGATGATCCCAAAGCACAAATACTCTATGAGGATATGGGGCATGGCAACTACATGATTATGTCTCCTGAAGAAATCCAACTCCCCAAAGTGTCACCTAAAGATCCTAATGGTGTTTGGATTTTAGAGTTTGATGGAAGTTGTTCCTCAGCTGGTTCTGGAGCTGGTGTCATACTGGTGTCACCTGAGGGAAGCCTTCATCCTTTTTCATTCAAGTTGCAGTTCGAAAATACCAATAATATAGCAGAGTATGAAGCTCTCATTCTTGGACTATAGGTGGCAAAAGAACAAGGTGTGAAGAATCTTCTAGCTCGTGGGGATGCGGAATTGATTGTAAAGCAAGTTAGAAACCTCTTCCAGGTGAAAAATGGAAGGTTGAAACATTACAGGAATCAGGTGTGGGATTCCATTGAATTTCTTGATGCTTTCTCCATCGAAGCAATACCTAGGGAGAAGAATACTAGGGCTGATTCACTAGCAGTCTCTGGGTCACTGCTTATACCTCATCCTGACTTTTCCCAAGATAAGTTCACCATTGAGATGATCCATCGACCTAGTGTACCTGATAATACAAATAACTGGCAAGTTTTCAATAATGATCAACACTTGCTTTCTTTCTTAGAACTCAAGGATAATTTTGAACAATTGTACTTTGAAGGAAGTGACAATTTACCTCGTGAAAGTGTGCCCTTTGACAAAGAAGCCACCCAAGGAGAAGAAACGGATCAGGATGGATGCATTAAACTCAAGGGAAACAAGATTCCTAAAGGATTGGTGAGTTTAGAGGAACTATTTGATAAACACGACAGGTATGTAAAGTCTAGAGCTTCTACTAGACCTCAACAATCAGCTGAATATGAAAAAATTAATATTGGGAGTTCTACTGATCCTAAGCTCGTGAACATTGGAAAATGTTGCACAAAGATGAGAGGAAGAAAGCAATTGATCTTTTAAAGAGGTATAAGGATGTTCTTGCCTACTCTTATGAAGATTTAAAAGCTTTCCAACCAAAGGAGATGCAACATTTTATTCCTCTCAAACCTGGAATTAAGCCTTTTAAACAAAAGCAGAGGCAATACAATCCCAAAATAGCTGACACAATTTTTCAAGAAATACAGAAGTTGTTGAAAGCTAAAATCATTTTTCCTATCCATCATTCAACATGGATTGCCAATATTGTACCTATTAGAAAGAAAAATGGTGAGATTCGTATCTGTGTTGACTTCAGGAATCTGAATCAGGCTTCCTTGAAAGATAATTATCCTTTACCTATGATGGATCAGGTCTTACAAGTAGTAACAGGATCTGAAATGTTGTCTATGCTTGATGGATTCTCAGGATATAATCAGGTAGAAGTTAATACTGCAGATCAACACAAAATGGCTTTCACTACCCCTTGGGGTACCTTTGCTTACAAAAGAATGCCTTTTGGGCTCATTAATGTTGGTGCCACTTTTCAGAGAGCTATGGATCTAGCCTTTGGAAGTTTGAAAGGGAAGTGTATTGTTGTATACCTTGATGACTTGACTGTGTATTCTAAAACAAGGGCGGATCATTTTCAGCACCTGGAGACAGTTCTGCTAAGATGTAGAGAACATGGGATCTCTTTGAATCCTAAAAATCGTCTTTTGTGTCACAGAAGGGAAATTATTAGGGCACATCATCTCCAAAGATGGTATTAAAATTGATCCTGAGTGAGTTCAAGCTATTCAGCAAATTCCTCTCCCAACCAGCAAAAAGGGCGTGCACTCTTTCTTTGGTAAGATCAATTTTTTGAGAAGATTCATCCCTGATTTTGCAGAACTAACTCTGAATATCTCCCAAATGATGAAAGGAAAACAAACGTTTGGTTGGTCTTCTGAAGGGAAAGAAGCCTTTGAAGATATTAAAAGAGCCATTGCTAAAACTCCTGTTTTAGCATGTCCAGATTTTAGCAAAGATTTTATTATCTATTGCTACGCCACAGATAACACCTTGGCTGCGGTTTTGACTCAGGAAGATTCTAATGAGCATGAACTCCCAATTGCATTTATGAGCTATATTCTGAAAGATCATGAGTTAAAATATACCATGATGGAAAAACATGCTTTTGCAGTGGTTAAAGCTGTTAAGCAGTTTCGTTTTTACATTCTTAACTCTCACTCCATGGTGTTGGTACCAGATACAACTGTTAAGTCAATTCTCACACAGCAGGAATTTGGATCCAAGAGAGGGAACTGGGTGGCTAAGGTCCAAGAATATGATATTGACATCAAACCAACCAAGCTCATCCGTGGAAAAGGCCTTTGTGAACTCATCGTTGAAGGAGCTAGACATGAGTTACTGGAGGATAAAATTGGTCTTCCTACCGTTCTGTTTCTTAGCTCAGTTGATGAATGGTATGCTGATATCACCCATTTTCTCACCTATGGAGAATGCCCCTCTCATTTGACTGCCAAAGAAAAGAGGACTGTTAAACTAAGGTCAGTGCAATATGTGTTGTGGGAAAATGCCTTGTTTAAACGTGGGTTAGATGGAAGGTTTTTGAAATGTGTGGACAAGGAACAGCAGAAAAAGCTACTCTTAGCTTTTCATGATCAAGCATGTGGAGGGCACTACTCATCAACCATCACTACTCATAAGATACTTTGTGGAGGATATTACTGGCCTACCTTGTTCAGAGATGCATCCAAGTGGGTTGATAAATGTGAGGCTTGTCAAACTTTCGTGGGTAGACCCAAATTGGCCTCTTTGCCTCTTAAGCCAATTGTAATTGAAGAACCTTTTCAACAGTGGGGTTTGGACTTCATTAGAACACTTAATCCCTCTTCTAGTGCTGGTCATACTCATGTATTAACTACTACAGATTATTTCACAAAATGGGTAGAAGCCATTCCAGTAAAGAGTACTACTTCTGAAGTGGTGTGCAGTTTCATCAAAGAAAACATCTTGGTAAGGTATGGTGTACCAAACAAGATTGTGACAGATAATGCTTCAAATTTTTCTTCAACCGAGATGATGGATTTTTGTTATGGATATGGCATCTCTCTGGCTCACTCCTCAGATTACTATCCTCAGGGAAATGGACAAGCAGAATCCACTAATAAAAATTTGGTGACCATAATAAGGAAATTAGTCAATGAGTCTCAACAAAACTGGCACAAGAAACTCTATGATGCTCTTTGGGTAGACAGGATCACACCTAAGAGAGCCATTGGAATGTCTCCTTTTCAAGTGGTATATGGAGTAGAAGCTCAATTGCCAGTAACAGTGGAGCTGCCAGCCTTGCATCTAATGAAGGCCATTGAAGATACCAGTTTCAATGATGCTTTGGATAAGAGAATAATGTACCTTCACAAATTGAATGAGGATAGATTGGAAGTTGCTGATAAGATATCTACTCATCAACAAAAATTTAAGGTCCTGTTTGATAAGAAAGCCAGGTTCAGAGATTTCCAAGTTGGAGACACTGTTTTGTTGTGGGATAAAAGGCATGAACCTCGTGGCAGCCATGGCAAGTTTGATTCCCTTTGGCTCAGACCTTTCAAGATCAGGCACTTTGCTGGTAAGAATTCTTTTTACCTTGATTATATGGATGGTTCTTCTCTCCCACTTCCTTATAGTGGGCAGTACCTGAAATTGTTCAAGTCATAGGTGATTAGGGAGTCCTTTGTATATTTTGTATAGCGTTTTGTTTTTTTCTTTCCTTTTGTTTTGGTGTGTTGTCCTCTGTATTGGTTTGCTTTTTGACTCCGTGGCCCAATGGATAAGGTACTGGTCTACTCCCGAGTTTGTCTAAGTTCTTGCCTTGTCTCATTCTCTAAATTTATGACAAGTCATCCCCAAAAGGAGCCAGTTGTTGTCCACTCAAAATTCCCCTGCTTTTAAGAAGTTGAAAATTTAAAATTTTGAGTTTAAGTGTCTTTTCTGTTGTACTGGTAATGTGAAAAGTCAAGAAATTGAGAAAATCTACGTTTTTGGGTCATTTTGTGTGTTTTTCGGGCCTGTCAGACATTTTTGTCCCGCGTGTCCCAAGTTCAATTGGGCCCTTTGTTCCCCGATCGGCCGGTTTACCCGAAGTCTATTCTTTTCGGGCCCGTCGGAACTTTTTGTCCCAAATGTCCCAAGTTCACCTGGACCAGTTGTTCCATTTTCGTCCGATTCGGCCGAGTCGCGTACTTCGCGTACTTTTGTCCCGCGTGTTCCAAGAGCATTTGTGCGTCTTTTCCCGCTTCGCCCAAATCGGCCAAGTCACGTACTTCACGGTTTCGCATCCCTCATGTCCCAAATGAACCAAAGTGCTATTCATGCTAATTTTTCCCGCTCTACCCGAATATCTTGCTTTTCAATTTGGTAGGTATGTATTAAATGTGCATTCATTACCTTTCTCTCTCCTAAACGGCTATATAACAAGCGAACCCCTATGTGTTTTGCACACTACTTTCATGTTATTTATTGCTCAAACCCTTGCAATCTAAATTCCTGCGTGCGTATCCATTTCCCTCTACAATTCCTTCCCGAGTCTAGCTTGCAGCTCTGCCCTCCGAATTACTATCAACATGAAGATCAAATTTTAGGGGCAAGAACAAATCTCACCACTAGAGTCTGTCATTCCCGATATCGGGGACAGTGAAGTTCGCCATCTTGACTTTAGTGATTTTTGGTTGAGGATGACAGACGCTAACCCTACACCAATGGCACAGATGATTCATGATAGTGGTCTAGATTTTGCTGGAGGTTTCCCAATCTTAGTGCAATGTGCAGATACAGTGCTCTCATGCAGGCTCATTTCAATCCTGATTCGAGCGAATTGACAAACATACACGGGGAGCTCATTGCCAAACTTGATGTTGCCACCATTGGCACTACACTGAGGATTCCAGAAATGGATAATGCCATAGTTGTTTCTCAGAATCAAGCACAGGCCCTGTTCAATCAAGACAGTGACAACTATAAGGCGCGGGTGGCGAAGTCTTGGCTTAAAAACCCTAAGAAGGGAGCATCTCGTCTATCCAAGACTCTTTTGCAGGATTTCAATGAAGAATTGTTGGATTTCATAATCCTACTGGCTCAGTTATGGGCTTACCCTCCACTAACGAGTTCCATTTCTGGATGTGCCCGCTCATCAACATGGTGTGCGAGGGAACTCAAAATATCAATTGGGTAGAAATCATCAGCATGAACCTAGCGGAGCAGCTGTCCAATGTGCAGCAAATGAAGAAATTCTATATGACTTCGTACCTGATGTACACTCTGGCGGCATCAAGGCAATGGTTTGGATTCTCTTACATTGATGCTCACAAGGCTGATCCTGTGTATGCCTACTGCCCACAGTTCACCCTAGAGACCAGCAATCGCAACTTCCGAAGGGTGAATGATGCCTTCACCATGTACATGGTCAGACTTCTTGAGGGTGACACTGCTAGAAGATTTTCTGATGAAGCCATGAATCTAATATCGCACTACGGTGCCTATTTTATTCAATTCAGAAAATTTTCTTATATCAGGCTAGCTGGCTATGAGAGCACCCCTCTGAGGCTTCCTATGTTCTGCAGTGACAAGATGGCTCTGATAGAAGTATGCAGGAAATTAGATAAATTGCATAGAACCTGCAGAGACAAGAAAATTACTGGTTTGCACTTCCCCATCTCTTTGGGAAACTACACTTGTAAAATAGCCCTGGACGCATAGAATATAGAAAGAGCCCTGGCTCCCATCACTGTCCATTTCTTCAAGCCAAGAACTTTCTTCGACTTGAAGAAGTTCATTGAGCAGAACATTAAGATAACATATCATCATAGGGCAGATACAGAAGACTATTGGGCTGACTGTGCCGATGATTTTGAGGCTAGAAGGAGGCATTATGGCAGATTCTCTCTACAATTGATCCAAGAACTCGGCTTGTACCAAGTTCCTGAAGGACTCAAGGATGACAACTCTGATCTATACTCATATGAGTATGACAATGTGGTTAAGCACACTCCCTTGGAGGACTTGGATTGGTTTAAAAAGAGAAAGATGATTTGGCCGAGATCCTGGCTCTAGTCTTAGTCAGGACTAAGATCTGGTTTGATAAGAAAGTTTGAGAGCTTAGGAGGCACTCAGGGGAATCCTCCTCCAAGGATGTTTCAACACCAAGGAGGGAAGCATCGACTCCAAGATCAGACACACCTGTGCAAACCCCTCCTGCCTCGTCAACTCAAGGACCTGCAGCTTCTACTCCTTCATCCACCCAGTATACCAGAAGAAACTCAAAGAGGTTAAGAAGGAGCCTGTGGAAGAAGATCCCTAGAGAAAGTAGGTAGAATTGCCTTTGGGACCAGAGAACATCATTGTTCTCAATGAAAGTGAGGAAAGTGAAGTGCCAGCTCCTTCAAGCGCTCCTAAAGCTCCAACGGATAAAGACAAGGAAGTCCAGAGCAGGCCGACTTCCAAGCACTATTGATTCCTCTCGCACCGCAGTTGTCTCAAGTGCCCCACTCATGTCTCAACTCGAGACAACAACATTTGTGCAAACCTTGAGCGCCATGAGTTCTCTGTCTCTTGGTCCTCTTGCCCCTCCTTCCTCTTCTTCCTCCTCCTCTTTTGCATGGGTGCAACCTCTCGTCGACAGTAGGAAGAGAAAGCCTTCCTCTCGGAGCTCAGGGCCAAATTTTGATGCTGTGGCAGCCTTGTTAGGCACTACTCCTCCTTCCCATGCCAAAAAAAAATCACCTCCAGGATAGTGTCTGATGCTCAAGGCCAGCAATTCCTGGAGATTGCTAAGCCTACAATAGATAAATCAGAGCAGGATTTGCAGGCATCTGACCTAGAGCTCTCAAGGATTCCTATGGGAGAGTCTACCCCTGAAGGTGAGATCCACAATCTCTAGGAAACGGTCACAAGAGTCATTGGGAGGGTAGAAAAAGGGTAGAAAACTATAGAACAGTTGGAAGAACAAGCCCAGATTCTCACAAGTTTTATCAAATCTCTTTTGTCCAAGGACAAAGTTTTGGACCCTACCCCATTGACTACTTTTCCACCACTTATGATTTTGAGCCAAGATGAAGTACAGAGTATCAAAGACATGCACAAGTATTCCATATATGGTAGAGCTATGGAGGCCATGGTGGAAGATATGTTTGTTATTGGATTGAACTTCATCGATGAATCTTTCAAACTCCACGGAAAGGTGAACAACTTGCAACAGAAGCTAACTTCCACTATTGGGATCATAGATAAAGAGCTTAAACTTTGGAGTAGTTACATAGTGGACCTCCGCCTCATGGGACAAACAGATGAAAACATTCTATTGGTGAGTAAGGTTTTTGATGATGCAAAGGATAATCTGTCAAAATCCTAGGTTTACAGTGTGGAATGGAAGATCAAGGTCCTGGAGGAGGCCTCGGGAGAATTGAAGAATAGCTGGCAGAAGGGTGAGGCTTTCAAAACACTAGTTGTATCTGCTTTCAAAGATATACATTGTCATCTTCAGGATGAGACTTCTGGTGTGCCTCTCTCCCTACAAGAAATCAAAGCTCAATTCAGAGCTTTTGTCAAAGGTAATCTATTCAAGGAAAGCTCCATTTCCAAAGAGAAAATGAAGGAGATCTGTTCTCTTCAATCTGCCATCAAGAAGAAAATAAAGACTATCATACTCATGTCGAGTTTGATAAGGAAATGGAGAAGTTCCTCGATTTTGGACCTAGTCTCTATGCCCAACACGTCAGTCCCACGTGGCAGAGACATAGCCGAGGCATTGAAGAGATTCAGACAACGGATTTTGAAGTCAGTGGGTCCCTCCCAGTCATAAGCACCTATCTTCTTCTCCTTATTCTTCTCTTCTCTTCCAATTCTTTCTCTCGGATTTATTGTAATAAGTTGAGGTATTGCGATTGGCAATCCTTAACTAATCTTTAGTTAAAAGAAGAATCAGTTACCAAGAGTAACTGATTTGTAAACTATATAATGGCCTTTCTCGCCATTTTTACAAAAAAGGAAGAACTTGGCTCATTTTCTACGAAAGTGTAAAATAAATCATAAAGAAATCAATACAGAAGGACTTTTCATTCTTTGTCTATCTGATTTCCTTTTATCCCCGTGGATTTTCATTTAATCTTGTTAAGATCATTTGTCTATATTATATTAAGAAGCTTTGTATTCTTGCAGATGTTATTTATAGAACTTTGTCTTTCAAATTTCATCTTTTAGTATGATACAAATGATCTTGTTTCAATTCACTGTACCTTCGCATGCATAAAGAATTACTCTGTCATCTATTATTCTAAATGGTTCCTTTCTTCTTATTCTCGTTTTCTCATTCCTCGGTCCTTTTGTAACTGATGATCCTTATAGAAAACACTTTCGTAAATATCCAAGTTCCACAAGAAAATCATGTTTTGTATATGTGTAAATAGTTTCGTTTTGAATAAGGAACCTCTCCAATTAAAAGGAGGGACTTCTTGTCCCTTGACTGCTCTTTGTGAAGTCCTTTTGACGGCCAACACATCACTACTAAAGGAAAATAAGTGGTAGATTGGGGAATATCATTAGTGACAACATCCATGGGTAGTTGTTTTAGTTGTCTTTGTTAAAAAGTTCACCATGACTTCTTACCTGGTGTATGCCCTTTCCTTCATAAGACCATTCAAAGGATTTTCCACATCTCCCCATGTGCCTCAAAAACTAGATGCATACAAGAAGTATCTGTAGCTAACTCATAAGGAGATAAATTCCCACTATTTCAGGGTGAATGATGCATTCACCATGTTCATTATCAAGATCTTTGAGAGAAATATGGAGTGGACAAAGTGTCTTCTCAAGCAATTTCACCGATTGAAAAGTATAGGAGACACTTCATCCAGCTCCCTACCTTCACATATATCATATTTTTAGGATATGATATTTCTTATAACAAGATACCCATGTACCCAAGTGATAAAATCATAATGTTTGAATTGTACAAGAAATTGGATCATGTTCATGTCAAGTGTAAGAATAAAAAAAATAAAGGTGTGTCATTTCCCATATCCTTGGGAATATATTCATGCAAGAATATCATAGATGCATTAAAAATCAAAGCATACTTTTCGCCCTCAAGCTCTAATCCTACACATCTAGGTTTGGTTTCAATATTAAGATAAATCCAAATACTCTCACCTTTATAGGTTTGCACCATATGCTCCAAATTGAAGACTACTAGGCCAATAATCAGATATCATTTCGAGGTATGGAAAATAGACTATATGCAGATGAAAGTAGGCCAAATGAGGGATATCAATTTTTTTGTTCATTGAGGGTGTAAAAGATGATGGTTTATAATATTTTGACCTCAAGTACCAAGCATTGCAATCATCACCCCTTCCCCGACTCCATGGAACACCAAATAATTGGGTGATATAATGGAGAGGACTGCAATATTAATCCAAAGATCAAGGGAATGATTCAAAATAAATATCACTTGATTTCATTGAGTTTGGTGATCTCGTCACTCTATCTATATAGGTATCTCACACTTCCTCTCTCAAAGCATCCTAATCACTCGGAAGAATCTTCAAAGAGAAATATTGTGTAAAAATAACACATGGAACATTCCCATCTCACTCCATAAGAAGGATATGATTAATGAAGATCCCATTGAGCCTCTTGAACAAGGTTAAATTGATCCTTCAAAGTATCCTATTCACCAACAAAATCAAATTTTATCTTCCTCGATAGTTGATTCATCCCACTATGAGAAATCTCGATCCCCTATCGAGTACCGAAACTTCCCCATTCCTAATATTGTGTTATGAAAGAAACCATCCCATGGATTTAGGATCTATTTGGGAATGAGTTGAGGATAATACAACAAGATACAACATCTAATTTCATCAACTTTGGTGATCTCCCAACTCTATCTAAATAGGTGTCTCACACTACCTCTCTAAAAGCATGCAAAAAAATCCATGGGTTCTAATCATTTAGAATAATCTTAAAAGAGAAATAGTTTGGAAGAAGAGAACACTAAACATTATCATCCTAGGAGGCTCCATAAGAAATATAAGATTAAGGAAGATCCCATCAAGCCTCTCGAACAATGTAAAATTTATCCTTCATAGTCTCTTATTCACCAATAACATCCAAGTTTATCTTCCTTGAAAAAAGCACCATCCCACTATGAGAAAATTGTGATCCCTTATCGAGTACTTAAAACCTCCCCCATGCCACGATATTTTGTCTACTTTAGCAAAAATTATCTTTTGGATTTAAGAGCTAATTGGGAGTGAGTTAAGTACATTGGAGAAATCCACACCACCTAAATTTGAAGCTATCTAAAAATTCAAGAAAACCAAGAGAAGAAAGAAAGCACAATTAAAATATGATTTCTTAGTGGTTCTTCTAGATCTTAGCATCTATAGGTTACTCGGCCAAAATTTGTAAAACCTATAAAAGAGATGAATTAGGAAGAATATGAGTTTACCCAAATATCCTTGGGAAAATGCACACATGAAGGAGATGAAAATATTTTCAAGGATTTTATGGCCCTTTTGTTTACTAGGAATGAGTAATAAAACAATCAATGGAGAAATTATAAGATCATGTGAGAAATCTCACTACTTATGTGTGTTGTCAACCTCAAAATACCCCTCTTTTTAAAGTCAAGTTTTGATAATTTTGAGTTGGTGCCTTGAGAAATCCATTCTTTGAAGTTATGGGTGCTCGGTTTTAATCTCGCCCTTTTACTTAACAATTATTCTGTCTTCGTAGTACGAAGTATTTTCTATTTACCCATTTTGGTTCTTGAAAATATTTTACTTCATTTGAATGTCATTTTCAATACTTCTCTTTAATTTGTGGATCACGTTGAGCCTGGTATTGTTTGTAGTTTTTCATTCCATGGAGAACAATTTGAAATTTGGGTGTAAATGGTGGGGTTTTCCCTTTCATTTTTATTTTTCCATAGTTGTGAATGATGGGCATATCTTCCCTATCAATTTTTTCCCCAACATCCATGGGTATGTGGACATCTCTGATTGGATGCGGCATGGTGGGTTTATATTTTAAACTTGTCACTTTTTTATTTGTTGTAAAAGTGTCAAATTGGCCTCATGGCCCAAAGGATCCTGATTGGCCATATTTTAAGCAAAAAGAGCGAACAACACCACATGCCTCATTGGAAAAAATTCAAAAGGTGTGGCCCAAAGAGAGACCCCAAGCTTACGCCATCCCTCCACATGTCCAAGGTTCGGAAAAGGGATAGATTTGGCCGTTTAATTGACTAAGTATAAGAGGGTCGGTAGAAGCCTCCACATGCCTCATCGCTCAACTTTACAAGTGAGACCCAAGGGAAAGACCCTAAATGAGCACTTGTCCTCCACATGGTCAGAGCCTTAAAAAGTTAAATCATCTGTTGAAAATTCTAAGGCCAGCGGATAGTGCCATGTGTCTCATTGGCACACCTTCAAGGGTTAAAGCCAAAGGTGGTTCCCTAAATAAGTGCCATCTCTCCACGTGTCTAGGGTCCCACAAAAGTCAAAAGGGGTAGAACCAGCCATTGAATCGGCTAAGGAAAGGAGAACCAGCAGAAATCCCCACATGTCCCTTCGGCACTCTTTCAAGGGGTGAATCCAAAAGTAGGTCCCAAATGTGCGTCAGTTCTCCACGTGTCCAATCGACCCACCTCCAAAGGTCAGGTCTAAAAGAGTCTCCAAATGAGTGGGAAGCCTCCACATGTCCTGTGTAAGACATAAATCCTTTGCCAAATAGAGGGACTTAGTTAAAACACAAAACTTATCTCTTCTTCCAATAGTTTTTGGTGACTCCACTGGGGATTTCATTTCAAACATATCCCTTTCTAAAATAAAAACTTCGAGATCATTTTCAATCTAGTGACTCTAAGATATACTCGTGATAAAAAATCTTTTAGAATAGAGGATTCCCATTTTCAACTTCTTGAGCAACAAAACTTCTCTCTTCTTCTAGCAAGAAGGAACAAAGGAACTCGTTCTACAAGCACACCTCCTGTTAAAGACAAAAATTCCAAGAATAACATTCCTCAAGAACAACTTAGTCCTAATATTTGTGCTTTGATACTTGCTGGTGTTTCAGTTCCCCTTCAATCAATTTTTCCAAAGATGGCATCCCCTTTTCCTTGGGGATAATAAGCTAGGCCTCTTGCTCTTCCTCAGCCATTGCATGAGTTACCTAGGGGTAACAGAAATTTTTCCCAAATTCCGGGGTGATGGGAAGGTTCATCTAGATGAACACATTACAACCTTCATTGTTGCATGTGGGTTTCTTGGGGTTAAACATGAATATTTCTCTGTCAAGATTGCTATGGAGACATTGCAGGACAATGATGCTGATTGGTTTTATCATCTTCCTGTTGGGACGATCACTAATTGGAATACCATGACAACTCATTTTGAGTAGTGTTTCAAACCTGTTGAACATGTACATGCTCTATTAGCTCAAATATATCATATCAAGAAGGAACCATTCAAGCCCATGAGGAAGTTTGTGACTAAATTCAAAAAAATCATTCATAAAATTCCACAAAACACTCATCATGTGGATCAAATCCAAAATTTCTTCTTCCTCAAAGTGCCCAATTACGAAGTGAGTTATGCACTAATGATAGCTAACATTGCAACTTTGGATGTTGATTAGCATTTGGCTATCAATGTTGAGGATTATTTAATCATGTCTAGTAAAATAAAAAGAGAATCCTCCAAGTCTAAAGCATATTCTTCATCCTCTTCCCCTAGAGCCAATTCTGATCAGTTAGTACAGAAGCTTGCAAATGATCTCATTGCTATCAAGAAAAAATTGGCTCAACATACTCCTTACCAAGATATTCCAAGGAAGAATTTTTAGCTCAGGAACTGTTTTCCTTATTCTCATACTACATTGGCTATTAAAGTCCCACCCATCAAGGTTTCATTCAATGCAACTTGTGAAGTTCAAAAACCTAATGATGAGGAGTTTAATGAACTCTACAAATAACCAAAAGAAGAGGTTCATGAAGAACTGGAGGAGCTTTGTGGATATCAAGTTCATTTCCTCACTACTTAAGGTATGGATGATGAAGATGAATATGATGAAAGAGTTGCAGCTATGAATAGTGAGTCATATGTTGTTATGACTAAGGAGAAAATGAAAAAAGAAAAATTGGTGTAGCCTACTAAGAAATCCAAGGAGTTTCCTATAACTATTCTAGTGGTTGCAAGAAGAGGAGCTCCTATTCCCACTACCTCCACACAAAAGGTGAGTAATGTTAATCCTCCTTATTCTACTTTTGTTTCCAAAACTTCTTGTCCTTCAAATCCTAAAAATGATAAATCAAAAGTCTCTCAATTTCCTAGCAATGATGCCCCATCCACCTCCGGGTCTTTTGATATCATTGATCACCTCAAAAAGACCAAAATCCAAATTTTAGAGGCAGAGTTTTACTAAACCCATCCAAAATCTTTTGCTAAAATGGTAAAATTTTTCAATTCCAAATCCAAATCTTCATCCAATACTTCTAAAGGTATTTTTCCCACTCCCTCTTACTCACCTCAACCAAACCTTGTGGTTGCAGTCACTTCCCCTAATGAGAAAATTGAACCATTTAATGTGACTCTCCTCATAGCTGGCCATAAAATTAGTAATTGTGTCATAGACTCAGGAGCATCAGACAATGTAATGCCCGTAAAAGTAGCTCATGTTTTGGGCTTAACTCTAACACATGCCTTTGGTTCCTGCTATTCCATAGAGAGTAGACAAGTGGCTTTGGTTAGAAGAATTAAAGATGCACAAGTATATTTTGCTTCTTTTCTAGAGAAAAAGGTCTTAGCCACTATTTTGGTAGCTAATATTCCTCCCTCATATGGGATGTTCTTTGAGTAGAAATTTTTGTAAGGAGGTAGGAGATGAAATTTAGATGGATTGGTCATATGCTTTGAACCCGGTAAATGGAAAAATGAAGAAGCCACTACCTGAGAAATAAACTAAATACATTGTGTAAAAGATTGATGATCCAAAAGCAAAAATACTATATGAAGATATAGGGCATGGTAAATATATGATCATGTCACAGGATGAGGGAAAACTTCCTAAGGGAGTGATTCATGATCCCAATGGCATTTGGACTCTAGAGTTTGATGAAAGCTACTCTTGACTAGTTTTGGGGCCGGTGTGGTGCTAACCTCTCAAGAAGGGAAGATTCATCCTTTTTCATTCAAGATTTGTTTTAAAAATACAAAAATACAACCGAATATGAGGCACTCATACTTGGATTGAACATGGCAAAAGAAATGGGAGTGCAGAATATTTGTACTCATAGAGATGCAAAGCTGATTGTGAAACAAGTCGGGATATTTTTCAAGTGAAGAACATGAGATTGAATAATTATATAAATCTTTTCTGGTATTCCATTGAGTTTCTTCATGCTTTCTTCATTAAAGTTGTGCCAAGAGAAAGGAACACTAGAGTTGATTCTCTACCTATCTTTGGATGTTTGTTGATTCCTCACCCAAATTTATCGAAAAGAAATTTACCATTTAAATGATTCATAGGCCTAATATACATTTTCTCTCTTTCTTGGATCTTAAAGGAAATTTTGATTAATTGTATTTTGAGGAAGTTAGACTTTCCTAGAGAGTGTGTATCCTCTAATGAAGGAGATATCAAGGAAGATATGGATCAATATGGCTACATCAAATTGAAAGGTAACAAGATCCCTAAAGGGCTAGTGAGTTTGGAAGATTTTTTTGATAAGCATGATAGGTACATTAAGTCTAAAGCTTCCCAAGGAGTTTAGTAGTCTGCTAAATGTGAAAAGGTTAATATTGGGAGTCTTGATGAACCCAAGATGGTGAATATTAGAAAATGCTGCACTCAAGAAGAGAGGAAGAAAGCAGTAAATCTATTAAAAAGTATGTTGATGTTATTTCCTATTCATATGATGATATCAAGGATTTTCAACCAAAGGAAATGCAACACTTTATCCCTCTGAAACTTGGGATCAAACCATTCAAGCAGAAACAAAGAAAATACAATCCCAAGGTTGTTTGCACTATTTTTCAAGATATCCATAAGTTACTAAAGGTAAAGATTATTTTCCCTATACATCATTCAACATGGATTGCTAACATTGTGCCTTGTAGAAAAAGAATGGTGAGATCCGCATCTATGTGGATTTCAGAATTTTAATCGAGGCATCTCGAAAGACAACTATGCTCTCTGCATGATGGATCAATTTTTCAAGATGTCATAGTCTCGAGATGTTGTCTATGCTTGATGGATTCTTTGGATACAATCAAGTATAATTCATTGCCTAGATCGACACAAAACTACTTTTACTACTCCTTGGGGCACATTTCCCTACAAGAGAACACCTTTTGGTCTTATCAATGTTGGTGCCACATTTTAGAGGGAAAAGGACTTGGATTTTTGCATACTAAAGGAAAGTATATTGTTTTTTACCATAATGATTTGACTGTTTTCTCCAAAACAAGGGAAGATCACTTTCAACATCTTGAAGCAGTCCTCCAGAAATGCAGAGAACATGGAGTTTCTCTCAATCCTAAGAAGTCTATCTTTTGTGTTACTGAAGGAAATTTTTTGGGGCATATTGTCTCTAAAGAAGGAATCAAGATAGATCCAAAAAGAGTTCAATAAATCTAGTAGATTCCTCTCCCCATAAGAAAAAAGGGTGTTCACTCTTTCTTTGGTAAGATAAACTTCCTGAGGAGATTCATTCCTGATTTTGTAGAACTGACTATGAGCATTTCTCACATGATGAAAGGAAAGAAAAAATTTGGTTTGACTTCCAAAGGTAAAGAAGAATTTGAAGGTATCAAGAAAGCCATTGCTAAAACTCCCATCTTAGCATGTCCTGATTTCAACAAGGATTTTATCATCTATTGCTATGCTATAAAGAGTACCTTGGCTGCTGTGCTAACTCAGAGGAATTCGATGATCATGAACTTCCAATTACATTCATGAGCTATGTTTTGAAATCTCATGAATTGAAATATACTATGATGGAGAAACATGCTTTTGCAGTGGTCAAAGTTGTCAAGTAGTTTCATTTTTATATTCTTAATTCTCACTCTGTTGTGCTTGTACCTAATACAACCATCAAGTCTATTCTTACACAACAGGAGTTTGGAACTAAGAGAGGCAATTAGGTAGAAAAATTCCAAGAATATGACCTTGATATCAAGCCAACTAAGCTAGTCCGGGGTAAAGGCTTATGTGAGCTTATTAATGAAGGAGCTGATGCATAATTGTCTAAAGAAGTAGTTGATGTTCATGTTGTCCTCTTCCTCAGTTCAACAGATGAATGGTATGCTGATATTGCACATTATATTATTTATATGGAGTTTCCACCCCACTTGAGTGTCAAGGAAAAGATATCTATTAAGTTAAGGTCTACACGGTATGTATTATGGGAGCATGCTTTTTTCAAGCGAGGCATAGATGGAAGATTCTTAAAGTGTGTAGACAAAGAGAAATAGAAGAAGGTGTTCTTAGCTTTTCATGATCGGGCTTATGGAGGGCATTTCTCTTTTTTCACTTTGCCCATAAAATCCTCCTTGCAAATTACTCTTGGCCTACATTATTCGAGATGCATCAAAATGGGTAGGTAAGTGTGAATCCTGTCAAAATTTTGTTGGGAGACCTAAGTTAGCTACTTTGCCACTAAAACTAGTAGTGATTGATGATCCTTTTCAACAGTGGGGATTATATTTCATTGGAAATCTTAATCCACCTTCTAGTTCTGGTCATACTCACATGCTAACTACTACATATTACTTCACAAAGTGGGTAGAGGCTATTCTAGTAAAAATCACTACTTCTGAGGTGGTGTGTAATTTCATCAAAGACAACATCTTGATAAGGTTTGGGGTACCAAACAAGATTGTGACTGATAATGCTTCAAATTTTTATTCTTCTGAGATAATGGATTTATGCTATGGCTATGGAATTTCCCTTTCTCATTTTTTAGATTATTATCCTCAATGGAATGGACAAGTAGAATCAACAAATAAGAATCTGGTAACCATCATTCGGAAGCTTGTCAATGACTCTCAAAGGAATTGGCACAAGAAAATTTATGATGCTCTCTAGGAAGATAGAATTACACCCAAAAGAGAAATTAGGATGTCTCATTTTCAAGCGGTGTATGGTGTTGAAGCTCAGCTACTAGTAATAGTGGAATTACTAACCTTGCACTTAATGAAGGCTATTGAAGATTCAAGCTTTATCAGTTCCTTAGACAAGAGGATAATGTATCTCTAGAATCTGGATGAAGATAGTTTGCAAGTTTTGATAGAATCACAACTCATCAAATGAAGGTGAAAGCTTTGTTTAACAAGAAAGCTAGACCCATAGATTTTCTAGTGGGAGACATTGTTCATTGTGGGACAAAAAGACATGAACCTTGAAGAAGCCATGGTAATTTTCATTCTCTTTGGCTTGGTCCTTTTAAAATTAGGCACTTTGCTCAAGAAAACTCTTTCTGTCTAGATTATATGGATGGATCTCCTCTCCAACTTCCTTATAGTGGGAAATATTTGAATTTTTTCAAGTCCTAGGTGACTAGGTAGTTCTTCTGTATATTATGTACAATGTTTTGTTTTTGGTCTTTCCTTTTTGGTTTGTTTATTTTCTTGTTGTGTGTGTGTGTTGTCTTCTATATTAGTTTTTCCTTTGAATCTATCTTCTTTCCCAGAGTTTTTCTATGGTTCTTGATCTTGCCTCATTCCTCTATCAAGTCATCCCTAGAAAGAGCCAAATTTGTTATCGCCCTCAAAATCCCCCTCTTTTTGAAGTCAAGTTTTGAGAATTTTGAGTTGGTGCCTTGGAGAAATCCATGCTTTGAAGTCATGGGTGTTCAATTTTAATCTCACCTTTTCACTTGAAAATTATTTTGTCTTCGCAATTCGAAGTATTTTCTATTTCCTCGTCTCGGTGCTTGAAAATATTTTCCTTCATTCAAATTTCATTTTCAATCCTTTTGTTTGGCTATGAACTGCGTCGAGCACGGTATTTTTGCATTTTTTCATTCCATGGAGAAAAATTTGAAATTCGGGTGTAAAAGTGGGGTTTTCCTTTCATTTTTATTTTTCCATAGTTTTGAATGACGAGTGTATCTTCCCTATCAATTTTTTCCCCAACATCCATAGGTACGTGGAAATCTCTGATTGGATGCAGTGTGGTAGGTTTATCTTTTAAACTTGTCACTTTTTTATTTGTTGCAAAAGTTTCAAATTGGCCCCGTGGACCGAAGGATCCTAATTGGCCATGTTTCAAGTGGTGATGGGAGGAGGGCCCTTTTTGTGTTTTGATGCTTTGAAAATTCAAAAAAGAGGAGAGCCGGGTTGTTGAGACACTTTAGGAATTTTACCTTTGTTTCCAAAAGGGATAAAGTCAAATATTGAGCCCACATCAAAAAGTCAAAGCAGAGAGCCAGTTGTCGAGTAATTTGGGAATTTTGATTTTATTTCCAAAAAGAGAGTTAAAAGTTATAAAGTGACCCGCTACCCTGCTCATGCTAAGGGATAAAGTCAAAAGTTGATCCCGCATCAAAATTCAAAGTGGAGAGGCAGGTCGGCGGAGCACTTTGAGTTTTTGATATTTTCTTTGAAAAGAGTTAAAATTGTAAAAGTGAGCCGTGACTCCATCCCCACTCAAGTAAAGCCACGTGTCAGGCCTATATCAAAAGCGAGATGGGTGGACCAAAATGTCTAAAATGCACAATCTCTATAAAAATCATAAAATGCAAAAGGCATCCCAGGCCCACTTCAACAAATCTCTTCCATGTGGATGACTCAAATTCAAAGTTGTAAAAGTGGGTTAACATAAGTGATTTAATGTATATTGTTTTTCCACTAGGTATGGAAACTACCGAGGCATTAGAGAAGTTCAGACATTAGTTTCTTGAATCAGTTTCATCATTTTTGAAACTGAATTTAACCATTTTTGAAGCTATTAATAGCTTCTCCGTGCCATTTTTAGGGTTGGATACCGGTACTCTGTAGATGTAATAGATTTGAAAGTAATCAATAATTTTTTTTTTCCATTTCTTCCTCTGCTATTCCTTCTTTCCTTCTATGAAATTTACAAATCATTAATATTTTATGATAAGAAACTTAGTGTTCTTTTTTATATGATTTTTGAAACTTTGTGTCTGTGGAATTATATATGTTATGAAAGTGAATGATTCTATTCTGCATCTCCTTGGCTCAATACTTATAAGGTTAGACTTTGCTATCTATATTTCCTAAAAGTACTATTATGTTATTCCTCTGTCATCTCCTTAGTTCTTCTATTCTTTCATATTGATGATCTTGGCATAAAACATTTTAAAGTATCAGAATCCACACTTTGAAAGTTGTACATTTGTATATAAGTTTTGTTGCTTTCTTTCAATAAGGGAACCTCTCCCATTAAAGAGGAGGGACTTGTTTTCCCCTAACTGTGGTTTGTTAAAGTACCATTTAAAAACCCAAAAATGTGCAATCATTCATGGAATCTAATACAATGCCACCTCATCCTATGGAATTCATATCTCCCATCAGATTTTTGACCCTCATATGATCAAGAGAGAACAAGGATACACAATGCAAGGGAGAGATAATGATAATTGGGTTGAAAGGATTCTCAAGAAATGAAAGGCATTGTTCTCAAGGTTCTCTCTTTGTTTTAATTTTTTGTTTTTACTACTTCCAAATTTAAAGTGACCACAGAGGATATTAAGAAATAAAAATCCCACTAGGACATTGTGTTTCCATTAGTATCTAAAATGAACACTTATTTCACTAAATATGGACATATTCAAGTATATCTCGACTCCAATATTACAAGTATTGGAAGAAATTCATCTCCATTTTTGAATATATTGGATTCCATTATTACTATTATTGGATTCCAATTTCACTATTATTAGATCCCAATATCACTATTATTGGATTCCACTACCGCTAATATTGGATTCCAATATTGCTATTATTGGATTACAACTTCACCAATATTGGAATCCAGTTTATAAATTTTGATTTTGGATTTAAATTTCACTATTTTAGGATTATTATTTTGTTATTTTTGATTCCCCCACATAATCCTAGTAGAAGCTAACTTACATAAGCGTATAGGTTGTTAACTTACATAAGCCTAGTGACCGCTAACTTACACAAGAGTAGATTCCTCTAGGTGAAATAATCCTAGCGGCTACAAAGTTACACTAGCCTATTGGTAGTAAGTTACATAATCCTACCCACCGCTAAGCTACATAAGTCTAGCGATTCTTTAAGTTACATAAGCCTAGCCACCACAAAGTTACATCAGCCTGGGGTTAAATTTGATGGCCACCTATGCTTGTCAAACAATTTTTAGATGATGGTAATTTTACAATATTTCCCTTTAAAAAATACAAAATAGTAGTTATTTAAATACTTCAAATTTATATTTATTTAATTTTTTATGTATATTATATATTGATATAATTTTAGTAAATATATATATATATATATATATATATAATGATAGTAATATTAATAAATATGCAATTTATGTGTAATAAAGTTTTTTTATTCTATAAATAATAAAAAACAACAAAGAGTTATGAATTACGTTAAACACTTTGTTTTGAAGAAATGGATTTGAAAATGTATTTCCATAGGAAATCAATTCCTTCGGGAAAAATACATTAAAAATTAGATAAGCATTGATGGGTATTAATTATTGTTCTTGAATTTGTGCAAGGTATGCCTAGATAGCTTCGTGTCCCTGATTCAATATTTTAATTTGATCTCCTTTCCATATTTTTCTTGGAATCCATGCCCAAATGACATTTTCTATATCAATATCTGATGTTTCCCTTGATTTTTGCCACCATTGCTTTTTCTTTAAGCATTCCTAGTACCTTTCTTTTTCTATATTTTCTTTTCCTGTGGGTTCCCACCAATGTACCCTTATCTTTTGAGCCTTTGTGTGAACATCTTGTATTATAATTTATTCTTCCTTTCCCATCCATATAGGTACATTATCATCAGTTGGTTTTACTAGTATCATCTTCTCAACATTCACATCCACTACTAGGTTGAATTCCTCTCAAGGTCTATCACAAATAGGCCCAACATATATATCCTTATTTGAAAGGAAATTTTGACTATAGTAGCTATCCATGTCAATATGTGGTGCAACCACTATCTGATCATACATTGCACTATCCTGAATCATTTTGGCAAAAAAATCTCTCCTCATCATGCTACAATTGACAAAGAGATTCTTTAGGGAATGTACAAATTTTTTTCCAATATGTAATCTTCAGAACCCAATATGCTTCTTCACCATATATTGAACTCTTTTCCTAGTGTGTGATGTATTCCTGAATGCCTCTTTACAGTTATTCCATATCTTTTAGTTCTTTGAAGGGTGTCAATAGAGGATCCCCTTTAGGAAAGAAAGGTTTCCCATCCACTGTATTCTAGATTGTAATTGGTTGTGACCTTAAGGAATCCATTTTTGATGTTTTTTACTCCATGACTGGAATTTTTTAATGACATGGAATTTAAACATCTTTGGTTTGTTGATACCCACAATATTTTTGTTTCTATCTAGCAGGTGTGGTTCCATAAAGGTCTTAAAGTCACAGACTTCCTCTATAAGGTATGGAGTGCATGTGATGGAATCCTCTCGAGAATGTTCTATAAGTTTCCATTATTTTTTTGCAAAGAGAATGCTTCAAATTTGCACAAGGATGTTGGTAATATTCTAAATGTCTCATCTATTTCTTCATATGTGTGATGCATTGGAAGGAAACCCATGAACATTGTGTTGAAAACACTTCTATCTTTCAACATGGATGCAAACAAAAATAATGTGCAATTTTTGCTTTCACTTGCAACATAATCTAGTTACAAGTAGAGAATTGGTGGTTGTTTTGTAAATAAACTTGAACATCTACTTATAGTATTAGTTATATGGGGTAAGTACACCAAACAGGGGGGTGAAAAGTGGTCAAAAAGTGAAAATGGAAAAAATGAGTACGTGTATTGCAATAACATGACCACGTTACATTTTATTAGGATTGATAACTCACAAACATAAAATTTGTACACATTATAACACATTTTCATTTCTAGTTCCATGAAACACGTACACATTTTGAGCTATACAAATTTTAGGAGGGCATGAAGGAGCCATATTTACTAAAATAAATGATAAGTATAAGAAACATACTTCACATTTATTTTAGTGTATATAAGAAGTTAGGGTCACTATGCACTTGATGGAAGTGGTCTCGTAGCTTTGTGATTATAATCTAAAAGGTATTTTTTCAAAATCTAATATGATCATTACTTACTCATTTTAAAAATTTCAACAATGACCTATAACTTTTAGGCCATATATATTTTAGTCAGTCTTTACTATGGGAAGCAGAGATAGTCATAAATTGTAGGTTTTTGACATTTTAGATTGTATTTTGGCCCCACTAGTACTTCAATTGATACCAATTTTTAAATTTGGTCCATAATTCACTTTTGTGACCACAAATAAGCTCTACGATGCTTGTCTAATTCTTACTAAAATGAGATCCCCTCTTTGTAGATAGAGGATTTTTCCCCTGAATGGGATTCATATACTATGGAAAAAATGAGGTGATTATAATGGACCTCCTCCTAAAGGTTTGATCACTATTAGGTGTTGAATGATTTTTACAAATAGTACCAAGTGAATTACATCAAGTGAACTCAAATGATTGCTTATTTCTTAAAAATATGGTGCTCTATATAAAGATCATCTCTTCACCTTTCTTGACACTAAAATCATCCTTTCATGGAATCAAATTCAATATTATCATACGTTTCTTTTCTCATATGTATCTCATAGAGATAGATGATGCCTTAATACTTCACACATGATGGTCCTAGATACCTCGGTGGCATGAATAGCTCATTTTAGCTTGTTCTTTGGAGAGATTTAGGTACAATGACAGAGTCAAGATATGATGATCATCAAGTCACTCCTTGAGCTCCACATTTCACCTTTAAATATGATGAATCATTCACAATTCAATTTATTGACCAAGATGAAACCTGGGTGTAAGCATGTTTATGGTACATGGACACCTTTTTTCTCAAGTTTCTCCTCATGGAAATGAGTTTCCTCCTCCAGATAGGGGATGAATCCTTGAATGAAATTTGAGTATGAGTTACATGTTCTTGACCTCCATAATTCACTAAAATACTACAAATCATATTTTATGATCAATGAAACTATTCTAAAAATATAATTTTGTTTGCAACTCAAAATTTAGGTCTTATTTCATTTTGAACTTAGAGGGGAAGCTGAAGTGTTTTACAAAGACCTAAAGAAATATTTAAGCCTTGAATCAATTTTTATTATTCCACCTTATAGAGTATTCTAATATCCTTCCAATTCCTATTTTGTTTCATCTTAATTCTTTCTAGAACTCCTGGAATCATCTAGAGAAGTCATCTTTTACTGTTTTATCTTTCATTCCCTACACTCTAACACCGATCTTAAACAGATTGGTTCCAAATGATATTTTTATTTCCTAAAATTTCCCAAATTTACTTAGACATCTTAAATTCTCTCTAAAATCACCTTCATATTCTTTATATTTTCTCTAAAAACTTCTGAAGGGTGTTTAGTTAGCTATAGAATGGAAAAAAATGGCCTTTTTAGGCCTTCAGAGGAAGTAGTCTCTCATCAAAAATAAATGAGTTGACTAATCACCTTATAAAATATTCCCTACATACTTAAACAAAATAATTGATCTTATTAAGAATTTCCTTTGGGTCATGGTTTAGGGTTTAGGGTTTAGGGCTCTTTAGATTTCAAGGTTTAAGGTTTAGGGCTCATGGTTCAAGTTTTAGGGTTTAGGGTTTAGGACTCGGGGTTTAGGGTTCATGGTTTAGAGTCATGGCTCGGGGTTTAGAGTTTATGGTTTATGGATCATGGTTAAGGGTTAATGGTTTAGGATTTAGAGTTTAGGGTTTAGGGCTTAGGGTTTAGGTTTTAGGTTTCATAGTTTAGGGTTTAGGATTTAGGTTTTAAGATTTAGGGTTTATGGTTTATGGTTTAGGTTTTAGGGCTCATTATTTAGGGTTTGGGTTTTAGGGTTTAGGATTTAGGGTTTAGGGTTTAGGGCTCGTGGTTGGGGTTCGGGGTTTAGGGTTTAGGATTTAGGGTTTAACACCTAGGGTTGAGGGTTGAGGGTTGAGGGTTTAGGATTTAGGGATAATGGTTTAGGGTTTATTATTTAGTGTTAGGGTTTAGGATTTAGATTTTTAGCATCAAGGTTTGGGGTTTAGGGTTTAGGGTTTAGGGTTTAGGGTTCAAGGTTCAAGGTTCAGGGTTAATGGTTTAGGATTTAGGGTTTAGTTTATGGTTTAGGGTTTAGGGATTAGGGTTAAGGGTTTAGGGTTGAAGATTTAGTGTTTAGGGTTTAGGGTTTAAGGTTTAGGATTTAGCATTTAGGGCTCAAGGTTTAGGGTTTATGGTTTAGGGATCAAGGTTTAGGGTTTATGGTTTAGAGATTAGGGTATATGGTTTAGGGTTTAAGGTTTAAGTTCTTAGGGATCGGGTGGTGTGGGTTTCAAGGCTTATGGTTTAGAATTTAGGGTTTAAGGCTTAGGGTTTAGGGTTTAGGTTTCATGGTTCAAGGTTTATGGCTCGGGGTTTGGGGTTGATTTACGTGTTTAAGGTTTATGTTTTAGAGTTTAGGGTTATTGATTTAGGGTTTAGGAATTAGGGATCTGGGGTTCAAGGTTCTAGGTTAAGGGTTAATGGTTTAGGATTTAGGGTTTAGCTTATGGTTTAGGGTTTAGGGATTAAGATTAAGGGTTTAGGGTTGAAGATTTAATGTTTAGGATTTAGGGTTTAGGGTTCATAGTTTAGGGTTTAGGATTTAGCATTTAGGGCTTAAGGTTTAGGGTTTATGGTTTAAGGGTCAAGGTTTAGGTTTATTCTTTAGGGATTAGGGTATATGGTTTAGGGTTTAATGTTTAGGGCTCGGGATCGGGGTGTGGGTTTCAAAGCTTATGGTTTAGTGTTTAGGGTTTAAGGCTTAAGGTTTAGGGTTTAGGTTTCATGGTTCAAGGTTTATGGATCACGGTTTAGGGTTCAAATTTACGGGTTTAAGGTTTAGGTTTTAGAGCTTAGGGTTATTGATTTAAGGTTTAGGAATTAGGGATCAAGGTTCAAGGTTTAGGATTTACATTTAAAGGTTTAGGGTTTAGGGTTTAGGGTTTAGTATTTAGAGTTTAGGGTGTATTATTTTCATTTTAGGGTTTAGGGTTTATAGTTTTTGTTAGGGATCATAATTAAGGGTTGATGGTTTAGGGTTTAGGTCACATAGTTCAGGGTTTAGTGTTTAGTATTTAGGGTTTAAGGTTTAGGATTTAGTGTTTAGAGTTTAGGGTTTAGGGTTTAGTGTTTCTCATTTAGGGCTCATTGTTCATGGTTTAGGGTTTAGGGCTTATCATTTATGGATTAAGGCTCGGGGTTTACGGTTTATGGTTTAAGGTTTAGGGTCTATGATTTAAGGTTTAGGTTTTGGGTTTAGGGATCATGGTTTAGGGTTAAAAGCTCAAGGTTTAGGGTTTATAATTTAGGTTTAGGGTCTACGGTTTATGATTTAGGGTATATGGTTTTGATTGTAGAATTTAAATGCTAAAATATTTTGGATGAATGATGAAATCCGAAAAGTACTTATGTAATGACCATATTATACTATAAAAACTATCTCTAAACCATGACTCATGGGGTTGTGAGACTAGTTCTATAAGGTTCAGAGTGACCCTAATTTTGTATATTTACTAAAATAAATTTAACATATAAGTTTTCCATTTATTTAAACATTTATTTTTGTAAATATAAGCATGCCAAAAGAACATATAATGTTTATACTATGTAGAACATGTACGCATTCCCTTTATTATTCCCCCAAAATAAGAATTTATAGGCTACAAATTGCATTGGTTTGCAAACATGTGCCTTAGACCTATAATAACATAGTAATCTATGTATTTTTGACAAAATATACAAAAACTCACCTTCCACCATGCTAAATTCTACAAAAATGTTTTCTATCTTTCTTAAAAAATTTTCCTACAACATCAAGAAAACTATCCTATTTCTAAATATGTAATTTTTATATTTTTATGACTATTCTAAGGTTTCCATTTTTATTTATTTCAAACTATGTATTTTATGCCTCTATTTCTAGTGATTTTTAATGATTATCTTTTTCATGTTTCTTTTTTCAACTCATCGAAATTGAATAAAAAAATTTAGGCACAAACTAAGACTAATTCTATTTATATTAAAAAAAAATGATATTTTTGAGGCATTTAGGTGGGATTGGTCGGAGCTCCATTATTTTTCAAAATTTAAAATTTATGTACTATAAAATTCATTAAAAAATACTCACTAAAAAAATCTATAAAAATTATAGCAAAAACTACATTCTCCTATCTATCTTTCTACCAAAGGGTTTTCAAAAATACTAAATAGTGCTCAAAAATGGTGGGGAAAAAAAGATCAATCTCTACTATGTTTTTAAAGAAAACTGGACCCTTGGAATATTGGTTCCAGGTTATGAAAAGGCACGCATGAAAAAGCACATGAGAGAATGGTTTAGGGAAGCACATGCACGCGCGATGCATAAAAGGATGGAATTTCTTCTGGAAGAAAGAACATCATGAGGTAAAGTGGAAATGTCCCTGGTGATAGGTTGCCCTGGAAAGAGCATGCATGCTTCAGAAGAACATCATGGACCACATTTGAAACTTGGCACCAGAGCGAGGATCTTTGGAAGGTGAGTTGGTAGTGTAGGAGAATTATAAATACAAGTGCCTGTAGAGTAAAAGAGATATAAGTATGAGGTATAGTAGGTTAGAGAGTGAGTGGAGCTCTGCAGAATTACTGTGAATGGATATTTGTATTTAGGAAAGAATGTACTAAGCATGGAGTTGTAATTTTTCTTTTTCTATTAGCTTAGTTACATACATCTAGTGATATGCATGACTACGGTCTGCTCTCTGTGACACTCTGTAATGAATCAATGAATATAATGAGGTTACTGTTATAAATAGACATGGATATCAATGGTTTTAATGCATATTTCTCTCATATGAGTTCTCTTTCCTTTCATGCTATGTATGAATGCTTGTATAATTCTTTCTATCATAATGCATGTTCTAGATTCTATTAAAGTACTTAGTCTAAGGTGACTATAAGGATCTAGAGGCCATTTGAGCCCTATGGTCCTTGTATGTTTCAACCTCCCTCATAAAAACTCTTACACTAATCATAAATGATGCTTCCCACTAAACTCACATAAAAGAGAGACTCGATACCCATGCGTGCCTTAGGTGAGTGCTCAGCTTTTATTGGGTGATAGGTGCATGTGCATGGGGTTCCTTCCTTTTGTGATGGGAGTAAAAATGACTACATCTTGGTTCCATTTGGGACCTCTTTTGAAGTTGTAGTGGGATATAACATACATCATGATATGTGTAGTGAGGAATGACAGAGTGGTTAACATTGGAAAATGTTGAATCATGGTTCAAGAGCACGGAGGATGAATTTTCTCAGAGATTCAACACTGGACCTGAGTTTAATGCATGTAGATGGGTAGAAGAGAACCTCTACCATGATCTATATGAGACCTTCTTCTTGTTGCTTCCAGTAGAACTATATGAATGGCTTTTAACCTATGCATCTAGATCAAGTTGGTGTTATGGATCACATGTATGGACCGAAGAAGACTACCAAAGGTTGCAGGATGTAGATCTGATGTGGACCCGTGTTGTAGATCATTGGTGGAGAGGAGTACTTAACTAGTTACACTGGAGTACACCATTTCCACGTATTCTTCTCTGGAGGTTGTTGAGTTTGAATTTCTACGAGAACCTAGAGGAACGTTTCTATGTTATTCCCTAGCTATGAAGATATTGATGGTTACCATGAGTTTAGAGGCTTTCCCGATGGTCATCTAAACCATTTTGAGCACTGGGTAAGGGAGCTTGGGTGGAGGAAGATGGCATATATCATGACATAAAAGGAGAGGGAAGAGAGACGGCTCAAGTATAGTGAAGCGTGTGAAAGGAGATTACTAGATGACATGAGAGGCTACTAGTGTGATGGATCTATGGGAGACAGACGTTATGGGAAGGAGTTGAGGTTCACGTGGAGGACATGGAACCGAGTAGTCTATCTTTACCCCATCTTGGCAAGCACATGTGAGAGAGACCCCTTGGCTTTGGTGAGAGTTCGTCACATGAGAAAGGAGAGTCATTGGCACATCTAAACCCACCCAGTGGCCGAGCACGGTGCTTGGTTTTCCAAACTAGGAAGAAGTGTTATTGACCCAGTTGATATCAGTGGAAGAGACAGATCCATGCCTAGGAGATATAATTTTATAGTCCCTTCTTCTATGGCTGCACATATTCCAAGTATTTGGAGGAGTCTTTGGACAAGGAGCAAGTGTACAAGCTTTTAGTCTGCATCAGGGAGTGGCGTGGGACAAAGTAGTGGGAGCGAGCGCTATCATCAGACCATCGACACATAGTTCAGTGGGACCATGGGGGCACTTGGCATAGCTCCTATAAGCCCTATTGGACCCAGTGGTTCTGGTGGATCTGGTGGCTCTAGAGGCACAGGACCCAGTGGACTGGTGGATCAGGTGGTGGAGGAAACACCGGAGGGAACCAAGGCTCTAGGCTCGGGAGGACAGGGACCCCAGCCACCACCTCAAGTATTCTTTGAAATGTCTCTACATTTACTAGATTATAGGGGCATTGAGGATGTTGTGGAACATGTTCACAAGTGTGAACTGCTATGGCACGTGAAGGGTATCACAACCCCAAAATGGAAGGCTAGTCAGTTTGTAACCATGTTGCAAGGGCACACACATAGCTGGTATAGGAAGTATGACCCTCATCAAATGGTGGTGGACTATATTGCCTTAAAGAATGCATTCTTGGTAGAGTTCCACATTCTGAGTTTGAGTAGAAGAGCATCAACGCTTTGAAGGAGATTCAACAAGGAATGGAAGAGAGTGTGTGGGAGTATGATGCATGCTTTAAAACTCTCTTGTCTAAATTATCATATGATATCCATCCTTCTCAAGCATGCACAGTGGTTTGTTGGAGGATTGATCACCCCTTTTAGAAGGGCCTTGTCTCATAAAACTTTTAGACCCGCGTGCAAAGCATTGGAAGCTACCTTGCGTGCCAAGGCTATTGGTAGTATTGATACTAGTGTTAGCCCATTCTTGGAGGCTCAAATTGTTGTTATGGAAAAATAGTTGGAAAAATTATCTGTGAACATAGCCCATGAGACTTCGTAGTGGTTTGTGGTGCATATATTGTGAAATAGAGGGACATGTTAAGGATAATTTCCCTGGAGAGGATGGTACACACTTTGATAGTGGATTGTGAAATTTGTCATGGGGACCATGATGTAAGTAGATGTCCCTTACTGCACATGCATGATCAGGAAGAATGTATCTTGTTATTACAAAATTTGCACCTCTACAACCCATGATACTAAGGACTGTAGGCTCATTGATCAGATCCATGAGGCCATTGATCATGGGGTGCACCAAACTAAGCGTTTCCAGTGGTTCCAAGGATAATGATCACCGTTATGAGGAGCGCGTAGAAGGAGGCACACATGGAAGAGGTTTTGAGGAGGATTCGTGGTCGAGGTAACCGTGGAGGAGGAAGGAGTGAGTTCCCATATGGAACATGTTTTAACTATGGATCTATAGAACATTACAAGCGTGAGTTCCTAGACATTGTGAGTGCTCATGGTGTGGAAAGAAGCATAAGTATGAGGAGTGCCTAGAATTATTTGAGCACATGAATCAGAAGCACTAGAAGGACAAGGGCACTACAATGGTCAGTATTAAGAAGGAAGACATATAGTGGATGCCCCGGGTAACATGGATGAAGGTTTGGAGCCTGTCTTGGTAATAACAAGGGTAGAAGCCATGCGCGCGAGAGAGGTACCAAGACAAAAAACCCTGGTTTTAAGAGAGGAGGTCATTCATGGAAAATATCTAGACCCTGTGCATCAAAAGGAGATATATCAGGACACCATGGATGTTATTCAAAGCTTACAAGGGGAGATCCAGTGTCTAAAGGAGTAATCTAGGAGGGAGGAACAAGGAAGGAGAGTCGAGGTGCAAAAGGATGACCTGGATGAGGTCAAGGAGGTGTGTAAAATGCTAAGGTAGGAGAATATCATTCCCTTGCTAGGATCTGGTTGAGAGAGAAGGTACACGCTGAGAGAAGAGCATGAGAGACAAGTCTTACACGTGAACCTTCCCCCTCATAGCCTCGACTATGATAAGGATTATGTTGAATGTAGTTGTAGATGGATGGCTCCTCAGCAATATCCTCATTGACACAGGTGTGGAGGTTAATGTTTTGACTTTGGATGCATGGCATCAGATGGGAAGACTGCATTACAGCCATCTTTGAATGTGTTATATATGGAAAAAAGACTAAGGCAATGCCCATCGGTGTCTTGAAGGATACAACTATTACTATCCAGGGAGCCAAGTTTATTGGGACTTGAAGTCTTGGCGCTCGCCGAGGTAGATAATTTCCCAGCACTACTTGGGTGTCCTTGGTGTTACAAAAACAATGTGGACCTTGGTTCAACAAAGGGTACATCATCTTGAGAACAAGGAGGAATGGGTCATTATACCCCTGGTTGATGGGAAGTTGACACCTATATTGAACCATTGGGAGAAGAAGTTCTGGATAAGATTTATGTGTGCTCAATCAGAGACCCTGAGATGATACACCCTACTAATGGGGTTATCTAGTTTGAAGATGCTCAGTCAGTGAGTGATACCACTAGTCTAGCATGTGACAATTGGGTGCATGGAACTTATGAATTAATGGGATGGTAGTTGAGAGGGTCGGTGACCAAGGTAATAAAGGCTGCACGCATGGTTAGGCACCTTGGAGGAAAAGAACTACCCAAGTATTCAGGAGGAGCCTTCCTTGAGATCTTTCTGTAAGAGGTAGAAGCTCAGTGGAAGGATGAGAAGGAACGGAGGGAGATGTTAAGTTATGTCTTGCTCGGCACAGTAGCTCGGTGGTGGGCCACACATCAGGAGAGCCTTTTAGAATGGCGTGAGGTAAGAATTTCTCTCTTTGATTTTCTAAGAGCAATGTACCCACCATCATCAAGGAGTACCATGGGAAGGAGCCCACCTCTTTCCATATCTAGGAGTGTGAACAGGTCTGGAGAGAAGGTGTGGAAGATTTTCCACCATCCCTCTGGGTGCACAAGTTGTATTCTACACTGTAGGGGTTATGCGTGCATGGTACATTCATTTAGAGACACGCCACTAGATAAGGAATTGGAAAGAGCTCACGGCTGACCTTATTCAAACCTTTGAATATCGGAGTACCAAGCCATTGGTTGATAAGGCCTTGCAGGGTATCAAGTGCCTTACCATGGGGGATAGTGCAGGATGGAAGATAGGTTGTTGGAATTACTAGGTGAACTAGGATTGGAGGTGCGTTTTGAAGAAGAAGAGGAAGCAGAAGAGTTACAACTTGAGCACGCGTGTGTTTGGAAAAAGAGAAGGGAAAGTTGGTATATGTGATTGATGGAGAGGAATCAAAAAGCTTAGATGTTAGCCATTCTGTAGGGATGTGCGAGGTAGTGGACAGTGCAGATGCTCACGCGTGCGTGCCTACCATGAGCCTTTAAAGATGAAGAAAGTTAACATCGGTTTAGAAGAAGAACCTAAGGAAGCTATTATTGGGGATTACTGGATAGAGAAGGAAGTATCGAAGATCATTGATCTGCTGCATGAATTTGAGGATTTATTCTTGTGTGGGTATCATGAGCTCAAAGGCGTTCACCATTCCTTGGGGGAGATGAAGATAAAACTTGAAGGATAGGTGTGTGCCCGATTAGGAAAATGCCCTACAAGGATGAATCCCAACTTGTGCGTAAAGGTCAAGGAGGAGATAGAAAAAATGATAGCTTTGGGATCATTGAGGCAGTGGAAGAATCAGAGTGGATAATTCGATGGTAATCAACATCAAGAAGGATGGGTGGATTAGAATTTGTGTGGATTATAGGGAATTGAAACACAGTTTGTGTCATTGATCCATTTTCAACCCCCTTCACTGAAGAAATTTTGGAAGGAGTCACTGGGTGTGAAATCTATTCCTTTACGGATGGATTTTAGGGTACCACCAAGTCGGATTGCAAAGGAAGACCAAGAGAAGACAAATTTTTCCACCGAGTGGGGAATTTTTGTATATACGGTCATGCCCTTTGGGTTAAAGAATGCGCCAGTTGTCTTTTCAAGCATAGTGGTGCAAGCATTCCAGGACTTCATCCATAAATTTCTTTAGGTCTATTTGGATGATTAGACAATATATATGCAGTTAAAGACCATTGTGACAATTTGAGGTTAATGTTTGAGAGGTGTAGGCAGTTGAGGATATCCCTCAACATTAAAAATGTGTGTTTACTACACCCTTTGGGAATTTATTGGGGCATATCATATGTAAGGAGGGCTTACTGGTAGATCCCTGCTAAGGTTGTAGTTATTGTGGGGTTAAGGGAGCCTACTAGCTAGAGCGTAGTATGTGATTCCTTGGGCATGCGGGCTATTATAGAAAATTCATTAAGGGATATGCCAAGATCACCACATGCCATTAGAGGAGCTTCTTAGACATAAAAGTGCCTTCCATTGGGGAGAGGTGCAGCTAGAGGGCATTTGATACATTAAAATATAGGCTTATTACCGCACCTATTTTATGGTTTCCCTCTTGGGACAAGCCCTTTCATGTTCATGTAGATGCCTCAGGGACCACCATTGGAGTAGTGCTTGCACAACCAAGTGAAGGGATTGTTGATCATCCTCTCTATTTTGCAAGTAGGAAGATGACACCAATGGCAGAACAAAATTATACCACAAACAAGCGTGAGGCATTTTCAATGATCTACGTGCTCTTCAAGTTTAGATATATCTATTGGCAACACCCTTTGTGTTCTACACCGACCACATGGCATTGAAGTATTTAGTGAACAAGCCTGTTCTACAAGGACGCATATGTCGATGGGTGTTGTTGTTTCAAGAGTTTGAATTCACTATTATAGTGAAACCTAGAAAAAGTAATTGTGGGCCTGATCATTTGTCAAGAATTGATTTAGGGGAGGATGCATAGAGTATTGAGGAAGCAATTCCAGACACACAATTGTTTAGGTTGTGGCATGTGCCCTCGGATTTGGAAGAGATTGCAATATTTTTAAAGGAAGGTGTGGTTGGATGGAATGAAGACATTGGAAAAGAAGTAGTTGGCCATACGCATTGCCCTACATGTTAATCAGTGGAGACTTATACAAATTGGGATGTGATGAAGTTTTGTAGATGTGTCTTAGAGCATGAGCCTAGCCATCATGGAGGAAGCACATGGAGGAAGTGCGGGTGGGCATTATGTAGGTGATGCCACCATGCGTGTAAGATATTAATGGCAAGTTTGTGGTGGGAAACCTTGTACAAATATTGTAGAGATTATTGTAAAACCATGTGACCATTATCAACGCATTGGAAAACCAGGGAGGAGAGATGAGATGCCTTTGTGCCCTATTCCTAGTGTGAGCCTTTTGAAAAGTGGGTGATAGACTTTGTAGGACCTATTGCATCGGACAACACGTAGGACTAGGTCACGTTATGTCATCACTTACATAGATTATCTCACAAGGTGGGTAGAGGCAGCCCCAACTAAAGATTGCATGGTAGCAACAACAACGAGGTTCTTATGGGAAAATTATCATGAGGTATGGATGCCCTTTGAGTTTGACCAGTGATAGGGGTATGCATTTCTTGAATGAGACCATGAGGATCTTATTATTTGAATTCATGGTGGCTCATCACAAGACTATGCCCTATCACCCATAAGAAAATGGAACCGTAGAAGCATTCAACAAGATATTGAGTCATACCTTGACCAAAATTTGTGATGTCGGAAGACTTGATTGGGATGAAAAAGTATCGGTAGTATTATGGGCTTACAGGACAACGTATAAAAGACTAAATAAAGCCACACCTTTTCAATTGGTGTTTGGCATGGAAGCTATTTTTCCAGTTGAATTTATGTTGCCTTCTCTGTGAATAATGTGCACAGGAGGTTAGTTGATGAACAACCTACTAGAAGAAAGAATTGATGAGTTAATGAAACTAGATGAGAGATGATCACTCACCCGATGGAGCCAAACAATGGAAAAGGCAAAGAAAAAGGCTTGGCATGATTGCCATATTAGAAAAAAGAAGTTTGAGGTTGGGCAGATGGTGTTATTATATGATTCTAAGTTTTTGCGCCATCCTGGGAAGTTGAAAGTCCATTGGTTGGGTCCTTACAAAATCTCGTACATCCTTGATTCGGGCACGTGCCAGTTACAAGTGTTGGATGGGATGAAGTTTCTAGACACTTCAATGGGAGTAGGCTGAAGCCCTACTATAAATAAGTCTTCTTGGTGTGTGTAAATAAGGTAATTTTTCCAGTTAGTTTAGGAGTTTCCTTTATGCATTTTCCCTTTCTTGTGTTTCCCTTTCACGTTGTTGTTTTGTTTTGCGCCTTGGGTGCTAGTAACCTTATTGCTATTTTTGGAGAATTTGTGAGTGCACAGAGGACACATGCATCGCTTTAAGTGTGGGGTGGAGAAAAGTGAAGAAGCACGTGATTAAAGTACCAATGAAGTTGTGTTGAAAAGCCTTGTTGAGTAGCCGGGTTGAAAGAGGTATATAAAGAGGAAGATGGAAGAATGGTTGGTGCCAGGATAAAGCTACTTGTAGATCCCATGTACTAAGGAGGAGAAAGTGCATTTAAAGCAACACAAGGTAGGCAAGAGCAAGGATCAAGATAGAAGAAGTGCCTTTGGTTGGGTTATGCATGCGTAAGAGTCTCCTATCAGGTTGGATTGGTTGTGCGCTAGAAGGTTGGAGGAGTTTTTGTGTAGGTTGGGCGTAAGTGAAGGCACTAAAGATGGGCTTTGTTTGAAAAATATGCATTAAATGAACAAAGTATGGTGGTAGGTGAAGTAGCATTTAATGTTAAGAAAAGAGAAAAACTATAAGTAAAGGGTCGAGGCACTCTCATTTTTACTTTGTGAAATAGAAGAGTTTGAGATATAAGCGAGTTCCATAAACTAGGGCTTTTAGATTGATCGAGTGAAGGAAGATCTGTGAGATTGAAGTAGCTAGTTTGAGTTTGTGAACTAGAAGGGGTTACACAGGTGTGGAAAGAGTGAAGAGGCATTGTCTCTTGTGAAGATTTTCATCCTAGTTAGGGTTTGAAAAACTAGGGCATGGGTTCAGAAGGATTGTATCATGGATTTAAGATCGGAGGATTGGAAGAAGTAAGATAGAGTAATAAGGAGAGAATAGGAGTGATAAAAATACCTTGACCATGGCACCTAAGAAAGGAAAGGGAAAAGCCAAGGCTAAACAACCAGAACCCGAGGTAGACACAAATGAAGAATGGTATGCAGAGATGTAATACCTAGATGGGGTGATGATGGGGAAGGAATGGGAATCCCACTTAAGAAGTGTACCTATTAGTGACTATAATCACCACACGAACACAATAGAAAAATAAATGGCATTGGAATTAGTACGCCCCACCAAAAATGAACAATCAAGGGTTTTCCTATATACGATGATGATGTTAAGGTTAAAATGGAGAAGGTAGGGCTGTTGTAACTCTATGAGTTTGCCTTATTTTGGAAAGCTGAGTGCATGTACCAGTGGTTGATGTCACGGGTGCACAAAGATTACTTCCACTTTGTAGGGTACAAGATGCACATGACTCCCCAGCTGATTTCATAATTTACAGGCCTCATATGTGAGGGAGATAGCCTAGAAGATGACCTTGGTGACAAGGAGGCCATTCAAGAGACCATCATCGAGTATGCTGCAAGAAGGGGTCACGGTACTATGACATTTCAGACATCAAGGACCCCGTAATGAAAATGGCCACACATTTGGTGACTAAGTTGAATGGCTAAGAGAGGTGGACGCAGGTCAACAAACCTTGGCTACATGTCTACAAGAAGATTACGAGAGGAACCATATACAACCTATCCACATACATCACGGATGAAATTTTCAGTTTACGTGAAGGAAGGGGATAGGATCCTCTTTGGCAATGTCTTTCTCACCATTGTATTCATAAAGATTGGGGTGCCTGACACACCGAAAAATTTGTATGGGAGTACCCCACCGAGGATCCTTCACCCATGAAGAGGTTTGAAAAATATGCCTGTGATACAATGACAACACCCCACAAGGCGAGGCTGGAGAAATGGTACACACTGAGAAATGCATTTAGGGTAGAGTGGAGAATCCCTGAACAACTCCCAGTGGCCACCGAGGGGAAGCTGAATTCATGGTTTATCAACACTACTACCTAGGTAGATTCAAGATGATAGATGAATCATGGAGCCCTTGGTGCAAGCTTCCCTTCACATTCACTACTTAGTACTTCCAAGTGGGGGTGAACAGATTTAAGGAGTCAAAGAAGCTAAGGCTGGAGCTGGGTAGTCTGGACCGGGAACATAGGGAGATGAGGAAGAAGCTGAATTACCCTAGTGACAAGCATGCATATGTGGAAAAGTACATGTTGCATGAGATTCAAATGACAAGGCCAATGACGCTACCCATCGTTGGAGGATCAATGATGTGTGTGTACTTGTGCATAAGGCCAAAGTTTGAGAAGGGTGTGTATCTAGAGAATGAAGTCTCCATACCTAAAGACCCCTTAGGGAAGAAGAAGCCAACGTCCAAGAAAAGAGGGAGAGGAGAAGAAGAAGCACCAATTGTGTAGACTACTTAGATAGTGAGCATGCCATCCACGAGCGCTAAGCCAAGCACTTACATATGGAGAAAGAAGTCTCCAGTGAAGGAGAAGATGCTAGAGGTAGAGGTGCCTAGGAAACCCATCTCAAGGAAGAATCACCTGAGGAAGAAGATAAGGTTGAATCCCCTGATCAGGAACCACCTCTCAGGAAAAAGTAGAGGGTGGATAAGGAAGCTGACTTGGAGGTGACCGAAAAGCTTGGAAAAATACTTGGGAGAAAGAGAAGATGAGAGTGAGGGAGATGACGGCAAGGAAGAAGAGGTAGGGAAAGACCAGGAGCCACATGTCTTTAGCATCTACAACTTAGAAGAGGAGAGTGGAGGTGAGAAGCAGGAGTTTTTATTCGCACGGTGCAAGGGTGTATAAGATGAGGAAGATGCCAAAGACATGGAGGATGAGGAGGTTTCCAGGGAAAAGGAGGGAGCCATAAGTTTTACAAAGGAGTAGATCACTAAGGTGGTAGAGAAAGAAGCACAGAGAATGCTCAAGGTCTGGTAGACCAAGAGTTGGAGTGCACAATGTGGACATAGTGTTGAAGGAGGGAAGGAGGAGAACATCAAAAAAGAGCATGACATCCTAGGAGGCCCCGCTCTAACAGTAAGCTTCCCCAAAGGCATGTGCTTGGGAAAAAGAACTTTGGATGTAGAACAAAGATAGGTAATGGGCTATGTTGATGACACAAGGAAGGTGTTATGTGCACGATTTTAGAGCACCGTACCGTACCCATGGAAAGGCTCATAGCCATGGGATCTTTTGAGAAGGATGGTGCATACCCTAGAACTAAGAAGATTCTCTCTTGGGTGTTCAAGTCCCACGTTGATGATCCATAATTTGAAGTCTTCCAAGGAGCACTCATCACATTTCCAGAATCTAAGGGGTCAATCCCTTAGTGAATGCTTAGGAGCTCTCGGATGAGCAAGTATGTAATGCACTGAACAAGGTCACGATTGAGACCGAGGCTAGATTATTTGTGTGCAATGATAGGATTAGAGTGTTGGAGGTGAAGTTAGGAAAGAAGGAAGAAGAACTGGATGAGAAGGCCAAGAGCTTGAAATAAGGAAGAAGCGATAGCAGCACAATTAAGGCATGAGTTAAAGGAAGAGAAGGTAAAGGTAGGAAGTTTACAAGAATATAAGTCTATCTAATGACTTAGTGCCACCTGCAAAAGTACATCCCTCACTGGAGTGTATAGAAGATCTAATGCATCCTCACTATGGAGAGATGACCCTTGGCCTGGAATCTATAGAAGAAGTGTCCGCATGCTTGAAAGAGGAGGATAGTTTGAAGGTGGTACCACTCATTTCCGAGTACAACCAAGTACTTGTGGAGGTTAAGATCATTGCCCAATCTGCGGAGGCTCATATGATACATGCGAGATAGAGATAAGGTGGTGAGCTCCTTGGTCACCACACTTGAAGCAAAACTAAAATAATTCCAAGAAAAGAACAAGGGGAATAGGGCGGAGAGGGACAAGGTTCTGGCTGAAGTAGAGAAGAAATCAGAGGCAATTGAGGCTTTAAGGAGCTCAATTAAGGCCCGGATAAAGGAACTATACCCCAGATCACTAGAAGGATGGATAAAATTGAGGACCTAGGCAAAGAGATGGAGCAGATTGTGGACATTTTGGGCACCTAGGGAGTTGGCCTGAGTTTTGATGAAGTGAGCACCCTAGTGGGTGACCTCTACTAGAAGGCATAGGGTGAGGTCGAAGTATGGAATAAGCTAGAGGCAGACCTTGGAAATATTTTCCTAGCTTGTTGAATTGATGTCCCCCCATTCTTCATTCTTTCCCGATTCTTTCATTCCTTATTCTTTTTGTAAAGTGTAATACTATTCATTGGTTCCCTGGATAACATGCATCTTGGTCAAGTAAAATGTTTTCGAGGATGGAGAACATGTGTAGTGTGGGGTGATGTTGGACCCTAGAATATTGGCCAAGTATGAAGGCGCATAGGCACACAAGGTCCTAGTTATGAAAAGGCATGCATGCAAGGAAAAATCACATGAGAGAAAGGTTTAGGGAAGCACATAACATGTGTGACATGTGAAAGGAGGCTCGGGACTTAGTCAATTTGAGCACCCAGGGCAGAACACGTGAAAAGCATGATCGGTTGCACGTGGATAAGATGTCATCCTAACGATAGGCTGGCCCAGGAAAGAGCATGCCTTGGATGGAATATTCTAGAAGAACATCATGAGGTAAAGTGGAAATCCCAGGCTTGGAGAAGCATGCTCGCATGGACCACATTCGACACTTGGCACCAGATCTTGAGGACATTGGAAGGTGAGTTGGTAGTGTAGGAGAATTATAAATACAAGTGCCTACGGAGTAAAAAGATATAAGTACGAGGTATAACGGGTTAGAGAGTGAGTAGAGCTCTGCAGAATTACTGCAAGTGGATATTTTTATTTAGGAAAGAATGTACTAAGCATGGAGTTGTAATTTTTCTTTTTCTGTTAGCTTAGTTACATACATCCAGTGATATGCATGACTGCATGGTCTGCTCTCTGTGACACTCTGTAATGAATCAATGAATATAATGAGGTTACCTATTATAAATAGACATGGATATCAATGGTTTTAATGCATATTTCTCTCATATGAGTTCTCTTTCCTTTCATGCTATGTATGAATGCTTGTATAATTCTTTTTGTCATAATGCATGTTCTAGATTCTATTAAAGTACTCATTCTAAGGTGACTGCAAGGATCTAGAGGCCATTCTAAGCCCTATGGTCCTTGTATGTTTCAACCTCCCTCATAAAAACTCTTACACTAATCATAAATTATGCTTCCCACTAAACTCACATAAAATAGAGACTCGGTACCCACGCGTACCTCGGGTGAGTACTTAACTTTTTTGGGTGATAGGCAAAGCATGCACGTATGGGGTTCCTTCCTTTTGTGATGGGAGTCTCCTCACTCAACAAAAGGGATACCAGGGTGCCCAAAACCCCTAGTTTTGTGCCCATGTTGCAACATAACAATCAAGGTGATGGGGAGATTAATAACATTGCTTATTGATTTTTCTTTTTGTCCGTCCTTTGTACACAAGTTTTCATCTTATCCATTTTTTCATGCACAATGCTCAAATAACTATTAGGATTTTTTGTGATTGTGCTCTATTTGCATAGTAATTTAAATGAAAACTTTGAATGTAATAATTATGTTATTTATAGCATTGATCTATTTGTGCTAGTGTTTTTGTACATGAGGTGGTTGCACGTTTGTTCTTAATCTTTGTGCAGTCATCACATTTAGTGAATAAGTTTTTCTTGGTGATTGAAACATGAGAGAAATGTTCTTTCTATATATTTTATAGATTTGAATATGATGTTAGAGGAAGGTCCAACAATGAAAGGAACTAGTTACATTTTTTAGGATGTATGTAAAACTACAACATTTAGATAATAGTATCATTGTTACTTTAGTACCATCTTTTCCTATTAAACATGACATGTGTGACAATATATCAGAATTCCTCTCCACCATTTTGGATATCAATGAAATAGTTACGAAAATGTTTGGAATTTTTTTATGTTTTCCTATATTTCCATTTACTTTCATACTCTTTCCATTAATCCAAGATTTTTATATCTGTAATAGGTGTTTTTAAGATTCCATGACATCTATATCATGAATTTTGACATACATCCCTTCCACATAACTTTAATTTATCTATAGTATGATCAAATTTTTGCCTTGATCACAATTGCTAGCATTTGTGGTGAATGTATTAAGTACAATTTTTTATGGAAGGTTCATTCATCCATAGAGTAAAATTCCACCTATGATTGAAAGAACTGAGAGATATATTAGATAGACATCCTTCCTTGCAACAAGGTTTTTTCTCAACTTTAGAAAAAAATTGTTTTCCTCTTTTTTTCATCATTTTCCCTTTCCTTTGGTGTACTAGATGGAGTAGTATTTACCTTTTTTTGTTTGTAGGCATTATAAGGTGTTTTTATCAAGTTTTCATTACTACTACATATGGAGGATTCATATGAGTTTGGGTATACAAGTTGAGGCAATGGATATTCAAATGCACTCCACATTTTTACCGGAAAATATTCTTGATTTTTTAGCATTACTTTCATAACGGAACCATCTAGATGGGCTAACTAGCTCCTAGGCCATTGTATGAGATATCCTTCTAATATGGAGAACACCTTGCAAAAATTCCTAATTAATTTATCAAGATGCACCCCAAATATATTTCCATTCAATTTTTTGAAGTGCACCATATCTCCTTCATAGACATTTGTAATTGTTTCTTCTACAGCAAATTTGTGTTCTTTTGAACAAAAAGTATGAACTTCACAACAACCCACTTGAACTTCAAATTAAAGTAAGTGTTTTATGTGGCATTTTTTTCTTAGAGTTCGTAATTTACATTCACATGAAGTGTAGTTATTGCTTCTATATAAAATAGGTTTTTGATTGGATAAGAAACTTTGTTGTTGCATTGTAAACTTGGATAACAATAATTGAATGTAGTTATGATCTTCTCCACAAAAACAAAGTGTGTGGGTCCTAATGATGAGGGTCGTCAATCCTCACCATTAATAATGTCAATCTAGGGCTGGTGTCTAATGGTTGTAAGCATTAAGAGAAGAAGATCTTAGAAATAAAATCCTTTAAACACAAATCAAACTTACATGAAATAAAAGAAGACATGCGGAAATTTAAATGCACACTTGCATAAATGTAAACACACTTGCATAAATGAAATCACACTTGCAGAAATGTAAATACACTTTCATAAAGGAAATCACACTTCACACTTTTAGGAATAAAACACACTTGCATGAATGAAACACACTTTCATAAATTGAAATTTTTGAATGGGAAATAAGTAAAATTAAATGAAACACCTGCAGGTTTACAACAGACTAAATTTTCACAATACGAAGATAAAAAAATACAACAAAATGAATTAAAGATAAATGAATAAACATAAACATAAATACAAAAATCCATCTTCCTTGGAATGAGTGGCCAGCTCATTCCTTGGAAGAGGATTTAAATCATACTTCTGAGATCTTAAAACTACAGAATATTTGAGAGGAAAGAACAGAACTTGATTTCTTGGGAGTAAAATATTACATATTTGAGTGTGGAAGGTTACATTTATAATTTATGCATCCAACCAAATCCTTATTTTAGAAAATACAATATGATCTTATCTTTATTCCAATCCTAACAACTAATATCTCCATCTCCATAAAATGTGGAGAGAGATATATTATTGAATTCAAAGTCTTATCTCACTTATTTTAGGAAGATTTGTTCCCAAATCTTCTCCTTTCTTTTTCGGTAACAATAATCATAATGATTTTATTCCTCTATATTATTGGAAGGAGGATTTTACTTAAAATATGATTTTTACCAAAAACCTTTCTTGGATTTTCCATTTGACTTTGTTGTTGTTGACTGTGGAACTTTTGACTCTTGTCGATACGTTTTTCCTCGACTACAGATCCTCACTAAAAGTTAAAACCTATTGCAAATCTGAATGAGGTTTTTGTTAAACACATATCTATGAACAAAAACCTCTCTCAAATTTTCTATTTGACTTTTTTGTTTCTATTTATGGAACTTTTAGCACTCATTTGATACACTTTTCCTCATATTGCAGCTCACTAAAAGTTATATCTCTCTTCATTAGTAAAACTTGTAGTAAATATTAATGAGGTTTTTGTTAAACACATTGCTATGAAAAAAAACCTCTCTCATATTTTCCATTTGAATTTTATGATCTTTCACAATTCCTCGAAAATCACAAAATCGCTTAGTTCTAGAACTAAACCCGTAAGTTCTGGAACTAACTTTCATGAAGTTTCGGAACTAACTCTGCAAGTTCCGGAACTAAGCCTGCGAACTTAAAATAGCTATAACTTTTGCATACGATCTCGGATTGAGATGATTTTTTTTTGAACTTGCATAATTTTTTGAGAGAAATATGAATATGAAATTATATTTAAGTTTATATATACCATCCATGATCAATTCCACTTTTCTCAATACTAGCATTATCTTTCCTTTATGGCCTGCATACATAAGACATTGCATCTTTTCCCAAATAATCAATAGGATTAGTCAAAAAAATAGATAACAAAATATTTATAAAGAATGAACAAGATATATATCCTATATTCTATCTTAAGCAAACTATAAGTTCCTAGATTACATTTAAATGTACTTTTAAAGGTAACTGGAAGGATAAAATAATGGTAATTTATGGCCTCATCACCTAAATTTAGCACCATGTAGGTTGTTGCAAATTCATCCTTGTATTTAGGAGTTGTGAAACAATGGATATCACTATTATAATTCAAACCCTCATCCTCATCAAATGTATCCTCTAAGTCACTACTCATGATGTTTTGAATTCCATCACCCCCCACATGTGAAACTTTTGAAATCACATGCTTAATTATTTGCTTCATTTCGATGGGATAAAATATTCCTTGTTTTCAATTTCGTGAGGGTTTCACAATCATCAATTATGTATGGAAGTATCACTCTACCATTGAATATAATACTTATTTTGAAAATGAATAATTTAGACCCCATGTCTCTACAATGGAGTGTAGTTTTAGATGGATAAACTAGTCCCTCCACAACTTTCACACCTTTGGATAGTAAATCCACATGTGCTCCATATTAAAAAACAAAGTTCATTTTCAACTGTATCCACAAATAAAAAGAGAAAATTAGTACCAAGGACACTTAAATATTGAACCTTAGTATGGAGAATTGAAATCACAATGAGAAAATAAAATATACATCTTATATGAACATCTTTGAAACCTCATTTAATCAAAATCTTTAAACATATGGAGAATTTGGCTCCTATTTGACCATATTAGTGCTCCTATTTGACCATATAACACATTATATTAGACTCTTAGATCCTACTACTATGTGTATATTTTATCCATAAAACACATAGTGTATGGATTTCAAAATTTGATGACCTAATTGTCGCATTAGACTCAATTTTTCTTGTACACACAAAAATTCAAATATTGACTAGAATGGTAGGTCAAAATGTTAGTGACCACACTTCAATGTATGAGTGAGCTCAATTCCAAGTGTGAATGATCACACTTAGATGTGCGAGTGATCACACTTCATAGTGTGAGTGATTTGAGGACTCGCACATCTATGTGTGATCACTCACATGACGAAGTGTGATCACTCGCATGATGAAGTGTGATCGTTCACATGACGAAGTGCAATCGCTTCCTCGATGAAGTGTGGTCACTTTCTCAATGAAGTATGATCATTCACTCGACAAAGTGTGAGAATTCACACTTGGAATAGAGATCACTCACATATCAAAGGGCCATCACTAAAATTTTCACCTGTCATTCTAGTCAAAATTTCTAGCCTAGCGGCCTCTTGGACTTAAATTTTCTCGTACACATGATAATATTCAAGACAACTATTTATAAAATTATTACTTATAATAATGAAAATTTCAGTCTTCTCCAATTTCAAGACAAATATTTATAAAATTATTACTCACACTAAGGAATAGTTCAATGTCCTCCAATTTAAGTTTAATATATATTTAGGGCCATTAATATTGTGTCAAAGTAAATTATTACTATATTTTATTCTCTAATTATATAGTTATGTTTATTTGATGCTATAGAGTTCAAGTTTAGTCTTTATTTGATTAACGATGGTGCTATATACTTTGATTCAATTATGTGTATTAATTGTTTCTTAGGTTTTTATATCTTACATAATATTTTAAAAATATAAGTTTATTATTAATAATTGTCTATAATATTGAGTAGAAGTAACCCATGCTAAATAGTTTATTACTAATAATATTTAATATTAAAGACTAAATTTCAATTAAATTTATGTATGTAAAAATTAATTTTCAAATAATGTCAAAATTTAGTTTTCATACATTAAAAATTATATTATAAATAATCTTACCTTGATTCGTTACAATAAAAATTACATTTTTTTGTAAGGTTAAACACTAATTAATATTGTGGTTCCCTCAAAATTAATTGACCATTAAACCAAATAATGTAAAATCCCCACTTCAAAGTATTTTTTTATGTTATCCTATTGTATTTAATGTTAAGTGGTAGAATATTAAGTTTTAATCCATGCAAGCTCGTTAACGTTTTGATTTCAATGCAATAAAATTGAAAAATGTATACTCATTTGGAAGGCAACAACACCAAAACAAAGAGAACATATATAAATAGGTGAAGAAAAAAGTTATAGAATATTAAAAGATTCAAAGAATTATTATTCTATTTTGAAGAATTTCATTTTGTATACCCATTTCACAATGTTTGTAAATGGAGCGGGAGCAATATTTTGGAAATTTCAAATGAAGGATTTGAGTGGGAATCTCCAGTGGGTTAGATGGAGTAGTGAACTGAATGGACCCTGCACTGTAAATGATCACGTGATTTCCACCCCCAAGGACAATAAGGAAAAGGATGGGGCTACGAGCATGTGGGCTGAATGTTTGGTTGGAAAAAGCTTGGACAAGGTGATTTTGGAGGGCTGGAACCATCAAAGGAGAAAGGTAACTTATCCCTTAAAATCCCTGAGACTCTTTTAGCAAGAACTAAATCCTCCATGGAAAGCACTCTCTTTGCAAAATGCCTTGGCTCTAGACCAAATATTGACTACTTTAGGGGTTGGGTCAAGAGATGTTGGGTGTCTAACAGAAATGTTGAGGTTTCAGCTTATACAAATGGTTTCTTCCTAGTTTCTTTACCTAGCAAAGATCAGGTGGCAAAGATTCTTTCTGGAGGTCCCTGGTTTATTGGAAAATCTCATGTGGTTGTTCAGAAATGGGAACCACTTTTAACCCATATGTGACGTTTGTCTCTGAGTTCCCTATCTAGGTCAACCTTCTAGGCTTACCCTAGAGTTTTGGGAGCCGAAGTCCTTATTGGCATTGCTAAAATCTTGGGAAATCTGATAGCTTTAGATCCAGTCACTAAGGCTAAATCTAGATTAACCCATGCCAGATTCTGTGTCAATATGGGTCAAGATGCTCCCTTAGAGAGTAATATCAAACTCTTGACTTCCGAAGGGGTTTGGTTGCAGAGATTTGATTATGATTTGTCCCCCTTTTCCTGTAGAAAATGTAAATAGGTGGGTCATGATCAAAGAAATTGTTCTCTTCATAAAAAAATATGATCCCTTTGTCGGTCCACAAAAGACAAATAATAAGGAGGCAAAGGAATGGAGGCTGATTGGGAAAAATGGAAAATTTGTAGAGACAAAGGATCCTCTTAACATCTAGAAGGTGGTCAAAGAAGTGATTCCCTCGAGCCATCATAACACCCCCTGCAAGGAACTGGTGGTCTTCGGTTTCCTTGAAGTCAATAAATTTGAAGCTGAAGATGAGAATGAGAATGAAAATGAAAATCCATACTTTGAGGAGGGGATTCTGAAATAGGGAAGGGGCTAGCCAAGTTTCAAAGGTAATGCTTATGCTCTGTAAGTGGCTGTGGCCCTTTGTTAGATGAAGTTTCTTCCATTGGTCAGAGCTCCTTTGGTCAGAGACAAGAAGAACTATTACCCATGTCTAATGGCTTTAATTCTAGCAGACTTTTTTGTTGATACTTATGATCTAGCGGTCTCTCCTAAGACCCCAGTTAGTAAATCTAAACTGGTCACATGAAGTACCTCTAGAGCTGATGTTGGTAAGGAATCAACTCCTATGGGTAGGAAAAGTAATAAGGAATTAAGGGAGACTAACTCTAGGAGGGAAGTAGAAGCTGGCATTCAGGGTACTCTGGGGAAGTTGCTTTCTCGAAATAAGAAATGTTAAATGATCCTCCTCTCTTGGAATATTAGGGGTTTGAATAATCCCAGTAAACACATAATTGCTAAGGATCTTAGAGTTAAAGTTAAACTAGATATTTTCATGCTCCAAGAAACCAAAATGAACATGGATAGATTTAAAGAGGTGGGGAGACAAATTTGGAAAGATAGTCACTGGGAAGGATGTAGCTCCTCTGGAGCCTCAGGAGGTGTTGTCACTATGTGGGATCCTAGTTTAGTGCATGGAGTTTTGATCCTTTCCTCCCCTGGCCATGTGGTTATGAGTTTCATGGAAATCATCTCAAAAAAATCCGGTATGTTTCTAACATTTATGCTCCCAATAAACTCAGTGAAAGATAGAATTTCTAGAAGGATCTCTCTAGCTTTAGACAACTGTTTAATGATAAAGACTGGATAGTTGGAGGAGACTTCAATACCCCCTTTCCCCTGGTGAAAAGAGAGGGGGTTTGATCTCTTATTCTGAAAGTATGGAAGATTTAGCTGACTTCCTAGCTAGTAATAGTCTGTTTGACTTAGATTTGGAGGGATCCAAGTTTACTTGGGTAAATAGAAGGATGGGATCTAAGCTCATTCAGATAAGATTGGATAGATTTGTGGTGAGTCATATTTGTATGATCAATCAACTTTATTCTCTAAAAACTCTTCCTAGAATTGGCTCGGATCATAATCCCATTCTTCTTGATTTGGGAATGAATCATCTTGAAAAAAGCTAGGCCTTTCAGATTTGAAAAGATGTGGTTAGACCACCCAGATATTTACAACAAGATTCAAGAATGGTGGGATATCCAGGTTTGTGGGGTTGCTAGTTTCAGATTGTGTTTTAAACTGAAGCACATCAAAAGTAATCTTAAAAGATGGAACAAGGAGACTTTTGGAAATATTTTCCAGGAAAAAAGTAGAATTGCTAAAGATCTCAGAAATATTGAGGAACTTATGGAGAACGTTGGTCTTAATCAGTTCTCAAGGATCAAGAACAAAACTCCTGGCTGATTACCATGGAATTCTGGCTAAAGAAGAGGTGTATTGGAGACAAAAATCTAGGGTCAAATGGCTTAAGGAAGGGGATAGGAATACTAAATTCTTCCATTTCTCTGCTACTTCTAGAGCTAATATCCTAAAGATTAATGAAATAAGAGGAGAAAATGGGGAGTCCTTTACGAGATAGCAGGGACATCAATGCCTCTATAATAAATTACTTCAAGGAGCTCTTCAAACAGGAGCAGAGGTCAAAGGAGTTGGTTCAGAATAAATTCTTGGATCTTTTCCGAATGTTATCACCCCTCTTGAGAATAGAGATATTTTAAGGAACCCCTCGGAGGAGGAAATCCATTTTATGATCTTTGATATGGAACCTGATAAATCTCCAGGGCCAGATGGCTTCCCTACTTTTTTCTTTCAAAAATTATGGGAGGTGATTAAATATGAGGTCATTGAAATGGTCCAAGATTTTTTCAACAATGGTCACCTCTTGAGGAAAATGAATAACACTTTTATTGTCCTAGTGCCGAAAATTGTTGGGGCCAAGGAGGTTAAGGATTTTAGACCTATAAGCCTATGCAACACCAGCTATAAAATTATAACTAAAATCATAGCTGGGAGGATTTGGATGGTTCTTCCTAACTTTATCTCTGGGAATCAGGGGGCTTTTGTTCTAGGAAGGAAAATTATTGATAGCATTATTGTGATTCAAGAAGCCATCCACTCCATTGAAATCTCTGGAAGATTGGCTATGTTTCTCAAGTTGGATATGCATAAAGCCTTTGATAGGATAAAATGGTCTTTCCTTCAGGCCATCCTGCTAAAGGTGGGTTTTGATAACTTTTTGGTTAATATGATTATGACATGCATTTCCACCACCAGTTTCTCAATTTTGGTCAATGGAAAACCGAAAGGTTTCTTCCAAGCTGGTAGAGGGTTGAGACAAGGTGATCCTCTCTCACCTTTCCTCTATGTCATAATGGTTGAATCCTTGAGTAGAATCTATCAACTTTCCATGGTTTCCAATTGCATCTAGGGTGTTAAAATCTCAAATGGTCTTCCCTCTATCTGTCTCAATCAGTTTTTGGATGATAAATTTATGATGGGTAAGGCCTCTGTCCATGAGGCCTAAAATTTTAAGGAGGTTCTTAATGATTATGAATAGGTTTCTAGAAAGATGGTTAACTTCCATAAAAGTGTTGTTTTTTTCATAAATGTGGAGAATCAAGTTCAACCTAGATTAGCTCACATATTGGGCTGCAAAATTAAACATTTTCTAGATTTTTTAATGGGTACACCGTTGATCCATAAGAATCCTAACCTCACGATTTGGAATGATCTACTAGAAAAATTTAATAGTAAACTCTCATCTTGGAAGGGTCTATTGCTCTCTCAAGATGGTAAGATTCAACTGCTCCAAATCTCCCTTCAAGGCATTCCCACTTATGTGATGTATCTTTTCATGCTCCTTGCTAAAATTAAGGAATCCTTAGAGAAAATCCAGAAGAGGTTCCTCTGGATGGGAGTTGGTGAGAAGTTAAAATTTTTGGCCTAGGATAAAGTTAATAAACCTAAGATATGTGGAGGATTGGGGCTAAAAATATTTCTCTTATGAATGAGGCCTTAATTGCCAAGGTTGGCTAGAGGATTGCTAGAGAGGAAGGTCTTTGGGTGTAAATTATAAAGATGAAATATTTACAGAATATAGGCAGAATGGAATCCTTTTTTAACCAAAATAACCTCCCTAGAGGGTCTCTCTTCTGGAATTCCTTTGTTGCCTCTAAATAAATCTTAACCAAAGGTATGATATGGGAAATTGGCAAGGGATCTAGAATCAGTTTTTGGTATGATAATTGGCTTGAGGATTCCCCCTTAGCTAACTTATATTTTCGGAAAGAGGTTTCTCAAGATTACAAGGATTCTAGAAACTTTTGGATTCATGACTTTTGGATCCAGGAAGATTCTGTCAGATGGGAAATCATTGAGCCTCCTCCATATTTTGATGGTGACATAAAACCTTTCCAAGATCTCAATAATAAACTTATGGATTTCCACATCCCCATGTTCCAAACCAAGGAGGACTCCATCAAATGGAAAGAAGAAGAATCTAGAAATTTCTTGGTTAAATCAGCCTACATGTCAAATTTCAAGACTGATTTGCACAAGGACTATTGGGGTAGACTCTAGGTAAAGGATATCACTCCTAAGATTAATATCTTTTTCTGGTTGGCTGCCCAGAATAAAATCCTGACTATGGACAATCTCAAGAAAAGGGGAATGAAGATACCCAATAGATGTTCTCTCTATAAGAAAGAGGAGGAAAATGTCAACCATCTCCTCCTTCATTGCTCCTTCTCCCATGAAGTCTTTTCTTCCATTCTAGATCTGTTCAATATCCAATGGATCATGCCCTTGTCGATTGAAGATTGTTTCTTTCAATGGGAGAGCCCTTTCCATTTTCCCATCTTGATCTGGGCCTAGAATATTGCCCTCCCTCATTTTTTTTTGGGGGTTTATGGAAAGCTAGGAATGATTGTATCTTCTGTGATCAGAAATCTCTTCTCTCAAAATTTAGAAGAAAATTTTTGAATTCCATAAAGGAAAACATTAAAATCTTTAAAGGAAAAGTCAAGAAACCCTGCCTAAATAGTGAGTAGATAGTTCTTGACAAGTTTTCCCTTGGTCCAGTGGAATTACACATTCCTAAAAAGAACTCCAGTTAGAATAGGCCTAGGGGAAATGTTGTTAAGTTAAATTTTGATGGAGCTTCAAAAGGGAATCCAGGTCTTGCTGGGGGAGGGGGAATTCTAAGGAACAATGAAGGAGATTGGTTGTATGCCTACGCGGGTCCGTTAGGTCGACAAACCAACAACATGGTGGAAGCTAGAGCTCTTCTTTAGGGGGTTTTGTTGGCTAAAGAAAAAGGTTTCAAGGACATCCAGATCAAAGGTGACTCTCTCCTCTTAATTAATGCCCTCAATAATCAAGGTTCCATTAATTGGGCCATAAGAAATATCCTCAATGATGTGAAGGAAACTTCAAAAATTTTGATAGCATTTCTTATAATCATACCTTACGTCAAGGGAACAAATGTGTGGATAAGATGGCCAATTATGGAATCAATTGTAATGATTATAGGATATGGTGTAAAGTTGATAAATTACCCGTAGACATTAATGAGACCATCAGTAGAGATAGAGGGCACTAAGTTTTATAATGTTGGCACAAGTGAGCCCTGTGGTGGTGACAACTTACTTAATATCTTGTTCTCCATGATTTATGCTAGTGTGAATGAAAGTATTTTTTTGAACAGTAGTAGCAAATAGAAGAAGTTTAGTCTTGTGAAAATGGGGGGTGATAGGATTAGAGTTGAACCTACTAGCCAAAGCATTGAAGCTTTTAATCAGCCTCTGTGGAACAAGCTTAGGATTGGGGGTTTCAGTAATTACATTGCCAAATTACATGGTCATGACCCCTCCTTGTCTAAGGATTTTGGCAAAGCTTGGAAAGAGGATAAGTTTGAAGTTAGAGGGATGGAAATTGAGGTTTCTGAGTTCACCATCACCCTGGCCATGGATATGAAAATGGATGGGCTTAAAAATTTTAAGGACATAACCCAAAGAGAACATGAAATTGAGTTGTTCTTCATTAGAAATGAAAGATATTATTTCTTTACGGATAGTATTGTTAGGTTGTGTATTCTGGGTATTGGAGAGAGGTGTACCTTCAAATCATGAAGTACATCACTTTGGAAGGAAAATACCAAAAAATATATACTCACCATATGAATCTTCTGAATATGTTCTGCCATAAGGTCATGGTGAGCATCCCCTTCTTTCTGTTTATGTCTCTGACTAACTCTTTGAAAGATTTCCAACAAGAGAAAGTGGAGATGCCTCTGCATGAAGGGCTCATTCTTCTAATGTTTGAAAATGGGAAACCTGCTCTGTCCTCTTCCTTGAAAGATTATGTGGATGAGGATGACCTCATTCTTGCATATCACCTTACCAAGATGAAGGACAAAAATACAAAATTGTGGGGGAGGATTATGGTACAGAAATGGGTGAGGATTATCACAGGAAGTGAAAACCTCAAGAAAAAGAAATCAGGATGGTAATTTAAAGGGTTTCGAGGATTTGAGCAGAAAGGTCTAATACTTAGAAGGGGTGCTTCAGGTGATGGAAGAAACCAATGCTGGTCAAAGGGAAACAATGATGGATGTCATCAACGCTTCTAAGAAAATTTTCACTACTCAGGTGAAGTCCAAGAAGAAGTTTCTGGAGCTAGAGGACCAGGTCAACAAGCTAAGTGATAGGCTAGAAGGGATGGAGGAGGGCACTAAAAGAAGGAACTTTAACTTGTACATCAGTAGCTTTGAGGAAGATGTGAAGGAAGATATGAATGACACGGTTTCGAGGGTGATGAGATCAAAGATAGTCATGATGGTAGTAGTGGGGGATCTCCAAAAAATTAACTTGTGGTTTCTAGACTATTGGCAGAATTTTGGTGAACTTCTGTTGTTTTGTTGTTTTGGAGATTGTTTCTCCTTCTCCCTAGTTTTCCCACTTTGGTACAAAGTCTAGTTCATAATTGTAAGAGTTAAGCATGTTTAACTCCTTTCTTGGACTTTTTTGTTTCCTTCTTGCTCGTTTTTTTCTGTTCCTCATCTTGTAATGGCCCCTGGGAGCCGATCCCTATTTTTACCTTATCTAATAAAAAAACAATGTTTGTAAATATTGCATGTGTTACTAGGTACTTAACCAATTTTCAATGTTTCTCCACAAGTTTTGATTTTGTGAAATTACAGAGCACAACACCCGTTATATATATTATTGAAAAATGAAAAATGAAATGAATTTTAGATAAAATATGTAGTAAGAAAATTGTTTCATTTGTGAATGTTTATAGTAACTAATAAATTTGCAGGACATGAAAAAATCACCATTTTTCTTGTTTTCACGTATCAAATCCCAAGGTCTCAAATCAACTCCAAGAAACTTTGAAGACAATATGGGTTTTTCAACATAGTTAAGCAAATTCGTGAAAAGGACTTCGCATATAGGATTTTGATGGAAATAGTTTCTTAAATTTACGATAAAATACAAGGGGTGCACAAAAATTGGGTCATTACATTCCACATTCACAAATAGATCTAAATAATCTATATATTGTTGATGATTCAAAACTAGAAGAAAAAGTTTCAATAATCCATGTATATGACAAAGATAGAAATAATGAGGATCTCATGAAATAATACAAAGAAAATATTTGGCCAAAATATGCCATGAAAAAAATTATCTCAAAATTTGAAGAGGTGTATGAAGATTTAAATCATGGAAAACTCTATAAGAAACATTATGATAAAGTAGTATATGTTTTGAATCAAGTTTATGGAAAAACATTCACTTGGATGCAATGAAAATACAAGATGAACATGTTGAAAAAAACTCTCAAGAAGGAGAAACAATTGGAAAAAAAAACATGGTAAACACATTCAACATGGAGTTTCTATGAATATATGGATCACATTACATAGAAAACACCCAAGGTTATTGGTTTTAATGGAAAATAAAGGGTTAATATAAGCACTTATACTTCTGAAAAAGACATGAAAGGGAAATTAGAAATCCCTTCTATCAACATTGAAAATTTGGAAGGAGCAAACTAAGAAACCCCTTTGAATAAAAATGGAATTCAATGTAAACGTGTAAAGAGAAAAATAAACTCTTATGGATATTTGAAAGAGATAATGGAAAATAACATGCATCTATTCACTTAGATAATGAAATAAATTGAGCAAGGAAGAATTAAACTTGAGCGTGAAAGAATGGAACAAGAGATAAAGCTAATGGAGAAAATATTGGATGTATGATGTCAAGTTCTAAGTCGTTTTACACAGACAAATTACAATTTTTTTAATCCATAGTAATATAGTATTGCATCATACATTCAATTATAAAAGATGGTATACATTATGTAAGAAAAAAGATCATGCATTGGAGTTAGCTAATACTTCTCTATTTTGCATTATTATTTTTATTTCAGAATAATTCCAATGATCAACATCATGGGTGCCACCAAGAGCATTGACACACACATCCCAAGATATTTTTGTGCAACAAAACACTTTAAAATGATGTTAGTAAACATGTATATTTTTTTCAAGAAAATATGATAATTTAATATGTGTGACATCAATTGAACCACATATCATTGGTAGTATAGTCAAAGTATGGAATACTTATATACTCACTATGTAATTTATAGATGATAATATTGAAAATGAGCATGGTGTTATTTTTTATGATAATATTTATAATATTGATAATTATTCTCCTACACAATATAATTCCACTCTAATATTGTGCTAGATGATGCAAAATAAGAAAAATTAATTTTATAGATTGTACCAATTCTCTTAAGAATTTAACTCTATTGGTGTGTGGTATATCCGAATAATATTGTGGTTCTTCCAATGTTAAGTGGCCATTAAACCAAACAATGTAAAGTTCACACGATATTTGAAATATGCGCATCATTTATAACCATTAATTATCCCTTAAATATAAATAATTTTAACAACATATGTGTGTCTTTTTTAATTCACGTGCCAAAGAAAGTGGTGGTTGGAAGTGTCGATTCCTTTTAGTATATTTCTTATACACTTAAATTTTGAATCTTTTGGCGAGAACATTGGCATAAGGGAAAAAATCCGTAAGCGTAAACATCCATTGGAAAATATGATCATGGTTTGATTTCAAATATTTTGAGCGCATATTGTTTTTGTGAAGACATCAAAAATCGGTATGCATTCTCATCTTTTCCCTTCCACATTTTTTAAATTATGTAAATGTAGAATTTTTGTAGCCTTTTCAACAAAACCCTATTTTGTGTGCTTCCAATAGTTAATTATGTCTAATCTTTAACGCTCATTAACAAACACTTAATTGATATGGTTTGACAATGTTTTGTCATTCAATCTGTTAATCCCTAAATGATTTAAAAATATGTGTGTATCATGCTTAAGATAAATGTAAAATAATGTTATGGGAATTTTTTTGCAAGAGGACTAAGAACTATTTTGTAAAATACCTTACATAGACAATAATGATTCTTTGGAAGTGAAAAAAATGGGTGTTGTTGAAAAGGCTATAGAAAATAGATTTTGGACCGCTATTTGGTTTCTCTAGAAATTTTATTATAAATTAAAATAAAGTAATGAAATAGTGATAGTAGTTTCTAGAACATGAAATAGTAATAGTAACACAAGTAATTGTTTTCTTGCATAAGGAAATTGTGGGAAGTAAAATTTTATAAAAACATATATGTGATGACTAATGAAAAATACAAAGGGTTCCTTACTGTGTAGGTCGCTCCTTGGAAAGTAGTGAATCGGGAACTAGAAACCTGTGATTTGAGAATGCATAATAAAAATATTTTAAATAATGTTTCACATACTTGATAGTTATGGAAATACAAATGCAACAAGCGATTCTGATTAAAATTACAGGATTTTGTTGTTTTATTTAAATAAGCTAATGATATATCGATACTAAAAATTATTAGATGAAGATGATTTTTTTCTTAATATGACTTTAATAAATGTGAGGAAAGTTTTTTTACTTTAGATCTTGATAAAAGCCAACAAGAATACCATTACTTTATATGTAGATTGAGGTAAGTGAGATAAGGGAATTTATTCCTTGTTTGTTTTCAATGGTAGGTGGAAGCATATGGAAATAGGGAGATGTGATATCTTGGGAAATTGTGATATTTAATGAAAAGGGAGATTATACATAGGGTTTGGAGTCTGTATGTTCATACTAATACTACAAAGAGTGTGGTCATTATAGTTATATTCATTATACCATGTATTTTGAGACTTCATTTATTGACTAATTATAGACAACCATGGATTTTGAGATTTCATTTATAGTAAAAATGTGTAATTTATATATTCCCTTCAATAAATTATAATAAATAGTGTGAGAACTAAATAAGGTTTGATCCTCTCGAGGTTATGTAGTGAAGCAATTGGATCTTCCAGGGATAGCCCAACCAATATAGTACAATTATAGATAAGAAAGAGAGGTATACACATCCGTGTAACAAACTAATCAGATCTAAGTAAAGCTTGACCCCTGAAGAAAACATGTAATGAAACTCTCTTCTCAGTTCAATAATATATGTCTAGTGAATATTAAGTTCAAAATATTTTTTCGATGATGATCATAGTGACCACTAAGCATTAAATATATTATTTTGGATAACCTTAGTGACATTTAGGAACCAAAATTTGTATTCCTTGACCCCTTTATAGTGCATATATTTTTTCACTTCACTCATTGAATTAATATTTTTCCTAGTAATGATGCCTAGTGATCATTAATCTTTAAATATTTTTTTCTGTCTAACTTTAGAGAAGGCTAGAACAAAAATTCATATGCATTAACCCCTTTATATTTCATGTTTTTCCACTCTTTACTCATTGTATTGATATTTTTCCTGTTAATTATTCCGAGTGACCGCTAAACTAAAAATATTACATTTTGGATGACCCTAGCTCTACCGCTACGATCAGGACAATGTATGTCTTGACCCCTCAAGAGTGCATGTATTTGTGGTTTTTTCTCATTGTATTAATAGTTTTACTGTTAATGATTCCTAGTGGTTGCTAAGATATAAATATTTTGTTGTAGCTCATCTTAGCGACCGTTAGGAACAAAATTATGTATGTCGTGATGCCATGATAGTGCATGTATTTCCACATAGATCTTGTTGCATTAATAGTTTTCATGTTAATGTTTATTAGTGACCGCCAAGATCTAAATATTTCTTTGGGAAATAAGATTAAAAACAAGACCCATTTTTATCTCTTCTCAATTTCTAATATTTTGTAAAAGTAGAAGTTTTTGTAGCCTTTTCAATAAAACCAATTTTGTGCCCTTTCAATAGTCATGTCTATCCATGGTACCATATTATTTCACGTATTTTAACAAAAAAAATCTCAATTCAATTTTTTTGGCATAGTTTTTTCTTATTAGTGGTAAATAAGGGTAGAGGGTACCCTACCCCATACAAAGTAAACCAGTCAAAACAAAAGGAAACATGGCCAAGGGTATACCCATTGAATCCAACTACAACAAAAAAAGGAGGTCTAACATCAGTGCAATAATCATAATAACAATAATAGAAATAACAACATCCATACTAACAATCATAACAAAAAAGTAAATAGTCACAAAAGGACCAAAGATCAACAACAAAAAAATCATTCCTTGATCAATTATTTCATAGATGGAATGCATTCATTCCATTCCTTGACTAGACTAGCTATGCTGATCTTACATTCCTCTTAGTTAGGCTCAATCATCTCCCTTCTAGGCATGACTCCATCTTTTATGGATTCTTGGCTCTGTCCATGGCCTAAACCATCTCTCCCAACATCGTAATGTGTTAGATAGTAATCTTCATATTCAACAGGTGAATTTCTCTCATATGCATTAGGGTTTATTTCATATTAATTATATCCTTCTCCATGGCTATACACCTTCCATTAACATTTTTCAAGTTATCATTCACCATAATGGCAGTGATATTTTCCAACTTCTCTTGAAGCTTCCTGAGATCAATGACCATCATACTGATTTTGTTTTTGTTAATGTTAATGTCCAATCTGCAAACTTCAAATTCCTTTAAGAAGTTACTTTCCTTAATCCCCATTTGTTGGGAAGAGAAAATTCTTTCTAAGAAACTTTAAGCATCCTTAAACCGTCAATGGCTTATTTTGTATTCTAGGTGGGGGTCTCCGATATCTCATCCTTTTCATCCATTTTGGGAGGATTATTCATCTTCCTCTCTTATTTTTTACCGACAGTGTCCCTAATCTCCATTTGAACCTCTTTGTCACTGCTACCCGGATCTAAATCCTCAACATCCTTTTCCCTAGATCTAAATCTAACATCTATATTCTCTTTCTTATCTTGTTCACCTTTCATTCTCATTTTCTTTCTAAGATTTTCATTGACCATGTGGGACCTAGTTCATTTTACCACTGATTTCCCTTCCTCCTCCAACCTAGGGTTTTCAGCATTGGCTTCAAATTTTACACTTCTATCAATTCTTAGGGTGTTTGATTTGACCAGGGCATTGAGAAGGCCTTGATGGAGAGGAACAGTGAAAGTTCCTTTCTTAACCATATCAATGGAGTTTACTAGTGATTTATACGAGAAAATTATATTTTCTACCATTTCTAATGTGATTGAACTATAATGAAATTACTTGATTAATTATGATTATCACCAGCAATAGAACACCAAATAACACAATATTACAGATAAGTTCTCTCAATATGAAAGTAGAATAGCTTGGCCACTTCGAGGGGGAAACCTCCAAAACATATAATAAGACTCAAATACTCAACATAATAATCATCCACTACCTTTAACCCATATTTATACTATTCCTATGATATGGCCATCAACAAGGCCAACCAACCAATGATAATAGATCATATATGAAAGAGATACATCATGATAAGAAGTTATGATAGCCACAAGTTTGCTATATCCATCCAATGTAAGATATATAATTAAGGGTGTAACATGCCCCTCCCCTTCAAAGAAACATTGTCCCAAATGTTGGGAAGCCCTGGATTTTGCTGCATGAATGCTTCATCTTCCCATGATGCATCCTTAATATTCATATTCTTCCACTTGACCAGGTACTCGGTAATGAATCTGGTCCTCAGTATTTTGGTGCGTGTCTTGAAGAATGCCTTCAAGTTCCAATATGATCCTTCCTTCCTCATCCAGTTCCGTAAGCATTGATTGGGTGGAAATGTGCTGCCCAATAAATTTCTTTAAGTAAGAAACATGGAAGATTGGATGTATTCTACTTCCTGGAGGGAGCTATACTTATATGCCACACTACCAATTTTCTACAAAACTCGGTAAGGACCATAGTATTTAGGAGAAAGCTTATTATGCTTTTGTTGTTGTTTTAAGGATAACTACTTATATGGCTGTAACCTTACAAAAACAAAGTCTCCCTCTTCAAAGTGTCACTCACTTCTATGTTGATCAACTTGTTGCTTCATACAGGTTTTGTGCCCATGCCAAATTTTCTCTAAGACTAGAGAGTACCTCATGTTGATGCTGAATGTGATCTTCGACTACTCTCATCTTTGGTTTGACCTTCAAGCTAGATATGAGTGATGGAGGATGGTACCCATAAAGTGCCAGAAATGGAGACATTTTGGAGGAGGTATGAAATGAAGTATTGTACCACCATTCTGCCAGTGGCAACCATTGCACCCAACGTTCTTGTTTATCTAAAGTAAAACATCGAAGATATCCCTCTAAACATTTATTTACCACCTCAGTTTTCCCATCTGTTTGGGGATGATAAGAGGAACTTTGGGCTAGTTGGGTACCTAGACAAGAGAACAAATCAGTCCAAAAGTTACTTGTAAATATTGGATCATGATCACTTACTATAATTTTTGGCATGCCATGGAGCTTTTGAACTATATCCATAAAAGAGATGGTAATTGTACTAGCTGTGAAAGGATGAGCCATGGCACAAAAATGAGCATATTTGGTAAGTCTCTGTCTACCACAACCATGGTGACACTTTTCCCTTCTGATTTAGTTAATCATGTGTTGAAATCCATTGATACCTCTTCCCATATCTCACTAGGAATAGACAGAGGTTGGAGAAGACCAGGTGTCTTAATGGTCTCGCCCTTATTATTTTGGAAAACCAAACATTCTACCACAAATTTTTGAACATATCCTTTCAACCCCTCCCAAAAGAAATCCTTCTTAACCCTATGATATGTTTTCAGACCCAAAGATGGCCACCTATTGGAGAAGAATGTAGTTCTAAAAGAACATGGTGTTTAAGTGTTGAGTTCTTACATAGATATAACTAATCTTTGTACCACAATGTATCCCCCTTCCATATAAATTGAGTTGATATGGACAGATCTACCAAGATATTTTGAATGAGAGTATATGTGGTTGCATATTTCTTCCATTCTTCATGTGCTTGATCTACCCAATCTACATTTAGTATAGATATGGCACATAAAAATGCTTCAGCAGACTCATCCCTCCTAGACATAGCATCATCGACCAAATTTTCCTTTCCTTTCTTATAAACAATCTCAAAGTCATATCCCAACATCTTAGTGACCCATTTTTGTTGTTCTTCTGAAGATAGACGCTGCTCTAAGAAATATCACGATGAGTTTTTACCTTAAAATGTCTACCCATCAAGTATGGTCTCCATTATTTGACTACATGTGTAATCGCCATCATTTCCTTTTCATAGGTGGGCTTTAACAAATTCTTTCCTTTTAGCTGTTGGCTCTCAAAAGCAATGGGGTGTCCTTCTTGCATTAGTACTGCTTCAATTCCATTTCCTGAAGCATCACACTCAACTACGAAATTTTTGGAGAAATTTGGGGTTGCTTAATACTGAGTGGTGCACATAGTTGCCTTCAATTTTTCAAAGGCCCTAAATGCTTCCTCATTCCACTGAAAGGAGTCCTTCAATAATTTTGTGAGTGGTGCTGCTATACTGCCATAGTTTTTTGACAAATCTATGATAATACCCTATGAGACCTAAGAAACCTCATAATTGTTTGAGGGTTCTTGGGGTTTCCCATTCCACCATGGCCTAGATCTTGTGAGGGTCCACCTTAACACCTTCATGAGAAACAATATGGCCCAAGTATTCCACTTCTTGTACCCCAAAAGAACACTTCAAAGGCTTGGCATAAATTTGATGTTTCTCTAAGACTTCTAAGATAGTATTAACATGATGTAAGTGTTTCTCCCATGATTTTCTATAGATGAGTATATCATCAAAAAATACTAAGACAAAATTTCTTAGGAATGGTCTAAATACTAAATTCATCAAGCTTTGGAATGTGGAGGGAGCATTGGTAAGACCAAATGGCATCACTCGGAATTCATAATGGCCTTGATGAGTTCTGAAGGCTGTCTTATGAATATCTTCTTTCTTGATTCTAATTTGTTGATACCCAAAACACAAATCTAGTTTTGTAAAATATATGGCACCATGCAACTCATCTAATAAATCATCAATGATGGGAATAGGAAACTTATCTTTAATAGTGAACTTATTAAGCTCTCTATAATCTAGACACATGCACCATCTTCCATCCTTGCGACGCACCATCACCATAGGAGCAGAATAGGCACTCTGACTATGACGAATAATACCCATTTCCAACATTTCCTCCACCATCTTCTCGATCTCACTCTTTTGCACATATGGATATCTATAAGGCCTGATGTTGGGGGTTGGCTTCCTAGAATCAACTGAATAGCATGATCATGCTCTCTTTCAGGTGGAAATCCTCTTGGTTCCTTGAAGACAACTACATGTTGATTAATAACCTTTTGAAGATCAAGATGCAATACCTTCATTTGCGGTTGGAATTCTATAGAGAATAATCGAGCTACAAAACCTTTGGACCCCTTTTTAAGAATCTTCTGCATTTGGTGAGAACTTACCACTAGAATATATTTAGCTTGTAGGCCTCGAAGTTCAAATTTTTTACCCTCAGAATGAAAGCACGTGAAAATTCCTATAAATTTATCTCTATGGTGCCCAAAGTAGTGAGCCACTAAACACCTAAGACAATATCAGCTCCTCCCATGGGAATAACAAACATCGTAGATTCTATTGTGTAATCACCCATCATGATTTTGACTTTATGGAATTTACCGAACATTGACCGTGCCACCATCTCTGCAATCATTACTTGAAATTTAGGTCTTTGGGTAGATGAAACAATTTAGTCTTCTTTGTGCCAACTTATGATTGATGAAATTATGTGTGCTCCTAAATTAATCAAGATCTGTTACCTTTTGCTTCTTAATATAACGCACAACTTGAAGGGTTTGTGGAGTACTAATACCTGATAGAGCATGACATGAAATAGTGGGCTGAGGATCTCCAGATTCTTCCTCTAATTTTTCCACTTCCTCTATTGATGTTGCCTCATATTCTTCCTCATCACTAGATCCTTCAATGTAGAACAATTTTTTCTTAGAACATTTATGATTTGGCCCATATTTTTATCACAGTTAAAGCATAACCCTTTGGCTCTTTTTTCTTCAATTTGTTGAGGTGTCATCCAAATTGGACGAGGGTAAGAAGGAGACAAGGTGTTACGATCTTTTATGCTAGAAAAGGATTGCCTTCTACTGGAAAGAAATTTTTCCTCTACTCGACGTTCCATGATAATAGAATCAGAAACCTTAAGTGGGTTAAACATGTGTACCTCATGCTCAATGTGGTCCTTAAGACCCCCAAAAATAGGTCATTCAAATACTCTTCTGTAATATCCTCCACACGCAAGGACAAAGTTTGGAATTGATGGACATACTCCTTAACTGAACCAGTTTGGTGTAACTTTGCTAATTTTCTGAATTAATTCTCATAAACACTAGAACTATAGTGTAATTGAAGCTCTTCAGTGAAAACTATCCAGGTGACATTTAGGCCATTCTTCTACCTTTGAGCACATAACCAATGATACCAAAAAAATTGATCAAGTTCTAGGTATAAGGATGCCACAGTTACCTTTTGTCCTCCTGGGATCTGATGGAGATCAAAGAAAATTTCCATTTGGGTAATCCAATTGAGTGGATCCTTTCCATAAAATTTACGCATTTCAACTTTTAGAATCATGCCGGTCCATTGGTGAGAATATCCACTTGAATTATTAAAGGATCCTCCCTAATTGGAGTGATTTGTATCTGTGTGACCATTTCTAGTGGAACCCATATGACTGGCATTAGAAGTTGTATTTGAAATAATATGCAACAACTCCTACTGCATTACATGAAAATCCTTTTGAATCTCACTCCTAAGGCTACCTTTCAGTTGATGAAGCTCAACAGTAAGGTCATCCTTACTATATTGTTAACCCTTTCCTGAAGTTGGATGACCACCTCAGATACTCCCGAACCATTAGACTCTGAAGCAATATCTTCCTTATTTGGGGTCATTCCTAGAGTTTCTTGTCCTTTTCCTTGGCCTCGGGTAGATCTACCAACCATGATGAAGGGTTTGGGCCTAGGGGTAGACTTAATAGGGCATAATTTTAGGGTTTAGGGTTTCATAATTTTTTTGGCCGAATATAGGAATTTATAAAAAAGAAACCCTAGCTATTTTTTGAGGGGTTTCCAAAAATATAAGAAATTTGAAAATTTTCCAAAAATTACGCCCTAGGGAGCCAAATTATGACTAAATATAGAACCGTAATAAATTTTGCAAGATAGTTCAAAAATGATTGAAATTTGTAGAGAAGCTTACTTGACTTATTTCACCACACCAAAAAAAAATTATAGAAAAATTCGCTACCAATCTTGAGATATAGTCGAACCTTCAAAATTAGGGTTTGACATCATCCTGGCCGAGATCAAGCTTTGATACCACTTGTAATGAAATTACTTGATTAATTATGATTATCACCAGTAATAGAACACCAAATAACACAATATTTCAGATAAGTTCTCTCAATATGAAAGTAGAATAGCTTGGCCACTTCGAGGGGGCAACCTCCAAAACATATAATAAGACTCAAATACTCAACATAATAATCATCCACTAACTTTAACCCCTATTTATACTATTCCTATGATATGGCCATCAACAAGGCTGACCAACCAATGATAATAGATCATATATGAAAGAGATACATCATGATAAGAAGTTATGATAGCCACAAGTCGGCTATATCCATCCCATGTAAGATATATAATTAAGGGTGTAACATGAACATTGAGAAATGATAACCATAGACTATTTTATGGCATCCTTCAAGATTAATATAAGACATAAGCAAAAAGGATATTTCATCACTAGGAGATGGTAAGTATTCTCTATCAAAGCCATTGAAATTTTGCTTGAGAGAAACCTTACCTTGCATGAAGTTATCCATCTCTAGGATGTAGTCATTTTTAGGTTTAAAAACACATCTTCCCTCCAAAGGAAAACTAGTCACTTTGGAAATCATCTTAGGAGTTATGGTGAAAGAGAAATTATTCAAGTAAACCCGGCCTTCATTCCATGAATTGGAAATATGGATGCTCAAATCCTTGTCATGGCCATCAATATTTTTAAAGAAATTCAGGAGTTTTTCCTTCTCAAACATCTAAAAGGATTCTTCAATAATTTATGATAGGGAGGACAACTTCATTCTCACTAAGTCTCCCCATATTTTTCTACAGAGCTTCCTTTTATCTGTGTAGAGGTTTATGTGCCCCAAAATCAAACTCCAAAATATAGGTTTCTCGAAACCCATTCTCATTTGTTCCAAGAAATGAATGCACCTAGTAATTGAAAGTGTGATCCTTCTCCTCAAATCCTTATAGTAATGAGAGGTAATATTTGGCATGAGTTTAGCATTTATTTTCATTATAATACCAATTGCCCTCTTTTCAACATCATAATCCATTAAAACATAAGGTACCTTTATGCTTTCTCTTTTCATTATATCATTATCATATAACATATTCCATCCATGTAGGAATATTTAGGTAAGTGAGTCCCCATCAATAAGTATAATAGTTTGTTCATCCAGACTGTCTAAGTTCTCCACCACACTAAATTCTCTTGCTAAAACTCCCATGTTAGTGAATTTATTAGCCAACCCATTTCCTTCATGAAAAGACATGTTGGAAAGTTATAGATGTGAAATAATGAATTCTATTCTTCATATTCATAATAAAATATTCAATTGACATTGAAATAGTGTTCCTTCCCAACATGTTAGAGATTATATTTAAAGAATCACCTTCGAAAATAAAGGATTTGAAGCCTTTCTCCTCAACTAACTTCACCCCCAAAACATAGTAGCAACCTCTGCCACATGATTAGTTTGTGTTCCCAAATTGAAAAAGTAAGCAAGCAAAAAGTTACCTTTGAAGTCATGAAATATGCCTCCACCTCCTGCTTTTCCTGGATTTCTGGCTCCATCTAAGTTTAGCTTGACAAAACCTTCCATAGGCATTTTCCATCTTAATCCTTCCTTTTGCTTGATTTTTCTTTTTGTTTTAGTATTTTTGAGGTTCCATTTTTTGAAAATATTTTTTTCTCCCTCCATAATGTCCACTTCCTTGTTTTTTAGGATAGAGAAATTGTATTTAATAGCTTGAATGCTTATTTTAGTAATAAGATGACTAGGTAATATCTTTCCCTTAAATATACTCCTATTCTGTTCTTTCCATACCTCCCACCATAAATCTTCAACATTCTCTTCTCCTTCAAAAATTTAAGCATAAGAATATTTGACAGAAAAAAATTCAGTTTATTCTTTATCCCATACAAGTCTGTCTTGTTCCTTTTTGTTATAGCTCAACTGATTCTGAAGGAAATCATTTAGGATTTCCTTTTGCATTTTTAAATCCTCCCTATCCATTTCCAAATGTTTCCAAATCTGAAAAATCCCCTCCTCCCTCATGTAGTTTCTTACCAAAACACCATATTTTCCTTCTAGCAATTGTGATATTTCTAGGAATTTATCCTCCAACTTGAAATTACCTACCCACTTATCTTTCCAAAATAAGGTTTTTGTGCCACTTCCAATTTTCCATATACATCCTTGGCCCAAAATTTCCTTATCCCAATTTATATCCTTCCAAATTCTTGACCCATTGAAGGTATAAGGTTTGAAAATCCATCTTTCATCATTAGCATCCTCCCAATATTTATGTTTAAGGATTTTAGTCCAGACACTATCTTCCTTAATCAGCCTCCATCCAATTTTGGCTAGTAGGGATTTTTTCATTTTAGTCCAATCCCTAAGTCCCAAACCTCCTAACTTTTTAGGTTTACACACCCTTTTCCAAGCCACCAAAGGAATGTGGTCTTTACTTTCCGTACCACTCCATAGAAAGCGTTTTTGGATACTTTCAAGTTTTTTTCTACTTTCAAAGGGATTTTATAAAGAGACATAACATACATCAGGAGAATTTGAAGGGAGCATTTTAAAAGTGTTAATTTTTATTCTTTTGAGAGAAAGTTAGCTTTCCATCCTGCTAGTTTTCTTTCAAACATTCTTATTAGGAAATTCCACTCATTGCTTTCTGGTCTTTTTCCCCTAAAGTCATGCTCAAGTAAAATGAGGGAAGAGATTTGATTTCACATTCCAGCACTTTAGCAATTTTCCTTTCCCTACAACCTGTAGTATTAAGAAAAAATATGGAGCTATTTTGATAATTGATCAATTGTCTGAGAATTCCTCATAGTCATCTAAAAACTTCTTAAAGGAGTAATATTTTGGCACAAACGGTGGCTTCTCCCACTAGGATTGTATCATCCAAAAAATGTTGATGGGAGATATTCTCCACTCTCAAGGATAAGGATAAACCCTTTATAGATCTAGTTTGAGAAGCTTCATTTAAATTTCTACTCAAAGCTTCTACCATTAAGATAAAGTGAAATGGGGACAGTGTGTCTCCTTGCCTCAAACCTTGTGAACTTGGAAAAAATCCACAAGGATCCCCATTGAGAAGAACTAGAAACCAAACACTAGAGATGCAAGAACTAACCATTCTCCTAAAATAATTTTCAAATCCAAATTTTCCTATAATTTTATCAAGGAAACTCTAGGACACCCCTGTTATAGGCCTTAGCTATATCTAATTTAATGATCATAGTTTTCTTCTTGTTTTGTTTTGCTAAGTGAATAGCTTCTTTGATAGTAATGATGCCATCTTGTATTTTTCTACCCATGATGAAGCCCCTTTGTTGTTCTGAAATGATTGAGGGGAGAAGACGATGTAACCCGACAATAAAAATCTTAGTACATATTTTTTCGAAGTGTTACACAATCTTATAGGAAGAAAATCCTTGAATTCCAAAGCATTTCTATTTTTCAACACAAGGGCAAGAAAAGTACATTTAACATCCTTTAACATTTTCTTGTTATTGAAAAATTATTCCACTACCTTGTAAACATATTTTTTAATGATGTCCCAGAAATGTTGATAGAACAAATCTTGAAAACCATCCATTCCAGGAGCCTTATCCGAACTTAGATGTTTAACCGTAAATTCAACCTCTTCCATTGAAGGATTCTTAGAGAGAATATGGTTATCTTCCTCAGAAACAAGGGGTGGAATGAAATTTAGGAAGTCATTTACCTTTTCTAAGTTGGGATTACTTTGATCAGGCAACATATTTTTTAAAAAATAAACTTCTTCTTCTTTTATTTCTTTTTGTTCTTCCAGGATTAATCCACTACAATTCTAAAATTTTCCAAGTCTATTGAAGATTACTATTTTGAGATTAGATAGGCTGAATAATATTGTGTTTTTATCACCTTATTTAAGCCATGTTATTCTATATTTTTTCCTCCAGAAAATTTCTTCCTTAGCCAAAATGTTATGATATTCTAAAAGTAAAAGTCTCTCTTTCTCATTTTCCTCCAACTCTAATCCCAAGTCTCCCTCTTCACTTTTCATCTGCATGTTGAGAATATTTATTTTTAACTCATATTTCTACTGAAAGATGTTCCCAAAACTATTTTTATTCCATTTCTTGATGTTAACTTTTACATGTTACTGATTTTTGGCGAGTCTAAACATGGTCATCCCTTGAGAATTTAATCTCTACCATTCCTTTATGAGGTCTTGTAACTCCTTACTTTGGAGCCACATCTTTTCAAACCTAAAGGGGGTTGTCCTTATGGAGGGATATTTCATATAAAAATTAATGGAGTTGTGATCTGATCCAATCCTAGGAAGGAAAAGAGAGAGATTTCCTTCTTAAAACACTCTTTTGTCACAAGAATCCTATCCAATCACACTTGGATAATTTGATTACCTACTCTTTTGTTTGACCAGGTGTATTTTTCTCCCTTTAAGTCTATATCCATTAAGTTTGAATTCATGAGAAATTCATTTAAGTCCTCCATTCCCATAGTATACTCTATGGATCTCTCATTTATCTCCAAAGGAGATGTAGTGGTGTTAAAATATCTAATCACTAACCAATCAGATCTAGAAATGATGTTTTTAAAATTTAGAAGGTGCTGCCATAATTTCTTTCTCTCCTTGTGGGAAGTTGGAGCATATATATTTGATAAGACCCATATTTTTCCATTTTATAAATTTCTCAGCATAACCACCATATGGTTTCCTCTTTTTAGCAAGAGTGTACCTTTAAGAATGGCAGGATTCCACACTACTATTATCCCTCTTGAAGCACCATTTGAACTAACAACATAAGCTTATGAATTTTTCCAAAAATATTTCCGGATATTTTGAAAACTTTCTTCCTTCATTTTTGTTTCTGTACCACTAATACATCTAATTTATGAGTTTCCACTAAATATTTTATGATACTCCAGTTTTTCGGGTTGTTAATCCCTCTCCCATTCCAAGAGATGCAATTCATATTCTAATGTTGGTCTTATTTTTCCTAAAGGCCTTTTGATCCAAACATGCATGTTTCCATGATTCTATTTCTTTCTACATATTCCTCTTCCTTGAATCTTGTTTATTTAACAAGCCCTATTTTTGTTAGGAGTCTCAAGATTTATGGGATTACCGCCTGTACCTTCCAATTTCCTATTTCCAAATTTTGAGGACGTTCCTTTGGAAGATTTTCCTTTTAACAATGGTGAAGCTGGTTCCATTTTCTTTTCTTTTGTTTCCTTTTAGAAGATTTGTTTAACATTCATCATTTCTTCTACAGTCAAATTTATCATTTCCCAAATTGTTTTATTTGCCATTAAACTATCTAGTTTAGGTGCTCTTATTTGGAATCTACCTTTTGGATTTTGGATCATATCCACAATAGTATCTTCTCGTAGTCTTCTTTTTGTCCATTTTCTTCCTTATTTCTATTTTTAGGATGAGCTTTCGCACTTACTTCCTTTCTATTTGGGATTATTTTGTTAGGTAAAAAAGCTCCAGTTTCCTAAAGAATCGGAGGATCAATATTCAACTTGTCATTCTTCATTTCCTGAATCTTGGAATCATACATCGAGGAGAATTTATTCCATTTCCTATTAATAACTAGCGTGAATCCATCCTCCTCCTTCTCTTAAGGGTTTTGGGGGAGTTTTCACAATCTCTTGTCTCGGTGATACATAGAGGCATGTACCCTTTTGTGGGGTTTTGAAAATAAAATTTAGGTTCTCAATTCCATTTTGCATTATTCCTTTTCCCTTATCCTCCTTTCCTACATTTTTAACTATTGTATACATCTGGGAGATTATGAATTTGTAGTTCTAGATATAGTGTCCCCATCCATTACATTTAGTACACTTAGCTAGGCTACTTTCCAGTTCTATTTTATGATCCCATACAACCAAGTTGGATTTTAGCTTAATGTTATTAAGGATATCATTTCTTGGGATAGTATAGATGTAGAACCTTATACATACAATTATTTTCATACTGAGGGTAGCATTGTCAATGAGAACCAAAGAACCTAGAGGGCTAGCTATCACCCTTATGATGTCCTCATGTCAAAACTCTAAGGGGAGACTTGGTAGGCACACCCAAATAGGAAACGGGTTCACGTTTTCTTTATTAGGTTAAAATTTGGTTCCCATTTTCTTAAGTACCATCCATATTTTCCCCAAAACCATGGACCATCCTCCAAAACCTTATGCATGTCTTCCTAAGTAATAAAATTAAAAAGGAAAAATTTATTCGGTAAAGCACTTACCTCCAGATGGCCTTTTGGATTCCATTTAAGTTTTTCCCACCTACAAACTACATCGATATTTGGTCTACCCCCAACCATCTTACCCGCCACGCTTTGTCCATATTATTTGTGGTATTGTTTAATATTGAATTTGGGATCTCCATGACACATCCCGAATCTTCTTTCGTTGCCTCGAAGGAATAAATTTTGATATTTCGAGGATGATCCATTCTTCACCACACCTGACCATAAAATTAGCCCCGAATTTTGTCTCCTTTTCATTTTATCTACCATCCACATGGCTCACTCTATCACCTTCTATTGGAACATATCTCTTAGATCTAGAAGGAATCCCTCTTCCATCGATTTCTCACCCATCTTATTTCAAAGTTTCCTCCATAATCTCATTGCTTGCTCCTCCTCCACTCATAGTTTTATCATTCAATCGACGATCCTTAAATTATTGCAAAATATTTGTATAACTTGCTTACAAGAAATTCACAAACATGTTATGGGTTTTTTTTCACAACAGACGAGAAATTTTTCCTAAAATACTTGACATGGACAATATTATTACTTGAAGCTAAAAAAATGGGTGTTTTTGAAAAGGAGAAGGAGAATATATTTTATTTAGAAAGGTATATTATTCATTCATTTATTTTATAGAGTATTAAACTAAAGTTAAATTTAATACCACCATTAGAAGGTTTCTCTAGACATTTCGTTATAAATTTATTATTGATATATCTTTTGAGTGGTGGAAGCATATGGAAATCGTGATATTTAATGATGAGGGAGATTATACATATGGTTGGTGTCTGTATCTTCATAATAATACTAGTAATATTCGTCATTATATTTAAACTCATTATACCATGTATTATATGGATAAATTGATACAAATAGTAACATGGTTAAAGAGGTTTTCTCTTCTTTACAATTTCTCTAGTTTTAAAATTGTAATGGTCACATAGGAGTTATAATTCAAGATCACCTACAATACCAAGAAAAATACATATGTATACAAAGTAAATCCCTTCTAAATAAAATTTGTGATTTATATATTTCTTTATATTACTTGTAATATATATTATGATACCTACATGAGTCTTGATCCCTCTCAAGGGTATGTAGTTCAACACATGGCTCTACCAAGGATAGTCCAAAAAATATAATACAATTATAAATATTTAAAGAGATGTATACACATCCCTGCAATAAACTAATCAAACATAATTAAAGGTTGAAGCCTTAAGAAAATATGTATTACAATTTTTTTCTCAGTTCAATAATAGATGTCTATTGAATGATGTTTAGCTAACACTAAACTCAAAATATTTTTCAAGGTTGATCTTATTGACCACTAAGCTTTATATATTTCATTGTGGCTTACCTTAGCAAATTCTAGGAACAAAAATACGTATTCCTTGACCCCTCAATAATGCATGTATTACCAAACTTTTCTTGTTAATGCATTAATAGTTTTCTTGTTAATGATGCCTAGCGACCGCTAAGCTATAGATATATCATTGTGGTTGATCATAGTAATAGATAGGATAAGAAGTACATATTTATTTTTTAATGATTCCTATCCACTGCTAAGATCTAAAAAATATGTTGTGGTTGACCCTAGCAACCGCTAGGATCAGAACTACTTATGTCTGAACCCTCGGTCGTGTAAGGATTAGTGTTATTTTTCTCATTGCAATAATAATTGTCCTTTGAATAAATCCTAGATATGGTCAAGATCTAAATAATTCATTGTGGCTGAACTTAGTGACCACTAGGATCAACACTACATATATCTTGACCCCTCACCAGTGAAAATATTGGTGTAATTTTTCTCATTCTAATAATAGTTATCCTATGAATAATGCCTAGATATGACCAATCTATAAATATTTTTGTGGCTGAAATTAGCGACCGTTAGGATCAAAACTATGTACATATTGAAGCCTCAAGAGTGCATGTATTGATAGACTTTTCTCATTGCATTAATATTTTTATTGTGAGTGATTCGTAGAAAACACTAGGATCGGAACTATGTAAACCTTGACCCCTTAGTGGTGCATGTACTACCATACTTTTCTCATTGTAATAATAATAAGTTTTTGAATGATGTTCAAAAAATACTAAGCTCTAATTATTTAGTTATGGCTGACCCTAGTGACTGCTAGGATCAACACTTATTTCATTTATTTGGAAATGATTTTTTAATCCAACCAATTATTTAGAAATAGAGACGCATGAATGTTTTCATAAATTCAATTACATATTTTGTCTCGGTGATTATTTTATCATGATATATGTAACATTCGTGGACCTGTAATTTTGGCGGGAGACTTGACAATGTCAACCATAGACACTTATTTATATTCCTATGAGGACACCATAGTAATTAGAGATACCATATTAAATCCATTACATCATTAATTTTAGCATTACTCGGCTTTTTTTTCTATTTTACGAGATGAAAGTGTTGATGTTCATGTCGTAGACGAAAAGGGTATACCAGAAGATCAAGTGCTAAGGTCTCGAGACATAAGGGTGATAAAAAGAGCTGGTCTCCATTTAATTTCCACTAAACTAGAGGTTCTTCAATTTCCAAAACTGATCACTTCATATCTAATACTTTACAAGTCCAAAGAGAGGACATTATTTTCTAAATCTTAGAAAAATAGAATAGGTTTTTATGTTGGGCATGCATACAAACATTATTATAAACTTCAAGATCCGGACACCCTATACAATGTAGATACATCAAGCCTTGGATGGTCATAAGGAGAATAATATTCCTTTTACAGAGTTAGGTTGTTGAACCATTAGATAATATGGATGATTATCATCTGATAAATATCCTTATTAAAAGGTTTAAACCAGAGTGCATATTGGCATGGGCATCATAAACAAGCTATATTGAAATTATTTTATCTCTAAGATCAATGTATCCTAGATACCTTTAATTTATTTTATTATTGATGAAGGAAAGATTCCCTCTTTAGGGAAATCTCTAAGTTTTGATTTAATGAGCCAAAGATATAATTTCACCTACAATCGAAATAGTTTTACATGGTTTCTTATCTTTTCAATGTTTTCTTTGGTGTTCTCAACTGTTCATATTTATATCAAAACTAGCATCCTTCGTGCCCTTTAAAGATAAATGAACTATATTCAGACTTGTATTCCCATCAGTTCAGATCTCATATTCAATATATTTGCACTTATTTGTATCCTTCTCTCTGTCAATAATTACATTAAATGACAACACTAAGAGTATCTATTGACATCCTTACTTCCATAAGGAAAATGGGAGTTGTATTCTTCTATATAGAATATAAAATTATCATGATCAAGGTGCTCCTTACACCTCCTTTTAATTTTCCATATTATGTGCCAGAAAAATTGGTAGAACAAGAGGTGGCATATTATATTTTTAATGGTATTGTTTGCAAGTGCAAAGAAAAGAAGATTAAAACAAATTCCCCTCTTAGTCACTGTGGGATGCAGAAAATTTAATAGGTGGCATGATTTGAAAGCTACATCAGCCCATATAAATTCATTCCATCTCCCCCAACACCCTTTAAGGAAATATGACCAAATGAAAATGGTCACAAAGCACCTTCAGTCACTTAGAGGACAAATAAATATAACCTATGCATAAATGCATGATGGCAATGACTGAGTATGAATTACCCAAATAGAAGATAACCTTGTTAAGAATAATATGAAGGGGATAGGGGAAGTTCCAACTCTGAATGAAACTATTAAACAGGAGGCTAGAAAGAGAAAGAATACTTTATATTCATAACATTCAGAAAATCACTATATTCCCTTTTCTCCATTAATTGAAACTCTATTTGATTTTTAAGAAGTCTTTCCTGTACCAATTGAATCTCTAAATTTGGTGGCATATGCCTTAACTTCTTTAGATGAAGAAGAGGAGACTATGAAAATTGAAATTTTAGCCAACGCATCCCTAGTGCAACCCTCTCAATCTTCTCCCTCCATTTCACATGAAGTGAGACAAGATTGGGTTGAGCAATCCATAATTTCCCACAAATAACATCCAGATTGGGAGGCACAAGAAGAGACCTTAGTAAACATTGAATTTAATCCAAGGATGGGAACCTTGAAAAGGGTAACAAAAAGAATATGTCAACATAGCAAACCATTGTTTGGCACGAAACTTCAAAAGACCTATTCACTCTAACAAAGAAACAAAAAACCAAAGGCTCCCAAGTGGTATAATATGAGGAACATATAGAATTATTGATAAGAGATTCAACTCAAGTAGTTGTAGAACTAGTGAGAGGCGTACATGCTATACATAAAGAGCTTGAAACTTAATTAATGTCCATAGTTTCTATTGGTACAGCTTTATGATGTAGAAGAGGCATTACATGGCCTGTATAATAATATAAATAAATTTATCAAGGAAAATGTGGAGGGACAAGCCTACTTTAAAAGACAAAAATATCATTACAATGATGAGAGTGTTGTAGAAAAAAATTATATATGTGGGGCCAGCCATTGAAGAAGGAATTTGTAAAAACCCTTTAATTTTTACCATAGACGATATTGGTATATTTGAGACATATGCTAATTATACAAAGGAAAGACGAAGGGAATGGAATGATCATGTAAGAAAAATAAATTTTGGACAGTTTGGTGACATTATTTTCAAAGGAAATCAAATTTTCGTAGAAGCCTCAAATCATGGAAGTATTTAACAAAAACCATGAATTGGTTTCGATGAAGAGTTCGCTACATTGCTTAAGAAATTATTGGTTAATTTTCAAAGGAGAATAACATAGGAAAACAAAGGAGAAAATTCACATGTCATTGATATTGTCTCCAAAACATGGGAAAAAATACAAAAATAGAGACTCTGAAGGAAATTACAAAAAAAGAAATTTTTAGTCAAAAGGTTTTTCTTGACAAGTCTAGTGTGCTATTTAGAAACCCAATTGTGGACATAGGAAAGATAAGTAGAGATTCTAAGATTTGTAAAGAATTTATTCTGGTGGCATGATAACAAGATGATAAAAAGGTCCCTGCATAAGAGAAACAAACTTAAGAAGAAACTTTGCATGCGGAATCGATCAACAATAACCCATAATTAAGGAAGAACCACAATGAATCATAAATTGTAGTATTTGAGATAGATGGGAAAGAACTAAAATATGTATGACATGTACGTAGATGAATATTTATAATGTATTGAATGTTCATGCATATATTCTAAATGTTATAATTATCTACACATGCACTTATTCTTAGATATGCTAATCTCCAAATATGTCATTGTGGTATAAACAAGCACACACTATATGCTCAAATATACATAAATGACTAGTGATCACTAATCTTAGACTATGTTATTGTGGCATAAAATAGTAGTTCTAAGCTTGAAATATCTTACTTTTTGTTTGTTAAATCCTATCGATAACTAATCTTCAAATAATATTTTGTAACATAGGCTAGTGGATGCTAAGCTAAAAATATTATTCTTTGACCGTTAAATGCTAAAGAACATCTAAGATCAAATTATTATATTCTAAAAGCACCTAGATGTTTTTTTTAATATTGGTAAATAGTTTTTTGAAAGGGACTATACCCTTGTGTACAAAAGGAGGCCTAAAAGCCTGAATAAGAGAGAGGAGCAGAGAAGCTGTATCAAAGCACAAAAGTTACAAAGAAAGAACAGGAGCCTAGAAACAAGCAACACAAACGAGACTTAACAAAGCAAAACAACGGCAACAAACAAAGAAGCCTACGGCCCAAGAAGCGTGAGTAAACTGGACTACTTCTTGGCCGCTTGATCAATACTCATCTTTACTTTTTTCCAAGCATGATACATACCCAGCGTGGTCATATGAGCAAAGCATCCGTCTTATCGAGCTCCTCTCTGGTTCTTTTACTCTCTTTCTCATTGCCCCAAAGAGTAATCGGGACACCGCCGAGCTCGAAACACTTCTTGCATGACCTTCGATGAATTCCTCTATGGCCCCGAATGCTGCAATATTATACTCATGCCTAGTCTTCGTTTTCCCAAGGCGGGAGTCTAGGGAGGTCGATTTTTGTATATTTCATCAAGTCAAGCTATTGCTAATGCTCCCTTCTCCCTCAATGCTTTTTTGCCTTTTTGCTTAGCAAGATTTTTTACCTCATCCTTCAAAGCAATTTAAGCTCAGCCTCTAAGGCCTCCAATCTTCTAGAAGGGTTATCCGTTGGTGCCGCCTGGGGACTGGCACTACTAATGTTCAGCAGATCACGAGCAATGTCATCCAAAGGTTCATCCCCCTCAGCAGTAGACTCAAGATTGAGTCTCCTAGAAGCCTGGTGACACGTTTAGAAGTAGAGACAGTGTGGGTGGCAGGGGCAGCGGACGGGAGGAAAAGAAGGAGAAGCATGATGTTGAGTAGCTAAAAATATGTTAATTGTATTTGTTAAAGCATACCACCGATAACTAGTGGCCACTAGGATCCTATAATATTAATTTAATGTGTTAAATTCTGATGAATGTTATGCTCCAAATAGTATGTGTTAAATCTTAATAAATGACAAGCTTAAATTATTATATTTTTATAAATAGTAGTGATCACGAAGCTCAAATTGATTTCCTTTAAATTTTTACATCCTATGAAAAACTTTCTCCAAATATTATGTTGTGATAGTACATAACGACTACTAATTTCATAATACCTTACTTTAATTTGTGAAATATTGTCGACCACTAAGCTAAAAATATCATTCTCGGCCTATTAAAAGCTAGCGACATCTAAGATCAAATTATTAGATTCTAGAAGCACCTAGATGTCGAGTAGCTAAAAATATGTTAATTGTATTTGTTAAAGCATACCACCGATAACTAGTGGCCGCTAGACTCCTATAATATTAATTTAATGTGTTAAATCTTGATGAATGCTATGCTGCAAATACTATGCATTAAATCCTAACAAGCGCTAGGCTTAAATTATTGTATTGTTGGAAATATTAGCAATCACGAAGCTCAAATTAATTTCCTTTAAATTTTTACATCCTATCAAAAAAATTTCTCCAAATATTATGTGTTGGCAGTACATAGTGACCGCTAATTTCATAGTACCTCACTTTAATTTGTGAAATCCTAGCAACCACTAAGCTCCAAATAATATGTTACATCAATATCTAAGGAATGCTATTCTCCAAATATCTTACTTTATTTTGTTAAATCTTAGTGACCACTAAGTTCCAAATATTATGTTGTTGTATTCTCTTAGCGGTCTTAAAGTTCAAAACATATGTAACTACGTAGTGATCGCTAAGCTACAAATATGGTATTGTGACATAACCTAGTGGCTGCTAAGCTCACAATATCTTTCTTATTTTTGTTAAATCCTAAAGAACAACTAATATCCAAATAATATGTTGAACCATAATAATATCATACCTAAAAAATTTAAATTCTAACAACCCTAAAATTTGAGATATTATTTTTGGTCATGCATGATGACTATAAGCTCCAATTATTATGTTGTGGCATATCCGAGTGACCGCTAAGATCATAATATTTTAATATTTTTTAAATCATAACCACCACATGGCTCCAAATATTATTTGATGGCATTTCCTAGTAGCCACTAAGCTCAAATATTATTTGGTGGCATAGCCTAGTGGCTGCTAAGCTCAAAAAATATTACTTCAAATTCTTAAATCAAAAGTGTAAATTCAAGTAATGTATAGAGATTTTGTTTTCATGATAAAAAAATCATTTGTCTTATTTTCTTGAGGCTTTAACTGGTGACCGCTAAGCTCTAAACATCAACCTTCTATGTGTTATACAACTATACATAGATTTTATTATTGCATTGAGATTTAAACAATTTGTTTTATTCAAAAGAGAATTATAGCCTAGTGACCACTAAGCTACACATTTTTTTGTGATTGATTATATTCCGATAGGAGAAATAAAATTGAAAATCTATAAATGATAACAAATAAATCTGGAGTTTCCATTTAGATACATAGAAATACATGTAGAATCATGAATTAATATATAACAATACTCTATCTTTCGCCAATAATAATATGTGGCATAATAAAAATTATGTTTAAAAAGAATTATATCGTCATGACTACAAAGCTATGTGATTTTTTTTCATGGCTTATTTAGAGAAAAGGAAATATAAATTTAAATATATAGTGATTAAAATTTTATTTGATAATATTTACATGTATATATAATATGTTTACCTTCCATTGTACAAAAATTTATCATATAATTGAAAACTTAATATGATTCTATAGTTTTAAAGCATTTTGTTAACCTCGAATATCTTCTCATAAAGTCAATGTGGAAACCATATAAACAATGTACAATGAAATAATTACCTGGGTTATTTCTATCATCATAATAAAAAGAAGAAAAAGTAGTCGTAAGGAATATCTAAATAATACTTTAGGTCTCGCAAACCATTAAAATTTTAAAAACTAGTGACTATGCAACATGTCATCATTATCGGAAAATAACCATGTATGAGAATGAAATAGATAAAAATTCCAAAGGGAGACATAGAAGGGAAGATACGTGAAAGCATTCAAAATAAATAACAAATAGAGTGAAAAGGGAATAATTTTTCTTTCGTTAGGGAAAAATAGAAACCTTGTTTTCATGAAGTGTAAGGCAGTTGGACAAGATGATCAAAAGGAACTGGTAAGAAAACTGGACTACAGAGCACACTTTAGTAGGGAAAAGAAGGGATGTAATTTCGTGAAAAGAAAAGAACTAGTTGAAGATTGAATGACTGAACAAGCCCGCAATAAAAAAGGTGCACATTTAGTATAATATATGTTTTTGATAATTACCTTATTTATATATGAGATTATTTAGTGCTTGGTGATGTCTTTAAAACCAACGTCTCTTGCATCAAACAAACTATCTACATGATTCTATCCATAACCCCTTTTATTTCCCTCCTTTGTGTACATCCTTTGTGTGCCTCCTTTATGTGCATCATTTACATGTTTGTTTTGTAAACGAGATTATAATTACTGCCTCATTTTTACCTTTCCAAAACGGTTGGGATTCTTGCACTCGGCCCTACAATCTACAACTTGCTTGTATTGTTCTATGATTTCACGAGTTGTTTTTTATAATCTTTGAAAAAATAGAAACCCCAAAAAATATTTCTCTGGGGTATTTAATATTTTTTTCGGCACATTCCACGTTAGAAATTTTGAAAATATAAAAATATGGGATATGAAAATTTGAAAATTAGACTTTCCCCAACATTAAGAAAAAGAGGGAATTTGAGAGTATATTCAAATTTCAAATACTCTCAAATGCGGGGAATTCACAATTCGAAATTTGAATTTACCACTCATTAAGAAAAGGTGCGGGATATCAAAAAAATAAATAATATTGAAAACAACACCTTTTGTTATTGGTTATAGCTTAAAATAGTAAAAATGTAATAAAACATATAATATTATAATAAAACAAAAGAAATAAATTGTATAAATGTATAGGAACATTTATTTTTTATTTTTATCAAAATTGATCTCGACAATTTTAGATGTAGTGTGCTAATGAAATATAATTCTCCAATTAAACTGTGTCATGTGGAAAGTTTGAAACTGATAGTTAGAAAATAATATAATTGACACATTTATTATAATATATATATATAGAAACACATATAAAATATTTTAAACCTATATGAATCCACAATATTATTACATAAGTAGTACCCACTAACATGATGTCACATTTCATGAAAATATTTAATGAATGAAAAATAGTAGTGCTTCAAAGTTGTAAAGATAGTGTTTATGATGAAAAAAGTTATTGGTATGAGCCTGGTGGTCGCTAATTTATATCATGATTTTTTATTCTATCACTATTTCCAAATTAAGGAAGTGTTGAGCCTAACAACTATTATGTCATTTATTTCAATAAATAAATAAAATGAGTGGTTTCTAAACATTAATTTTATAAGAACCAATGTGAATTATATGTTATAATGATATATCTTATGAAAACTACATAAGGATCAATTCCTCTCGGGGTATATAGTGTGGCACTAGGCTTCGAAAGGGCTAGTCCAACCAATATGATATAATTATAATCAATAAAATTTAGTACCAATCCAAATTTGTAAAGATAATGTTTACAATATAAATAGGTATTGGTATGAGCCTAGCGACTACTAAGCTATATCATGATTTTTATTCTATCGTTATTTCCAAATCAAGAAATTGTTGAGCCTAGCATTCTTTATGTCATTCCTTTCAATTAGTAATGGAGCTTAACAATAGCTAAGCATTTTATTTCTTAACAACCTGATGGGAATTATATGTTACAATGATATATCTTATGAAAACTAAATAAGGATCAGTTCCTCTTGGTGGTTTATAGTGGGGCGCTAGGCTCCAATAGGTCTAGTCCACCAATATGATACAATTATGATCAATGAAATTTAGTACCAATGAGCCTATGCACAAAGATGGGGGCCAAAAAGTGGACACAAATCCACTTTTTGGCCATTTTCTCCATAATGTGCTCACGTTATGGCTCGGGCATGTTTTAATGTGAATAGGAAATTTGGGGCTCCCATTACAACGTGAGCATGTTTAGGGTTGGATTTTCCAACCCTTAAGGTGAACACGTTACAATGTGTTTGTTTTTTAACTATGATAAAAAAAATATGAAACCCGAGAGCTATTCATTTGCAAAAACAAACAAACAAAGGAAACCAAAATGTAAACGAGGAAAGAAATGCTCACGTTTTAGAGAATTTTGCGTCCTCGACACTCCGGCACCTTGAATCGATGATGGAGGAGAGTGAAGAAGGTCAGTCAATGTTGATTTTGGTTTTTTTCTTTGTAAATTTTATTTTTTAGATAATTGTTGATTTGTTATTTTTTTCATTTTCAGATGTTTCTTTACCTCCAAATCAATCCCATCATCCAGCCCCAAATGAAGAGGAAGAAAAAAACATCCCTAGACAACCCCTTCTATTTCCAAGCATCCTCCTAACACCCAACAACAAATTTTGGGGGAAATTACAAATTCAGGGTTTAATAGAAACTTTAAACAACCCTAATGCCACAAATCCTCACCGTCAAAACCTAGCCACATCATTAGGATCATTGTTATCCAATATTGACAATGTGGTAGGACAAATTAACACATGGGATAGTTTCAGAAACAACTACCACAATTTTTATTCAGATAAGTTGTCCTATGATGTGGTGAAAAAGTAAAAAAACACAAAGGACAAATTGTGTGCATTATTTACAGATCCCAAAACTAATGCACCATTACGATTGGATTGTAGAAGATTCCCCATACACTAGTGCAATCACGAGGGGATTAAAAACAATTTTTGGGATAGGTGGTGGATGGTTTTTGACCAACCACCTTGTAATAATTTTGAGGTGCCCCAATATTTCTTGAGGAAACTCTATTGTGAGTTCATCCTCAATGAAATACCTAACTATTATGACATTAGATATTTTCAGGGTAGAGGCCAAGGCTCTACACAAGATAGGGTGGGGCACATCATTTACATAACTGTCTAGCTAGGCCCATTGTTCACCCTCCTATTCAGCATGTTTCAGTCCCTTCTGTTGTGATGGAGATAGTGGAGGTTCAGACCCTTGACTCCATTAGATCATTGACTCATTCATTACTTCATCATGGCACTCATCTCTCCTAGGGCGATGAGGTTGGTCCTTCTAGGGAGAATACATCATATACTATAGAGTGGCATGTTTTTGGATGCATAGGAAATAATGTGGTTGATGTGGTAGATGCACAACTTAGAGAAATATCTCCACAGTCTTTCAGACATGATCTACAACCTCATGATGTATCTCCATAGCATCACAAGGAAAATCCATAGACTAAGGAGGGTTCTTGATTAGAGGGGTCACATCATGATTCTATGTTGTAGAATATTATCATCACAGAATTCTATATTGGATTTGACATTTGGTATTGACCTTTAGGTAATTTTACATGAAATTAGTTGCAATTGAATATATATTTTGTACAAAATCTTATAATAAACCATGTTAATCAATTGTGAATGAAAATTAAAGAGACACCTGTGTTTTTTTATAAAATTACAGGGTCAAAGTATGCATCCAGTGTCACATTCCCCTTCTTCATAGGTGAATGTCAGTATGGGTTTGCATGTTGGTGAATTTACTAATGTAAGTTTTATTATTTTTATTAATCATATACATGAAGAGAACATGAACTATAGTTAACATATGAATTTACTAATGTGAGTTTTATTATTATTTTAGTTGATGACATCATTACAGTCTCCTGTTGAGATTCATCGATCATTAGATATCGGAGTTGATATGGCCATAGCTTCTGTCATCCCTCTTACACAGGTATATGTGCTAGTAAAGTTATTTATATAATGAATTGATTGTATTAAATAACATCATTTATTATTATTTAATTACATTCACATGTGTATTCTAATTTTTTTCATCATGGTTTCCACAGGAGGAGTTTTCTACTCTAGTTCATGCATCTGGTACTGATGTTGATGATATTGAGAAGAAAAGGATGATTGACAGTGATCATTAGATAACAAAGTAAGTATTTATTTTTAAGTAGTGTCATTTTATATATGTCATTAATTGTATACTAATGGGTATGTTGTTTATTTATATTAATAGATTGATCTACAAGCATCCTATGAGTGGAGGAGGTCTGAGTGAACTAAGAGGGGGAATTCCACTGATGTTCCTGAGTCATCTTCCAGGCACCCAAAGAGAACTAAATTATTTGATGATAGGGTCCCATAGTTTAGATGTATATGGATTTTTTTTTGCCTTCATGGCATATTGGCATAGATGTATACGGATTTATGTTTTGTCTATGTATATCATTGTATATGCCTACATGGCTTTGTTAAGACATTGATTTTGATCAAATTTTGTATGCTATCAAGCATTTTTGAAACAATATAATATATGCAAAAAAATTGTTTTAAAACTTGTATGTAAGTGGATTAGTATGATATCATGTATGTATGTTATTTTAATATGTATTATTAGTGTTAATTTATTTTATGTAACTAATTTTCAAATTTTCCAAGTTGTAATATAATCATTCAATGCCATCAATTATAATAATATAATGTCAATGTTAATGTTATCCACTTCCTGGAATCTCAATAATTCAAATGAAATGTATGTAACGAGATAACACAATATTACATTAAGTCTAATAATTAAATTGTAACTGCAGAGAGAAAGAGATAGAGGGAATGTAAGAGGGGTAGACATAGAAAGAGAGAATGGGGGTGAGAGAAAGAGATAGAGAATGCGAGAGTGAGAGATAGAGAAAGAGTGAATGAGAGTGTGAGAGAAAGAGAGAGTGAGAGTGAGAGTGAGAGTGTGTGAGAGAGACAAAGAGAGAGAGAAATAGAGAGAAAAGAGAGAGAAAGAGAGAGAAAAGAGAGACAAAGAGCTATGTTGTCAGGATACTTAAGATTTTACATTAAGTGTTCAAAACATTCAATATACTTAAGATTTCACATTACATATATGATATATAAATATTATATTCTTTATGTTTCTTCCATTTCCTTTTAGATTAATTTTTGTGTTGCGATGGTGGTCATAAAACATGTATATAGTGAGTTATTGAAGGAAATATTTAATTAAGATGATTCTAACCTGCCAATGATAACTAAAGAGGTCAGTCCACTGGTTGGTTCTTGCATTCATATTATCCAAAATCACTTTCTAATCATCGTTAAGGATGCAGGAAGGAGACAATGTTGTGCCTTAATAGTTTCTAGGATAGGATGATCTTTGAAATTTCAAGCTATGCAATTTATAGTTACAAATATTTCTATTAGTATTGAAGATCACCTGAGACATTATCTCATAAATAAATTGTATGTAGGTTGAGATATATGTCCAAATTTAATTAAATAGATTCTTTCCTTGGCCAATTGTGATGATCCCAAATAATTACCTCAAACGTTCTTGATATCCTTTGAATATTTTATTTTCAATAAAATACAAGGATATTTTTATAGTTTGGACTCCAATGTTGAACATCTATGTGGAAACGACCATATCTGTCATGAGAAATGTGAATTTTCTAGAGTATGCGTAATCCTTACCAAGTTAGTGAGACAAATAGGCACTTTCACATGGAAGAAGAGGTTCTTTTGAATATGAACATGTATTAGAACAAAATGGCTTGCGTAGAGATTGTTGTGTTCTCATCCCACCTTTAAAATTGAATCATGAAGGTACACATTTGCACACCAAGAGAGAGAGGGATAAAGAGTATGAGAGAAAGAGAGATTGAGAGAGAGATCAAGAGTGAGAGAGAGTGTGAGAGAATGACAGAAAGAAAGAGAGAGAGTGATAACTAAAAAGGTCAGTCCATTGGTTGGTTCTTGCATTCATATTATCAAAAATCACCTTCTAATCATCCTTAATGATGTAGGAAGGATTCAATGTTGTTTCTTATTAGTTTCTAGGAAAAACTTCTCTTTTGGTCTCTCGGGATTATTTTCGTTAGGTGCCAAGTGCCACCATTTGCAAAATATTGCATTTGACAGTCTTAAACTACACTATTTTGCACATTTGCAAAAGATAGAACACTAAGAGAACCAAAATGAGATGGAGAAAGCTGAGATAGGATTTTTAGAGTTTCATGACACGGAGGTGTAGGATCAGACGAGATGTCTCCTGGTTCCATGGAGACCGAGAAATCACCTATTTAAGTTAGAGCCTTTTTGGTCTTCAAGCTCTTAAGGGACAACGTTCGACGAAGTAGCATGAAAGCAACGGCTCCATCCTACACAAAAATGGAGCCTCTAATAGTATTTACCATGCCACCTAGATACTTTGTACGCTTTATTTGGTGCCAACTACCACCATTTGTAAAATATTACATTTGACATTCTTACATTGACTTAAACTACACTATTTTGTGCATTTGTAAACAATAGAACATTGAGAGAACCGAAAGGAGATGGAGAAAACCGAGATAGGATTTTGTAGTGTTCCGACATGGAGGTGTAGGATCAAATGATACATCTCTAGTACCATAAAGACTGAGATATCAGCCATTGAAGTTATAAAAGTTTTTGTTCTCTGACTTTTAGGGGATTACGCCTGACGAAGTAGTCCGGAAGCAATGACACCATCTTGCACAAAAATAGAGACTCCACAAGAATTTACCAGGCCACCCAGATATGTTGGCATAATCCATTTGGTGCCAAGAGCCATCGTTTACAAAATATTGCATTTGACAGTCTTACATTGACTTAAACTACACTATTTTGCGCATTTACAAACAATAGAACACCGAGAGAACCGAAAGGAGATGGAGAAAACCGAGATAGGATTTTATAGAGGGTCCCCACACGAAGGTGTAGGATTAGAAGAGAAGTCTCTAGGTACCACAAAGACCAATATATCACCCATCAAAGTTACAAAAAAATTGGTCTCCAAGCTCTTAAGGGACTATGCCCAGACAAAGTAGCCCGGAAGAAACGACACCATCCTACACCGAAACAGATCCTCGATAAGATTTTATCAGACACTCAATTTTTTTGGCACAATTCGCTTGGTGCCAAGAGATACTGTTTGCAAAATAATGGATTGGACAACCTCTCACTCTTTCTTCCTCTCATGTTTTCTTTCTCTCTCACACACAATCTCAATCTCACTCTCACTCTCTTTTCCTTTCTGAAACAAATTTCACATTTCTCATATTTCCATGTTTGACACCTTGTGTCACATGTTCCTAACCTCCATAATGTATTGATCTCACCATGTTCTTGTTAGTTGTTACTAAGTAGCACTGCCAAAGTTTTAATTTTCAAGGTACAATGATTACATTGACAGGGAAGTGGGAAGCCATATTAGTCTTGTTGATAGTACTCATTACCCATGAAATCTAATTCTCCAGATTTCATTTTATTTTCTCATCTTCCACATCATACTGATAAATGATTTGATAGGGAGATTCCCTCTTCGATGGTGATACATTGAATATGAATATGATCCTCGAGATTCATTCCTCATCCCACCATAATACCATTATGAACTCTATTGTTGGTAATGTTGCATGGTCATTGTCCTTTTTGAGAGAGAAAGACAAATTTGAGGGAACAAAACAAGAGGGAAATTACCATTGAAATATTCCAAGGCCTCAAGCGTCAGTGTAACCTCCTCATCTAATTCTTAATTAGAGAAAAATCATAGGAGGAGGTTACCTGTAAGATGGCATACTAGTTGATGAGGCTTGAAGATAGTTTAGAATGAGCAACAAGGTGCACCTCAATGAAAGTTATCATGGGTGACAATCCCTTGAGGGAAGGGTATAACTTGTAAGCATTCTAGGTGAACTTGTAGCTTCCTCCCACATCAGCTACCATCAACAACTTATCTCCATTCTTCATACCACCATCTTTTGCACTACAAGGATCAAAAAACCTCATATATTTCTGGTAGGTCTCATGAGTGAGTTCATCTTTTGGAATATCAATATTAGGACCAACCAATGTTTGTCTTTCATTATCTTCTATTGGCTTCTAGAATAATAATTTCTCTACTAACAGTGCCAATCATGTGAAGGTGGAATATTTTTTGGCATGACTAACCAACATAAACGTGTTAGTAAATAATTTATTCAAGATGAAGAATTTATTCTTTCCAACTAGAAGATTGGTGTTGCAAATGTGCAAAAATAGAGAACTCCAAACATTGATAGGTCGTCAATTCATTGGATCCCTCCTCCAAATTTTTGGTACAAACTTAACTTTGATGGAGCCTCCAAGGGCAACCCAGGGGTAGCTACTGGTGGAGGTGTAATTCGGGATCATAAAGGCTGCTTAGTTGCTACTTATGCTAGTAGAATGGGTAATCAGACTAATCATTATGCAGAAGCCTTAGCAGCTCTTTGGGGGCTAAGGCTTGCTAAGGAATATAACATCCAAAACATCATTATGGAAGGGGACTCCTTAAATATTATCAATCATCTTAATCAGATTTATCCCCCTAGTTGGACTATTAAAGATTTCATTGAGGAATCCATTAATATCTGTCACACTTTCAAAAATATCAAAATTGGACATACTTATAGGGAGGGTAACAAGGTGGCGGACACCTTGGAAAATTATGGCACCAACAACAATCTCACCTTTTGGGATAATGAGAAATACACCCCCAAGGAGGTGCAAAATGGTATTAATAAGGATAAACATGGACACTCACACATTATGTAGGATCTATAATGAGATTGTGTGGGCTTTAATGTACAAGACAGATCGCACAAGTGAGAGAAGTAATTCAAATTATGGCCATAAATTTCGCATGATTCTCGAACCTGTGGTTGGATTTTTAAAAACCGGTTTAGTCATATCAAAAACAACACTTCTAAGGGTGGTTTCAAGCAGGGAAGTTATAGAAATTATAGAGGGAAAAAGATGGGGGTGCTCCATGCCAATTGGAACCTAGTTGCGATCTTGCTTGGAAGGACAATGTGGAGCTTTGGAATCTTCTTAAAAAGGGGGTGTTTCCAACTTCATCGAAAAAATCCAAGGCCATGACCAAAACATTTCAATGCATTTTGCCATGGATTGGAAGGATAGGAAGGTAAAGTATGGGGGTCATCATGTGTTGATGAATGAGGAGTTGATTGTTGAGGTGATTGGTCTCGATTTGGATGGCTTCCAGCTTTTGTTGTTAAGGTGATTGTTAAGGGGAGGAGCTCGTCTTTGTTGCAGCGGGCATTAAGGTAAGCTCCATTCTAAAACCCTACGATGATGTTACTAAAATGATGGTTTGATTCATTTCCTTGAAGGGCATTATATCATTGTTCCTACCAAGCACTTGGTCTTCCTCAACCACTTTAGGAGACACTTTGTAGTTTGTTTCCCGCATTACCTCTTGAATTCTCTAGAACATTCCATTCTTGAATTCTAGAAACATACCAGGGCCATCCCCCTCCACTAGGGGCTCATCTTCCTCCTTCATAAGCTCTGCCTCTCCAAATTCCCCACCATTCCTATCTCCCCTAGTGACCCACTCATTCCCATCCTCACTGCTCCCTCAAACAACCCGACCACCTCTTCTAAGGCCAGAGTTACCAAAACTAAGAACCCCAAACTCAGCAAAGTGGCCTCTCCTCCCTCTGCCCGTGTTCTAAGGAGCAACAAAGAAATGGAAGTTGTTCAAAATATTTTACACATTAGCAATGTTGGTCAGGATAATGCCTTACAGTATGAGAGGGATAATACTCTTCTCATACTGGACTTATTGGAAAAGGAGGTTGAGAATATCAAGAAAGAGTTGCATCAATTAACCAAGTAGAAGGGGAAAAGAAAACTAAATGATGATGTGGATATTGAAATTGATCGAATGAGGATATTTACAAAAATTTGAACTCGTTGGACAATAGATTGGGGAGGGCCAAAGACAGACATGATCATAATATGGCCATTTTCAACGCCATTAGTGAGTTTCTGGAGCAACAGGTTAGAAGCATCTCTATGTTGAGCGGGGTCCCTGAAGCCATTTGGGGGACTGAAAAGGAAAGAAATCAGGCTATCTCAAAGTTGAACATGAATGATCCAACACACACTACCACTCTGGCATTGTTCACTTCATTGCGCATAATCAAATCAAGGATTGAAAGGGCCTCCAAGAAATAACACCCCTTGGACTGGCTGGTTTCATTTTAGTTGTTACTCTGTTTTGGATAGTATGTTTTTTTGGCTTCTTAATTACAGTTATTTCCTGTTTTACTTTTTCCTAGTAGCTACTATTTGGGTTATGGTGTACCCAGATTTCATCAAGAAATTTGTGCCTACCCTATTAAAAAAATTCATACTTTTAAAATAATGGGTCGTTTTGTGTTTTTATTGCACGAAAGTTCTTTTATTTCGTTAAGATATTCCCAAAGAGCCATATTAGCCTTTTTAACCAAATATCCAAATGCCCAAAATTGTTATATTTTGTCATCGGGATTTGTCTGCGGGAAATTTGTATTTAATTATTTTGAGCCCCGTATGAGGCTATTTGCACTCCGTTTTAACTCTGTTATGATCGAACATATCATTATTCCCTTGTACCAGAAGGATTTTAACCAGGAATAAGTTTTGGGATTTATTTGTGACTTTTGGCAATTTTTCGTGTTTTTGTGTTGTCCCATTTCATTTTCGTAAAATTTATCTGGAACAATTCCTTTGCGCTGTAAGCTTAATTCTTAGCCTGCATCAGCTAGAGAACATATACGCACGTTATACCTAGAGGAAGTCACCATCGGAGGTCCGGATCACCTGGAAAAAAAGTGAAGTCGCACACAGAAAAGCCCCTGTGGGGTTGGGCGCATTTTTGGAAAACAAAGGATTTAAGCTGCAATGGGAAAAATAGAAGTAGTAGGAAAGGTGGGAATTTTGTACCTGCCTAGCAGGGTACTTTTTCCCATGATATAAAATTCACTTAAGCTGCAGTGGAAAAATTAGAGGCAGCAGGTAGGCGGGAATTTATTGCCTGCCTTGTAGGGTAAAAATTCCCATGGTGAAATAAAAGAAAAGTGACTTAAGTGAAATCATGGGATTTTATTGCTTGCCTTGCAGGGCAAATAATCTCATTGTCAAATTCAAATAACTTAAGTGGATCATGGGATTTCCGGGGCTGCCTTGCAGGGTAAAACTTCTCATTGCCATGTGTTTTTAAAAATAGAATTCTATTATGCTAAAAAGTGCAACCCACCTTGGGTGAATAATAATGCATTAAATGAATATTTGTTAATATTTATTCACCCAATTTGGCACCTAGGCTTGTGGAAAAGTCAACAAAGGGAAGTGGACAAAAGGAAATTAAAATAGAATTCCAAAATTAAATAAATTTAATTTATTTAATGCAACCCTTTTGAGAAGGAAATAATACCTTTTAAAGTATAAATGATTAAATTAAATTCTATTTTCAAAGTGGTTATCGTCAAAGCACACGAAGATTAAGTGAAGTGAAGTGTGAAAGATTTAAATTAGATTAATTTAATTTATTGGATGGTTGTCTTTAAACATGCTATTTTTAAAGAGAAGAGCATGATTTTTAATTAATTAATTGCGAGGAATAGGAAGGGCAATTATTAATTATAGAATTGTGAGGGTTCTATAAGCATGGGCTTCCATATGGGTGAATTATTTAATTCACGGGTAAACAATTTTAGCCAAGAGGAAAAGTGCACCCCATTTGAAGAAGGATTTTTCTCAGGCAAGGTGGAAACAAGGCTAAAAGCTTCCAAATTTGGTGCATGCTTTGAAGGAGGTTGATCTTTGTATGCATAATTGTTTACATAGGTGTTAAAAGTGCTTAGGTGTTGTTGAAAGGATTCATGCTCTCTTTATGTGTAAATTAAACATCAATTTTTGGGGCAACATGCTTGAAAAGTACTGATTCTTACAATTAAAATTCACTATTCATGCTCTGGTTGCCATCTTTGTCTGAATTAATTGTAGGAGTTAGATACATGTGATTTTATAAAGAAAAGGAACTTATATCAATGTCTAATACATTGAATATTTCCTCTGAATCTGAAGGATTATCCATATCTGCACCATTTTTGAAGAATTCCAGTCAAATAAGAAGAAAAAGAATTATTTAGACAAAGATAGACAAAGCTATGGTGAAGAAAGATGAAAAAGAAAGCATAAAAGAGTCATGCATCACTTCTAAATTTACAGATATTGGAGACAAAAATCTAGGTCCAAAACCTCTTGCTGAATTGATAGACAGATCCTGAGCAGGAAAAACTTCACTCATGCGTGTAAATTAAAAACAGTGGAATTATTCGAGCTGTAGTTTTTCCATCCACAGCCCAGTTGCCAGAGTTTGTTATGTAAGTGCAAATCTATATGTAGATGTGGATGTAAATCCATATGCAGATCCAAATCCAGATCTCATAGTTACAAAAGCTTCCGGCACAAAGGCTTCATCCTCTTGTTTCGAATGCATCCCGTGAAAAAGTCAGTGCGTGGAAAATTCCTTCCAAGATCTTGTGCAAATGCTCCCATCTTCCAGTTGAAGCCTTCATTGAATTTTCATTCATCCAGAGTGCTTTCCAGAATTTTTAATTACTCATATGCAATTAAAAATAAGGATGATGAGTTATCTATGGCAAACATTGCATTGATGCATGTACTAGAGAAGAACTGCAAAAGCTTCAAGGATAAAAGAGAAGACAAGGCAAAGGCAAAATCCAATGCTTCAGATCCAAATTGCTCCCAGATCCAAAGTGAGAATCAAAGGCAAAAGAATGAGCTGCATGCGACATAAAAAGACAGACTACAAATTTCCTCTTCCTTCTTCTTTCCTCTAACAAAGTAATTGAGTGATCAATTAAATTATACAACTTAAGTGATTGGTTTAAAAGTCATTACTTGAAGAAGTCAACTACTTGGAGATAGGTGGTAGGTGTGCAAAGTAGAAGGTTCTATTTTCAGTTTCAAATCATACATGTCATGCAAAGAGGAATTTCAGGAGGGAGATTGCCAATTGTTTCTTTTCTGACTTCCACATGTGCCAGTTCAACTAAAAGCTTCCGACTTGTAATTGCCCCTCTACATTCTATAAGTAGAGGAAGAACCTTCGAGTTATTGATCAAAATTTGTAAGCAGCAATCTTGTGTTCTAGAATTTGTGCTAAACCCCGAGTGTGACTTGGAGAAAAGGAATATAAAGGAGTAGGTTTCAGAGAACTTTGTGTCACACTATACTATGTTTCTTGCTTTTAATCTTAGATCTCTTAATAAACTTTGTGTTATTTTAGATTTAGATCTGAAGTTGTCTTTGTTTTATAATTCGTGTTCATATCTATTAATTTTCTTCCATGTGCATGCAATTAGCTCTGCTTATCTACTAATTGGGATGCACATCTTCCCCATTTCTTCTCTATATTTCCTTTACTTCCTTCTTCTTTAAAATACTTCCTTTCTTAAACAATGCTTACTTGCTGCAAACCTCTTAGTTATGGTTCATGAACTAAGTGGTTAAAGTAAAACCCACGATAGATAATAACATATTTTTAAATTGAAAAATCTAACACGGGAGCCTCACCTGTTAAATGAGGGATAATTATCTCATGAATACCTAGATTTGATGTTATGCAGAAAATCTAGCCAACAGTTTTTGGTGACTCCGTTGGGGAACAACTATCTTTACAGATCAAAGCTTATCTATTGAAGATTAGAGTGTTTTCCATACAAATCTCAACCTGGTTGAACGTCCATTCACCTGATCTGTGAAGGCGCAAGGAAGGACTAATCATTTCTTTAGACTGCAGGAACAATTAAATTTCAATCATCCTCCTCAAGTTAGAAGTCGTAGATCCAGTCTTTCACCAGGAAGAAGAGTGCAAACACATCCAGATCCGGATCATCTTCAGCATAATCTAGTAGCTAGAATTATTCATCAAGTCTATTCTCAAAGAAGACGTGCTCCTTTCATGATGTAGAATCATCCACTTGCCCTTGCAGCGCTGTTCCATGGGGTGCAGCCTTTAGACCTCTGAATCTGACTCCTCCTATGCATGATCTACCTAAAGGGACGAGAATTTTTTTCTAAAATTCTTTGGAGATGGCAAGCAGAATCTAGATGACCACTTGGCTGCATTTTTCATATCCTGTGGAGTGCTTGCAGTTGAACATGAAGATGTATCTATTAGACTCTTCATAGAGACTCTGCATGACTTGGCTGGAGAATGGTTCTACTGGCTAGCTCCTGGCACCATAACCAACTAGGCTACTATGCGGGATGCGTTCTTGAAAAGATTCAAGGTAGCTGAAGATTCTAGCACCTTGATAACCCAACTGACTCAGCTGAAGAAGGAACCACATGAGCACATGCGGGATTTTATTGCAAAATTCCAAAGATTACTATACAAAATTCTAGCTTCTGCTTCTCTGAATGATGAGAATCAAAAGGTGTTCTTCATCAATGCTTTGCTTCCTGAAGTAAGCTATCAACTACGAAGAGAGCATGTCCTATTGATTTGTTAACAGCTCAAAACATGGCGGTTGAAATTGAAGATGACCTCATCATGGCTGGAAAGATAAAGAGCAACACTTCTAGAGATGAAAGTTCATCTTCTGCTACTACTTCCGATTCACTACTGTAAAAGTTAGCAAATGAGATGATGCAGATGAAGAAACAAATGGCTCAAATGGCTCAAGGCAACAATATTGCCCTTGCTCGGAATTTCAACAACAACAATAACTAGAACCACATTGCTAGTTCCCAAAGATTAACAATTGAAGCTTCTCCCAGAAACAACATGGAGATGAATGAAGAAGACCAGGAAGTTGACGTTGATCATCCCGGGATGATGATTTTATAGGACCTACTGGCGACTCCAACATTAATTACCTAAACTACAAATTTGAACATGACGATGAGAAACTTCATGAAGATGATCATGGTCATACATATGTAGTACTTACAAGATCACAAACTCACCAAGCTGAGGCATTAGCTGACAAACAAAGAAGGGGCATCCCTTTGCCTTCTTCCTTAGCTCCTGGAAGTAAGCATGCGAGTTCTTCATCTCAACCACAGAAAGCAGCTCAGGTATCTGAATCTATTTCTTCTTTTGACATTATTGATCATGCCAAGAAAACTAAAGTTCAAATGTCAGAAGCCGAATACCTGAGATCTTTTCCTGAGTAGTTAAATAGGCTAGTCAAATATGTACAATCACCAGGACAATCCAATACATCAAAAGACCTTTTCCTAAGCCCAAAGATACTCCTCCACAAAACAACACTGCAGTTGTTAAATCCTCACCATCTTCTGAAAGAGTGGAACCATTCTATGTTTCCCTATTGCTTAATGGTTTCAAGTTAAGCAACTGCATTTTAGATTCAGGTGCTTCTGACAATGTCATGCCAGCTAAAGTTGCAGATGCTCTTGGGCTTACCTTGACAAAAACCATAAAAAGGTGCTACTCCATGGAGAGACAAGTCCCTTTAATCGGACAAATCAAAGATGCACAAGCTGTTCTGGCAGATTTTCCTGACAAAAGATTAAAGATGACAATTCTAGTTGCAGATATTCATGTCTCCTATGGGATGTTGCTGAGTAGAAACTTCTGCAAAGAGCTGGGAGGAGAAGTAAAGATGGATTGGTCCTGTGTGCATATTCCTATCAAAGGGCTTAACCATAAGCTGGAGCCGAGAAAAGAAGTCTAGGTACACGGTTACAAAATCTAAGGATCCTAGATCTCAGATTCTTTTCAAGACTCTAACCATGGGGTCTATTTCTTGGAAACAGATAAAGATGTACCAAAACAATAATTTCAACCAGAGCCAGAGACAATAAAAGAAGAAGAAAAATTTGGACTCTGGAGTTTAAAGGCACTTGTTGTTCTTTTGGATCAGGAGCTGGCGCTCTACTAATATCTCCAGATCATGAGGTATTTCCATACTCACACAAACTGATGTTCAAGAACACCAATCATATGGTGGAGTATGAAGCATTGCTTCTAGGAATGGAGCAAGCTAAAAAGAAAGGAGTAAAAATGTTCAAAGCCTAAGGAGATGCTAAACTTCTGGTAAAGCAGGTTCGAGGGAAAAATCAAGTCAAAAGAGATAAGTTGGAGCATTACAAAGATAAAGTGCTTTCTACCACACTGGATTTTACAGCCTTCTCTATCAACTTCATTCCAACCAATCGAATTCCAAGGTAGATTCTTTAGCGATCAACACCGATGCACTATTGAATCTAGATAGACCACTGTCCATATTCGAGACAAGGAAACTATAAAGTAGATATGGTCTACCACCACAAATCCCCTGAACAAACATCTACATGTCTACGTGTTGAAGGGAATAAATCACCACCACAACAAACAGTCACCGAAAAAGCTGATCCAAGTTATGATGACATCAGTGGAATAGTCCAACCAAAAGGTAAAAAAATCCCCAAGGGTTTAGTTTCCTTAGTAGAGACTTTCGACAAGCATGATCAATATCTGAAGAAGAACAAAGAATATGGTGATAGTTCTTCCTCAGAAATGCAGCAAATAAATCTGGGAATGGAGAAAGTTGATGCAGACTTACCTGTCATGGAGAGAAGAAAGGATGTGCCACCACTAGATGAAGTTGATAAGGACTTGCCTAAAGTATTTGACAAGAAGGCCAAAGAAAGGAAGTTTGAGATCGGAGACTGGGTACTCTGGTGGGATAAGAGATATGAACCAAAGGGCATACACGAAAAATTTGATCCACTCTGGAAAGATCCCTTCATAATCAAAAGAGTTACAGGAATGGATACTTTCTTCCATGCCTACCAAGGTTAGAATTGAGTTACCATTACCTTTCAAAGGAAACATCCGAAGTTTTTCAAGGATGAAAAAGCGAGTTAAAACACTGTATGTATATAAATAAAACTTTGTTTGTTTTTTTTTTTTTTTTTTTTTTTTGTTTTTGTTTGTTTTCCCGATCCTATGCCCAAAGAACAAGATATGAAACCAGAGATGTTGAGATCTCATCTTTTCCATTGTCATTCGACAGAGAAAAAGATATCCATAGATGGAGCAATCGGTGTACCCGATTTCATCTGAAATCTGTGACTACCCTATTCAAAAAAATCATAATTTTAAAATAATGGGTCGTTTTGTGTTTTTATTGCCTGAAAGTTCTTTTATTGTGTCAAGATATTCCCAAAGAGCCATATTAGCCTTTTTCACCAAATACCCAGATGCCCAAAATTGTTATATTCTGTCGTTAGGATTTATTCATGGAAATTTGTATTTAATTATTTTGAGCCCCGTATGAGGCTATTTGCATTCCGTTTTAACTCTATTATGATCAAACATATCATTATTCCCTTGTACCAGAAGGATTTTAACAAGGAATAAGTTTTGGGCTTTATTTGTGACTTTTGGCAATTTTTTGTGTTTTTGTGTTGTCTGTTTCATTTTCTCGTAAAATTTTCTGGAACAATTCCTTTGCGCTGTAAGCCCGATTCTTGGCCTCGGAGCAAGCTGGAGAACATATACGCATGTTATGCCCAGAGGAAGTCACCATCGGAGGTCTGGATCACTGGGAAAAAGTGAAGTCATGCACAGAAAAGCCCTTGCGGGGTTGGGCGCATTTTCGGAAAACAAAGTATTTAAGCTGCAATGGGAAAAATAGAAGCAACAGGAAAGGTGAGAATTTTGTACCTGCCTAACAGGGTACTTTTTTCCATGATATAAAATTCACTTAAGTTACAGTGGGAAAATTAGAGGTAGTAGGCAGGTGGGAATTTATTGTCTACCTTGCAGGGTAAAAATTCCCATGGTGAAATAAAAGAAAAGTGACTTAAGTGAAATCATGGGATTTTATTGCTTGCCTTGCAAGGTAAATAATCCCATTGTCAAAGTCAAATCACTGAAGTGGATCATGAGATTTTTGGGGCTACCTTGCGGGGTAAAAATTTCCATTGCCATGTGTTTTTAAAAATAGAATTCTATTATGCTAAAAAGTGCGACCCAGATTGGGTGAATAATAATGCATTAAATAAATATTTGTTAATATTTATTCACCCAATTTTGGCACCTAGGCTTGTGGAAAAGTCAACAAAAGGAATTTAAAAATAGAATTCCAAAATTAAATAAATTTAATTTATTTAATGTAGCCCCTTTTGAGAAGGAAATAATACTTTTCAAAGTATTAATTGATTAAATTAAATTCTATTTTCAGTGGCTATGGTCAAAGCACACTGTGAAGCTTAAGTGAAGTGAAGTGTGAAAGATTAAATTGGATTAATTTAATTTATTGGATGACTGTCCTTAAACATGCTATTTTTAAAGAGAAGAGCATGATTTTTAATTAATTAATTTCTAGAAATAGGAAGGGCAATTATTAATTATAGAATTGTGAGGGTTATATAAGCATGGGCTGCCATATGGGTGAATTATTTAATTCACGGGTAAACAATTGCAGCCAAGAGGAAAAGTGCATCCCATTTGAAGAAGGATTTTTCTCAGGCAAGGTGGAAACAAGGCTAAAAGCTTCCAGATTTGGTGCATGCTTTGAAGGAGGTTGATCTTTGTCTGCATAATTGTTTCGCATAGGTGTTACATGTGATCAGGTGTTGTTGAAAGGATTCATGCTCTCTTTATGTGCAAATTAAACATCAACTTTTAGGGCAGCAGGCTTGATAAGTGCAGATTTTTACAATTAAAATTCACTATTCGTGCTCTGGTTGCCATCTTTGTCTGAATTAATTGCAGGAGTTAGATACAGGTGATTTTATAAAGAAAAGGAACTTATATCAATGTCTAATACATTGAATATTTCCTTTCAATCGAAGGATTATCCATATCTTTTGATTTTGAAGAATTCCAGGTCAAATAAGAAGAAAAAGAATTATTTAGACAAAGATAGACAAAGCTATGGAGAAGAAAGATGATAAAGAAAGCATAACGGAGTCATGCATCACTTCTAAATTTATAGATATTAGAGACACGGATCTAGGTCCAAAACCTCTTGCTAAATCGATAGATAGATCCAGAGAAGGAAAAACTTCACTCATTTGTGCAGATTAAAAACAGTGGAATTATTCGAGCTGCAGTTTTTCCATCCACAGCCTAGTTGCCAGAGTTTGTTATGTAGGTGTAAATCTATAGGCGAGATGTGGATGAAAATCCATATCCAGATCTCATAGTTACAAAAGCTTCCTACAAAAAGTCTTCATCCTCTTGTTTCGAATGCAGCCCGTGAAGAAGTCAGTGTGTGGAAAATTCCTTCCAAGATCTTGTGCAAATGCTTCCATCTTCTAGTTGAAGCCTTCATTGAATTTTCATTCATCCGGAGTGCTTTCTAGAATTTTTAATTACTCATATGCAATTAAAAATAAGGATGATGAGTTATCTACGGTAAAAATTGCATTCATGCGTGTACTGGAGAAGAACTGCAAAATCTTCAAGGATAAAAGAGAAGACAAGGCAAAGGCAAAATCCAGCTACTTCCAGTCATTTCCAAATCTAGCTTGCTTCCAGATCCAGCTGCTCCCAGATCTAGTGAGAATCAAAGGCAAAAGAATCAGCTGCATGCAGACATGAAAAAGGACAAGACTACAACTTTCCTCTTCCTTCTTCTTTCCTCCGACAAAGTAATTGAGCGATCAATTAAATTATACAACTTAAGTGATTGGTTTAAAAGCCATTACTTGAAGAAGTCAACTACTTGGAGATAGGTGGCGGGCGTGCAAAATAGAAGGTTCTATTTTCAGTTGCAAATTATACATGTCATGCAAAGAGGAATTTCAGGAGGAGATTGCAGTTTCTTTTTCGACTCCACATGTGCCAGTTCAACTAAAAGCTTCCAACTTGTAATTACCCCTCTAAATTCTATAAGTAGAGGAAGAACCTTTGGGTTCTTGATCAGAATTTGTAAGCAGCAATCTTGTGTTCTAGACTTTGTGTTGATCCCACGAGCATGACTTGGAGTAAAGGAATACAAAGGAGTAGGTTTCAAAATAACTTTGTGTCACGGTGTACTATGTTTCTTGCTTTTAATCTTAGATCTCTTAATAAACTTTGTGTTATTTTAGATCGGATCTAGAGCTGCCTTTGTTTTATAATTCTATTTGTTCATATCTATCAAGTTTCTTCCATGTGCATACAATTAGCTCTACTATCTACTAATTGGGATGCACATCTTCCCCATTTCTTCTCTGTATTTCCTTTACTTCCTTCTTCTTTAAAATACTTCCTTTCTTGAACAATTTGCTTACTTGCTACAAAACCTCTTAGTTATGGTTCATGAACTAAGTGGTTAAAGTAAAACCCATGATAGATAAAAACACATTTTTAAATTGAAAAATCGACACGGGAGCCTCACTACTTAAATGAGGGAGATTTATCTCATGACCGCCTAGGTTTGATGTTATGCGAAAATCTAGCCAACATGTTACCATTGAATTTTCTATATTATCTGGATTCTGATCCTCTTTTGATGTTTTTTTCATGTTTGATCTGGTTGTTGAGCCTTCCTTGTAACTGGGTATAGTCCCTCCAAAACTATTTGCCATTAATACAAAACATGTTAGTAAACAATTAAATAGAATTTTAAAACCTACACAATTTAAAAACAAAATAATTAAAGTAAATATTCAAATTAAATTCATGTAGATGTACATATCTTGAATCTTAAGTGAACATACCTTTGACTTGAGAAAGTATGCCACTTGGCAGGCTCAAGGGCAGTTTTGTGTATCTTCATTTGTAAAAATTCAATCTAGTGAACCATTTGAGTCCGATCTAATTTTTAGGGTGTCAATTATTGCTTCATGGTCAGACTCATGAAATTTCCACAAGACCTTATTACACGGTCTACCTCCATATTTAATCAATTGAACATTAGATGCAACAACTAGGTGAGAATAATGAAGAATATTTCTATGAGTTTCAAAGTCCTCAAACAACCACACATTGGAATTATTTATTGGGTATCTTCTTAGCCATGTTCTAGTAATAACCAAAGACTCCATAGGATATTCTAGGCCTCCATCTATGATTGGGGCTATCAATTTATTTTTTTCCTCAACACAATGACACAAATAATAAGTTGTTCCTTCTTTATTATATTCTTCTGCAACAACCACAAAAACATGACCTACATCACATTGTACACAAAATTGTTAGTTTCAATAATTGATTCATTTATAAGTTCCCTAACATGAGAAAAACTATAAATTTTTACAAAATAATGCAAATATATAATACCTGGTTGCACTAGATTTGATATATGGTCAAAGTCAATTGTTGCTTCTCTCATTGTGAGTTGTAGAGCTAGTGGAGGTTGATAGGTGTCGAGTGGATATAATTGTCTACAACACCATTCATCAACCCACTCTTTTGACTCACATTCATCCCAAAATGAATACGTACATGAAGAGAAAAATCATGCCATTTTCCTTGTATAAATAGTCCATGAACTTGCATTTGAACTTCTAAAAGAGTGCAACTCACTAGATCTAGTTAGTGTACTGCAATCTTCAAATTTTACAAAATTAGCTTCTTCTACCAACCAAAAAAAGTACGAACTATAGATTACCATCATTACATGGACCCATATTTGAGTTACACCATTCCACGATGGATTTTCATCGATCAACTTGGAACCATATTTGTACTTCAATTCTTCTCTTACTAGGGATCTTTTAACACATGCTCCTGCACCATCATATTCTCATTTTCCACGTCTGGCCTCAGTGAAATTCCAAAAATGTTGAACACCACTATTCCTATGCATCCTGCTCAACCAATAGAACATTCATACATTATTGAATTGTGAAGTACAATTATCTGACCATATGATGTGTTTATCAAATATGATGTTTCTGTTATTCAAATTGCCATAGAAGATCTCAAAACAACCTTGTATGAACTTTGATGAATGTCCATGATCATCACTAATATAGAAATGGTATTCCCTCAAAATATTTCTCTCTTCCTCTATACTATCGAGAGCATGAGTGAATACTATATGTACAAATATGGAAACCTGAATAGAGTAGTAGTATTGTGATTGCACTTCATTTTGTGGTTGTAGAGTATAGTTCTCCACAAAATCAACAACTAAAACAATGGTACCAAGAGGAAATGTGTCCTTGCATAACCTGAATTGCTCATCTAACCATCAAGCTTTGTGTGTATGTCATGCATACTCATACACTATCTTCTCTCGAAATATAGTGATAAAATTTGATGCACTTATTTCATTACTCACTAATTCACACCTCTTGGATTCATTACCATCTTTTGAAGTGTATGTCATTGACTTGTATTTTCCAAAACTAACTAGTTCATTTCCAATTACATGTGTATTCTCTGTGTATACATCTTTGCAAATGTTGCAAACCACCACAACTATCACAAGTTCCTTCTAAACATGATTTGTTATAAAAATATTGTCCTTCTTCTCTTGTACAAAAACACTTGAGATGAATTCTCTTGTTGATTTAGGTGGAACATTTATCATACACTCCTGCAAAATATTCTTAGTATGCAAATTAACACATATATGCCAGAAAATATCATAATGCATAGCAAATTCAATATGGATCCTACAACAACAAGTAGTTCGTGAGTGATTTATTTTAACATAAAAAGGTTTTAACATTTCAAAATACCTTTGACTAATTTGTATTTCTAGATGAGCCTCTTTAAACTTATTAAAAATTGTGTTTGTGTCATATCCAAAAATGTTTAGGATGTGCTTCACGGTTTCTAGAACCAATTATTATTTTTAAAACATATTTTTGATTAGGTGAAACCCTTGTATTTATTTTCCAAAATTATAATTTTTTTTATTTTAACTCATCAACTATGTCTTTGTATTTTTTGGTAGTCTACTAGAGAATGCCCATAATTCATTATTATTTGTATCTTCAACTCTTTCACCGAACTCTAGAGCTTTGTATAATGTTTTCCTATTTATTTTTAGTGCACTACTTTTTTCTAATTAAACGAGATTTTTTTTTGCTTTACTTACTATAGTCGATGTAATAACACGTCAAGTAACATTACTACCTTTGGTACGTGAGGTTGAACCTATTGATTGGTATGCATTCATTAGATTTTTTACAATAGATTTTTCACTATCGGTCTTAGATGTTCTTAGACCAAGGGTTTTCATTGTAGGTCTATAATTAATATTTTTCATCATTTCAACAAATAATTGACATCTACCTGTTTCATTTAAGTCATTAAAATATGTTTTCCATATCTGATTAGCTTTTCTTCTACAAGTGCATTGACAAATATTATTAGGCATTAGATTTAAAATATTTTCATCAATCTCAAGTAAAATTTTAATCGATGATTTCAATGGAATTTATTTTTGAATATCATCTAAACATTTTTCATTTTCTATTTGTCGTTCATCTTCATAATTCGGTAAAGAGTGTGTGTTTTCAATAGGTTGGTCAACTGGTGTAACATCTATGTTTAAACTTGGAATTGCATCATCATTCATTGAATATTCATCATTCATTGACTCAATTGGTGTTTGAAGATATGTTGCACCATCAATTTCATTTGGAAGAGATGACATACCTTCATCTTCATGTGTTGATTTCTTTTTTCACGTATTTTTACATTCGATCCCTTTTTTTTTTTTCTTTCTTGGATTTGTTGGATGATATACGATTTTTGGCAACATCTTCAATCTCTCTTAAAGATGCGTTCAATTTCTTTTTTTCACGCCCTTTTTCATCTAGTCCCTTTGTTTTGCAATTGCTCAAGTGATTGCTTTTTTGGTTTCCTCCCCATAATTCTCAAAAATACCTTCACCACTATAAAATAATTCAAATAAAATGTTAGTGACTATTAGGAATATATTAAACAGTTGAAACACAATTAAATATATCAAATAATGCTTAAATATTTCACAAAACAATCTCTATATCACATAAACTATACAAAATTGTTAACAAGAATCAGAATGTGCAGGAATTTACAGAAAAACCCATGACCAGTGGGACCAATATCAAATATTATTTTTGTCTTATTGGGGTTGACTTTCTATTTTAAGCAATCCATAACACAAGTGTGTTATAACACATTCACGGTATAACACAAGTGTATTATAAAACACTCACATTTCATCTTATTGGGGTTTGGAACACCCAATCCAAAGGCTTGGATTTGCCTTGGATTTCCAAACTAGAGGTTTGGACTGTGTTCTGCATGATTAAAATCATGTTTAATAAAAAAATCTAAATTTCACGTGTGCACCCCAATATCTCATGCATTAAAACATAATATTTGAAAATAAATTATACTACAATTTCAAGCTCAATTTTACCTTGATGACGATATAATTCTTTATAAAACATGACTAGTTTAAGGCTTTCATCCATAATTTTTTTACTAGTCCCTTGTTTTCTTGCAATACCCTATGCATACGTTTTGGTGCACAATTTATGATTTTTTCATCCAATTTTTTGTAAAAGTCATTTTTTCTAAACTCCATTCTACACGCACTCGAAAATAAACTAAAAAATGACTTTTTTATCAAATTTATGGGGGTACACACAAATATTTCATTTTTCAGGATACATGCACTTTGAAAATTAATAAAAAATTATATATTCTTCCAAAAATTATGAAAAATTAGTGCGACCTCGTACATGGTCTGATCTAACTTTCTTTTGAAGGGATATATATATATATATATATATACTCAAAAATGGGAGGGCACACACACAATAGGTTCTTATCTTTTTAACAAAAAAATAGACATACTTTGTGTGCAAACACATTTGACCCTCTTAATCTCAACGATTTTCAAGAAAAATATAGTAGTTTAGAAACTAGATTCCAAGCACTACGGTAATTATTCTTATCACTTTGTCAAATTTTAAGCATAGACATGCCAAATTATTTAATGAAGTTCAGGTTTTGCTAATTTCAAGAAAAAGGTGTCCTTTTTTACCCCTTCTTTGTCCCCCATCTCCATGCACTCACCCCGATCCAAAGCTATAAAGATAGTTTTAACAATAATTAGAGGTATTGGTATGATTCTAGTGCTTGTTAAGCTATATCATGATTTTTTATTCTATCGCTATTGTTAACCATTTAACCTACCTTGAAGAAAAATATGTCAGATAATTTTTTTAAAAATCCTTGTACAATGAAATTTTCCAAGGCTAAAATATGAAATTTTCAATCTTCGGACTTCAGAGATTTTTCTCTTTCACAGTTTTATAGTTCGGATTTGAGATTTCTTTTCAGATCACCAAAGTTTGAAACCATGAAAGTCTGAAATTTGGACTTCTGAAGCTTTCGGGTTTTGGGACTTTTGGCCCCATTTTTTTAAATCCCTCTCGGACTTCCAAAGTCTGAAATTCTGAAAGTCTGAAATTTTGGACTTTCAGGATTTCAGGTTTTTGGAATTCTCTAAGTCATTTTTAGGATTTTTACTTTAAAAATTCCGAAGTCCGAATGTCTAAAAGTCGAATTTTTGGACTTTCGGGTTTTCAAGTTTCAAAATTTTCCATTGCCAATTTGTCTTTTGTCTCCTAATCTCCGAAGTCCAAAACACCAAAATTTTGAATTTTGGGCTTTCGGGTTTTAGACTTTTAGAGGTCCTTTGCACAATTAATTTTTCACCTACCTCTGTATGGATCAGATTTTTGCCATTAATATTGGGTTTTCTATTTAAACTCGGTTTTTTACTCATCATTTTTACTTGACACTTTTGCTCTGACATTCTTTCTTGTACTTTGTGACATCTTTTTCAAGGTATGGTAATTTTTTTATTTTCTTTTGGTTTTAGGTCTTTTTCTTTGTTTCCTTCTCATTTTGGTTTTCTCTTTGGTCTCCCTCTGTGTTTTTTCAAAATGTTGACCCCTTGGTTCACCATGTTTCACATTTTGAGTTTCTTCAGGTATTCAAAGTTGTTTGAAGGATCTTCTTGAGTCTCCCGTTCTTCTTCTCAATTCTCATTTTTTAGAATTTGGGAGTTAGTGATTGTTTGGAAAATTCCTTTTCCCTTTCTTTCAAGTTTTGAACTCTTTTCAGAGAAGCTTGTTCGGAGATATTTTTGGGAGGTTTTTCCTTCGAGGTTTTTGGAACTTCCAACTTCGGAGAAACTCTTTCGGAAACTTATTTTTTGGAATTTTATTTTTGGAAAATTGTTTGGAATAATTATTTTAGAGATTTCCTTCGGAACTTTTGGTTTTGAGATTCTAGTTTGGAGAATTTTTTTAGAGATTTCAGTTTGGGAAATTTTTTTGGAGAAAGTTTTGGAGATTTCAATTTGGTGATTCCTTTGAAACTTTTCAGTTCATAATTTTAGAAGTTTTTCTTTCAAGTTTTTGTAATTTCTACAACTTCACTTCTAAAACACAGGGCTTGATGTTTGCTTCCACTTCAAAGGGAAAAGAGAAGATGAAATACTCATTTCTTGGGGTTTCTCCTCACTCCTTCCTGTCTTTTGACTTAGGGAATATAGGGGACACTAACCTAGGACAAATCAATTTTCTAGATTTCTGGGAAAGATTAAAGGCTCCAAACAAGAAACCATGGATGCAGGCCATCTACGATAGTGGGCTTGCCCTTGCCGGTTTTCCCACATCCATACATTGTCCAGAGTTTGTTTTAGTTGTAGTGTTCCACTTTGACAAAGACTCCATGTTGGTCAGAGATAGTGATGATAAGGTGGTAATCCATTTAGACCCAGACTTCTTTGAAGATCTACTTAATATTTCTGACATTCAAGATCATGCCAAAAAATTTCCAGAGTTAGCAATGGAGCATTGGGACAAGAAAGAGGAAGTATGCTAAAAAATCATGATGAAAACTTATCTGGCCAAGAACTTTGCCAAATTACCCAAGACTATACATCAATCAGCTTTTATTCAGAAGTCAACGATCTTATTGTCTTTGTTAAGTAGAGTTTTAGGTCTTCCTCCCACAAAGGAATTCCAGAATGGATGTTTTTACACATCGCGACCATGAAGAAGAACACTTAGTTTATCCGATGGGGGGAGCATATTAGTAGCTCCATTTTCTATCAATTAGGTAGAGTGTCAGATACGAATACTTTATACATGACATCCTTCCTGGTGTATGTTGTTGTTGTTATGGGAGATTTTGTTGGTTTGAATACAGGGGTGTTCGTAGCACTTCCCAAATATATGAATTTTATCCCCAACTCACTCTAGATGAGGGAAGTAGGCATTTCCGCAGAGTCAATGACGCTTTCTTTTGTCATCCTCTATCGTTTTGACAAAGAACTATATAATCGGAGGATTTTTGATGAAGCTTTCAAAGAAGTGTGGGAATGGGGAGCAATCTAATTTTAGTTTCCTACATTCACCTATATCTAGATTCTGGGTTTCATAGGTGCCCCAAGAAAATTTCCAAGGTGCCCCATTGACAAATGGATTCTATTAGAATTAGTTCAACAATTATTGGATTATCATTGAATCCAAAATAAGTGTCACAAAGTGGGAATGCATTTCCCTATTTCAATTGGTAGGTACTCTTGCCCAAATATTCACAAGGCTAAAAATGTTGATGCAGAAATGGCTGAGGTAACCCTACGGACCTTTCATCCATGGACTAATTTTGATTATTGGGGTAAGTTTGGGGAAATAGGTCAGTCCAGTTCCCATGTGCCCCAATTGGAAGATATCTGGATTCATTGTCGGGATGAATACATCATGTGAAAAAGGGATTATGAAATATTAACCCTTGATGAGGTTCAACAATTTGGTTTGGCCGATGTGCCAAAGGACATGCAAGACAATGATGAGGTTTTGGATTCATCATATAAGGACGATAATGTTGCCAATCAACCAGCTGTCATAGATTGATTGGTATGTGGAAGAATGCAGAAATACAAAGGAGAGGGTAGGACCCATTTTAAAGAGGACTTTCAATTGGTTGATCACTTTGGGAATCTCACCCAAAGGGGAAAATCAACCTACAAATACAAGATCTATACCAGCAATAAGTTAACCAACACCCACTAAGGGAAAAATGTCGACTCAAAAGGATCCTACAATCCCAAAGGATATTTCATTTATTGTTGGTGGCTCATATCTCTCCAAGGCTTCTACTCGCAAGATCACCTCTCCTGCAGTGCCTGTGACAGAAGTGGTTGAAGTCAGTGACTCTCCTAGTATCCTCTAAGATCCTTCATACCTTCTTCTTCCTCCATTATCACTTCCAATATCAGTTCCTTCCACTTCCACAATAATTTCTTCCTTCCCATCCCCTTTTATGGCCCAAGTATTCTCATCACTTCTAGTTCTATCAGCTGGGGAAAATATTGGGTCACCCATTTCCTCTTTGCTTCCTTTAACACTTCCATTTTCTTCAATCATACCTCCTAGCATCATTCTATCAACTCCTATGGTTGTCCTTACATCCACACCATCCATCATTACTACTTTTTCTCAAATACTAGCCGGGGTTTCTAGTGATATTATTTTGAATAATTTTTTAGGTACTGGATCTTTTACCCCATCTTCATCATCTCTATCCATACCATAATGGTTGTTTAGGAAAACTCCCAAGAAAAAGAAGAAGGTTACTCTGGGAGATGTTATAGATCTCAAAGCATATTAGAGCATATGCCCAAGAGATAGGCCAAGAGACTAAGAATTGTGTCAAGTCTGACAGGTTAACCCATCCGGAGAACATGTGATAGAGGTTTCCACCCCCATTGAGGGGAAAACTAAAGAAACAATCATAGCTGTGGATTACCAGATTTAAAAATTCTCATTGGGGAAGGCTACTCATGAAGGAGCCAAGCAAGATGTGCACACTACTCTTGGGGCCCTTTTGGAGAAATATGACAAAGATAAGGCCACCAAGGATGAACTCAAAGCCAAGGTCGAGCAGCTCACTACACTGCTATGCAAAGTAACCCAACCCACTCCATCCATTGAAGTCTCAACTACTACAGCTATGACAATTTCATCTACAATCGATGATATTTATTATCATGAGCTTGAGAAGCTAGGCCAGAAAGGGAGATCAGTGAGTGGATGGATGGAGAGAATTCTACAAGAAGCCAATCCTTTAATCAAGGAAGAAGTTGAGATATATAATGATTTGCAGGTTGCAAAAACCACCATTTCCAAGATGGATGAGGCATTCTCTGAAGATAATAATAATCTAAATTTAAATTTTGCAACATGTAGTGACATCAGAGAACAGGATCCCGAATTTCTTCTTCAGGAATAGGTGATCGATGGTGTCTCTAAATTATTTGAATATCAAAAGGCCATGGAATTATGGTGTCAAGTATTGCAATATCTGATTAAAAAATTAGAGGAGAAATGAGTGGAGATCAAAAATTCCTTGAATGACATCTCAGAGGAGTTTGATATCACCAATTATAAATTCTTCAATGAAAATATTGATGCTCTTCCTGAGGATCAGATTAAGGGAAATTTCAAAGATTTGGTGAAGTGTGATGATGAGGTCACCAAAAATTTCAATAGTGACTCCATTGACCAATTGGTCTTATGTCAAAATTTCATAGGGAGACTAAAGAAAGTTACGAATAAACTTCAAAGATTGCTAGCTAAGATCACAAAAGAGATCGAGACAATAGATGTAGTGAATCACTATGCATGTGGGCCTAGAGATGAAGAAATTTAGGGGATTATCAAGCGCTTCATTGAGTACAAACACCAAATGACTATGTGGGAAGAAGGAAAAAATAAACTTGTAGGTGAGGGAGATGTAGCTAAACCAGGCCAAAGCTGAGTGGCCATGAAAGGACAAGTACAAGCTTTAGATATGTCGAAGTTCCAGGGTTGACTGATTCAAACCCTTTCAAAAAAATTTCTATTTCCATGGGAGCATGTTCCCTTAATACTATTTACATTTCTATTTTTGGTTAAATGTTAGTTAAGGGCTCAACTGTAATGGCTCACCTAAGAACTTATAAATAGTTGAATGCTTCAAGTTAGTATATAGATTATTTTTTGAGAGGAGTTGCTCTTCAAACTTGGAAGAGTGCTTCAGAGATTCTAAGAAACCTTTTAATTATATTCAAAGTTACACCTTGTTGTTGAAAATCTGATTTATTGTGTTGAATGGTTAATCAATGTTTACTTTGTGAATTTACAATTCCTTAGTGAGAGTGATTATCTTACCTTTATTTCAGGTTATCTATTTCATGTTGTGAAGGAATAATACTACTATCTTTTATGTCAGTTGTGAAAATCTTATTTTCCTTCTGTATTAACTTTATATCATTATTATCCCTAGTTACATGAATAGATGTGTGATATATACATGTATGGTTTCTTTATGATGAACTAATTGTGTGTCGAATCTGATTTGATCTACCCTTATGTACACTCAAGTTTAACAAAGGAATGTCCACCTTGGTTTTTGGTATTTTGTACCCTTTCTAGTTGTGATAGGTGAAGGTGTTCAGTGATGCAATCATACCTCCCACATTAACCCTTCCAGATGTTAAACATCCCTTAATTTGGTGCATCACCACTTCTAATATAGGTTTTATTTCCTTGCAAATATCTTTCCCTAATCCCATGAAATGTTAAGATAAGACTAGATAGCCATTTTATCTTGTATTAGAAGTAGTGTTGTGTTTATTTTAAGAAGAGGAAGTCGGCCTTCTTTGGAGGTTCACCTCGAGCCCAAGTCCCACAGCTTGAGAGGTGATCCCATGTGTTCGAATCACACCAAATGTGATGTTCACATTTTGGCCATTTAGAGGTTGCAATGATTTGGTGACAATAGTTTTTGGCACACCCGGTGGGACAATACATGGAAGTTCTACATTTCACAGCTATCCCATTTTAATATCTTAGCCAAGGTGCTACCAACACCAGCAATATTTGGCACGCCTAGTGGGACAAGAGGCACATCTTTCATAGGTGTGTGTATTGTGTTCATTTCATTTCATTAAGTTGTTGTGCTCTTAGTGAAATTTCAGCCTTAGGAGGTATACCCAAGCACAACTAGCGACTCCATTGGTCTAAGTACCCTACTCTCTATGTTGCAAACTTTGATTTTTGTCCATTTTTCATCTAGTTTCCTTCCATATCTTTCCATTTTTCTCCCATTCATGAATTTGTGTAATCATGGCTTCATTTCCACAATGGGATTCCCACTTCCAATAGTAGTAAAACTTTCCATATTCAAGCTATTTTAATCCACCTCTAGCTTCATTCTATAATGAGAATCAATAATACGCATATCCCTTTAAGCAAAGTCATGATCATTTTTTAGATTTTCAAGGGTAGGAACATGCATATGATGGAGGTTATCCTACAAATGAAGATGTAAGGTTGCAGCTTAAAATATAGAAACTGGAGGTGTATGGTACAATCCAGAGCCACAACTCAAATGAGAGCATTCAAGAATGGTTTCAAGATAGCTTGTCCATGGGTTGGCCCTATGCCAAGTTTTTACAACTTGCAGGAAAAGATTGATTTTATGACTGAAATGTTGCCTCAGCTTGAGGGTTGGATCAAAGAAATAGAGGCCTATGAGTTCGATGTAATTATAGTGCAATCTTGTTAATGGGTTGATTCTACACTACCACCACCCTGTTTTCTACAAGGGCCATCAAGACAAGAGGATGAATTTATTCCTCAAATAGAGAGATAATCGTTAAATCCCAACCTACCTCTCACCTTGTATTCCTACATCCTTTTCGGGAGGAGAAATTTCAAGAAATGAGTAGAAGGGAGGAGTATATGGTCAAGAGAATAGAAAAAGAGAACATGTAGATAATATAAGGAAATGGGCTAAAAACTTAACATCAAGAAAAATTCATTGCTAACTAAACCTTTACTGAATTTGAGGCTCAAGAACAAGCGAAACAAACTAGTTTTGTGCTAGAAAAAAATTCAGAGTTGAATAAAGAGGACCAGCAAGTACACTTATTCGAATGTAGTATCCATATTGGCTCGGCCCATCAGAGGAATTTGAATCACCAAATGTGGAAGAGTCTATTGGAGAAGAAGATGTGCAAGCTAAAGAAGAAAGAATTTGAAGTGTATAAGGTGATTTTTATGAGTGCAATGATCCTACTTACCATGAATGTCAAGAATTTATTGACTTATGGAGCATTGTAGCAACTTTCCAATATCTTCATCAAATGCAACAACCAATCATAGCAGAATTCTTTCCATGGTAGATTCAGAAGTTTCAAGTGTAGATTATACCATGCATGAAGTTTCAAATTCTTCCCTTTCTTCATCTTTTCAAAACTCTGTTTTCTTAGATGAATTTGATCTTGCAAATTTTATGTTTGAAGATGAGGAAGGTCATGAAGAATCAACTACTAATTCCAGAAACATCATAAGGGAGGTTGAACCCTTTGCACATTCGGAGAACAAAGAAGAAAATTTTATGTCGATTAGAGGAGTATTTGGATGCGAGTAAGATCCTATAGAAATACCCACTACAGGACACCTTTAGTTTTAAGTTATCTCCTTGAATGGGAAGACTTGGATCATCTGTAATTTTCATTTAATGAAGAAAGAGAGGAGCATGCGGGAGAAACTAAGTCAACTTTGAAGGTTTTGGGTGAAGATGATATTATTGAGAGTTTCTTACTTTCAATTTTGAAGTCAATTTGTTTGATGAACAAGTAATGGTGGAAGGAAACCAAGGAGGTCTTGCTTCCCTTAATTGTCCTAGAAAACAACAGGTGAAAGGATTTGATCTTATAGGTTTCATGTGGGATGAAGAGGTTAGAGATGTTGAACAACTTTGCCTTCAGATGAAAGTAGAGCTCCTATATGAGAAATACTCTTCAAACACTTGCAGATATTTTCAAGTGTTTCCATTGGAGCTTGTAAGTGGTCCAAAGTAGCTGCATGTCATGGATGAACTTCTTGTTGTCAAAGAAGGAAAAATAAATGGAGAGGACATCAATTCAATACCATTCATTCATATAGGAGAAGAGTTGTTTGTAAATGGGAAACAAGAGGGAAATCATCTCATGGATTATCATTATTTTCAAGGATGTCTTCAGCAAGGATTTCTTGTTAAAATTGAAGTTCAGACAAGCAGGGATATTCAATGGTTTAGACCATGTCCTATCAGGTACCTAGTTTCATTGAAGCTAGAAGAGAAGCTAGAACCAGTCACGTTCATTTCAAAATGTGAGGATGAGTTTAAAAATTACAAGGATCAGTTGCAGTGCTTCTACAGGAAAAATACAGAGCAACTAAAAGAGGAATTCTTTCTCTTTCCAGTTGATGTCTCAGTAGACCAAGTGGAGAATTGGGCCTATTTCAGTTTTTTACTCACATTCTCAGCTATGTCCATTGTCACATCATTTGCATGGAAATCCATTATGAGGAAAGGGAGCTATTTTACACAACTAGTTGTAGGGTTTGTTTAGCTCACCTGTGCTTTCGGTTAGTGTAGGGTAGTATAGGTTTTCTTTCAGTAGAATAAGTGCAATGCACACCCTGCATGTTCCACTTGGGGCATGTATGATTTTTAGTTGTTGTGTGTGTTTTTTTCCGTTTTCACTCTTGTGTTGTTTTGCACATTGTTGCATCATTGGAAGGTGTTAAGGAGAAGGAAGGTTCAAAGTTTCCATAAGAGTTTCATGATCTATTTCAATCACAATTCTATAGCATTCTATAAATGTCAAGTCTTAATCAGATTTGGTATACTTCATGCCTAACATTCTAGGGAGATCGAAGATCGATTGTTCAAGAAAATTACGCGATGTATCATAGAGGATCAAATTGCTTTAGGATTCCAATATAGACTCCATTCCCAATGGATATACAAGGCTACTGGAATTATGCTTAGTAGGTAAGCATCCCTGAGAGGTCGCCAAAAATGTTGTCAATTTTTCCCGGAAAAAATTGGACAATAGGATAATCCCCAAAGATCAAAAAAAATTCTATAAAATATTCTGGGGTTATCCACGATAATTTCAAGCTTTAAGAGGTGTTTATGATCATCTTAGATTGTTCTTATCTTTCCCTAGTCCTGGATGCTTGATTTTTGGTCAGAAGAAGTTAGTTTCCTATAGAGGACCCAAGTTCGCCTGATTCAAAGTCGGATGGTTGAAAGTGACATATAAATGTTTAGGTACCTTATCACACTTCCATGATCCACTTTTTCATAGATGCGTTCAAAAGTTTAAGAAGGGTCAATGCAGGACTTAAAATTTTGTCAACGCAAGCCACATGTGAGCTCGATATGGGATGAGGAGGCCAACTCGGCCATGACACAGGTTGAGCTCTTCAAACCATGGAAACCAAGTTAAGTGTGAGCCCGTGTGCCTCGACTTGTGCAGGATGGAGCTCAGTCATCGATGATGGCTCAAAGCTAAAAGCAATAATGGTATGCATATGAACCAAACTTACTCATGAAGCATAAAATTTAATCATTTAATGACTTAGACTCGGGACGAGCTAATACAATTTATCATGAGGCCACATTAAGAGACCGGGCTCAAGGTGTTGGATTCGTAGTCATGACACCGGCTCAAAAAATATGGTGAGCTCAAAATGGATATGCAGAGAGTGGATTGGATATTACATGAATGTGGGAGTTATAAGGTGGTGTTAGGGAATCATTTTTTCATGGTAAAAGGTTTCATACTTAACCTTCGTAAATCAAAATTACGGGAGTTGGAAAAATCTTCGAGGAGAGTGAGGTGGTTGTATGTCAATGTACCGAGGGTCACTCAACATTGCAATATGTGTAGGTTTTATTAAGTCATTGGAGAGCTTGTGAAATAAGATATCAGGTAATTTTAGATGCAGGTCTCAAGCTCAGGGTTGATTGTTGTTTGGTGAGGGGAGGTGCTCACAAATAGATTTCAAGCCAATCAATAGCTCAACATGAAGGGCCGCCTACGTAAGATCATGAACGAGGTAGGCCGAGGTCCGGCTTCGAGTTTTATTTAAGAGAAATATTCAAGACAATTCTATTTCAGAATTTTAGAGATTTTGCGGTCAAAAACGTTGAACGAGTCAAATATCTCTCAAGCCCAAAACTCGAAACTCAAATTTGGATTTTTGGGTTTTTAGGATTCAGAGATAATGTCTTTCGGGTTTGGAGATTTTGAATGTCGATTTTATGGATAGTGGTTTTGAGATCCGAGTTAGTTGGTGAGTCATGAGGAGTTTGAGTTTGTTTCGGATTCACCGGGTGAGTCATTAAGGCGTTAAAGCACGTTCGATGATTGAGTGGTTTCACACAAGACAACGAGTCATTCGCCAAGTTATGTGGAAGTTTGTTGGTGACCTTGAGAAAAACTAGAGGAGATGAATAGGGTGGAGTCAAGTTTAGTTTGAGCCATTCAATGAACATGCACATGGATGAGTCATTCAGAGGCAAGGCTAAGTTAGGGTTAGTTCACGTAACTCGGTGTTGAGTTTAGTGCTCAATCAATACATGATAGAAGAAATCTCGGTTCGTCAAGCTCAGGCAATGTAGAATGAGCTTGGCTCGATAGGAGTTGTTTGATGGTGAAGTTTCTCAATGCGAGATGTAGCATGGTTAGGATATTGAGTCCATGAAATAGAAACACCAAGTTTTCATGGGTGGGGAAATCACTCAACACATCGAGTTGAGAACAGAGGTGCCAAGGCCAAATAGATAGTGGAATTGATGAGCTCGGTCGCACGTAAGGAGTAGGGTTGGGAGCTCGGTCAAGGGTGGAGAACATTGAACCCATGAATGGAGCTCGGTGGTGAGCATTGGAAGTGATAGAGGAGCTTGAGCTCATCGGTTTGGATAGGGTGAGGAAAAGATTGTTCAGCTTGATGCAGATGGAACTCGTCAGTTGGATTTGGAAACGTTTGGAGCTTGACATCATGAAGTGAGTTCGAGATAATGGTTAGAGCTTAACGTGGGAGCTTAGTAGTGGTCAACGTAAGGAATATACTGTGGAGCTCAGTAGGGAGGATTCAACATAGGATCTTGCATGAAGTTGTTTCGCTTTTCAAAGAGGGAGAAATCAAGTACTCAAATATGTGAGAGGACGCATTGTCGATGGAGAGTCGGTGAATTTAACACAGAACTCAATGACTTTGTGAAGTATCTTGAAGTGATATAGAGAGATCTCGACTTATAATTTGTGGTGGATGAAGGATTGAATGTGAGCTTAGTTTCAAGTTAGTTGCAAGTCAACATGGAGTCACGAAGGAGGTCGGTGTTGATCTATCAACGATAAAAGAGAGAGCTCTAATCTCATTGATCTCACCGAGTTTACATGATTCTATGACGTTGGAGTGAAATACAAGAGCGAGTTGAGCACGTAGGTAGGCCAAGGAATGATGTCGGGCTTACCATGAATAAGTAAACTCGGTCGATGAACACATGATGGAGCTCATGGAAAAATCATGCATGTGCTCTCGACACTCAGATGACATACCAAGAGGAGCTCAATTGTAGTAGAGAGCTCATTTGGGGAACTTGGTGTTAGGAGCTCAACTCAAAATTTGTAGCAATAGAAGAGCTTGGACCCAACTTGGTGAGTTGGTTTGACAAGCCAACCACCGAGTTGGGCCATTTTTGGGTTTTTTCCCATCATCACAAACCAATCAACATGGGGCCCACCAATTATTTTTATTAATTTAATATTTTTATTTAAATATTTTAAATAATAATATTTATTATTATTATTTAAATATTTTTTTAATTAATTAAGATGACTATGTTGACAAGCCTTAATGATGCATGATGGAACTTTTCAGTGGTTCAACAAAATGTAATAAATGATACATCATGTGCCTTCCATTTAGGAAGGAAATTTATGATTCCTTCTCTCCTCTCTCTCAATTTCTTCTATAAATGTAAACTGGAAGTTCATTCTAGGGGTCAAATGGAACAAGTCAAGTTCTAACAAGTAGGTTCCAACAGGTCATACAAGTTTGAAAAAATTAGACACTTTCTAAGCTTCTCCTATCTTCACAAGCTAAGATGTTGTGATTTGTAGGCTTTCAAGCCTTTCTTCTAAAATTGTAATGGAAGCTTATGCCATTTTCCCCGATGTAATGATGCACTGTAAAAGTTCTTGAAGTAATGAGAATTATGTTTTGTGATCAGATGAATGTCCTTCCATGATTTTTCTGCTTCTATTTTCCTCTCTCATGTTTTCAGGTGAACAGTGCAAGTTCAAATTTCCATTACAGGTTTCTAGATTTCTGTGCTTATCAAGTGGTGAAATATTATATGTAATTGAGTTGTGGTGATGGTTCACCCTTCTTAAGTTCATCCTTTTCCACTAGGATATTGGTAGCTTATTTTCTGATTGAGTTTAACAAAGGAACATCCACCCCTGGTTTGTGGTATTTTGTACCCTTTCTAGTTGCGATAGGTGAAGGTGGTAAATGATGTAAGCATCGCTCCCACATTAACCCTTCCAGATGTTGAACATTCCTTAATTTGGTGCATCACCAATTCTAGTTTAAGTTTTATTTCCTTGCAATTCTCTCTCCCTAATCCCATGAAATGTTAGCATAGGTCTAGTTAGCCATCTTTCCTGCATTAGAAGTAGTGTTATGTCTAGTTTAGGAAGAGGAAGTCGGCCTTCTCCAGAGGTTCACATTGATCCCAAGTCCCATAGCTTGAGAGGTGATCCCATGTGTCCCAATCACACCAAATGTCATGATTCATTTCAGGACATTCGGGGATGTAGTGATTTGGTGACAACAATTTTTTCCAAATCTAGAAACTATTGAGTCTGGTTGCCATTGTGTCATTCCTTTCAATTAGTAATAGAGTTTTGTAGTCTCTAAGAATTATCTATGATACGAATGAATGCAAATTATAATTTACAAATATATATCTTAGGAGAAATAAATAAGTATTGATCCATCTCAATGGAATGTAGTGCATCAATTAGGGCAACTAGGTAAATTCTAGCCAATACGATATAATTACAATTAATAAAAACAATATTGATCCAAAGCTAAATAGATAGTGATTACAATGAAAAGAGGTAATGACAAGAGCCTAATGACTCGCTAAGCTAGACCATGATTTATCATTCTATAGCTATTTTCAAATTTAGAAATTGTTAAGCCTAAAGAATTGGTATGTTGTTCCTTTCAACAAGTAATGGAGCTTAGCGGATGCTAATCATTTTCATTGATACAAAAAATTACAAATTATGATTTACAAAAATATATCTTAGGAAAAATAAATAATTCTTGATCCCTCTCTATGGAAAGTAGTGCAGCAATTAGCTCCGCTAGGTAATGTCCACCAATTTGATACAATTATAATCATTGAAAATTACAATCAATCCAAAGTTGTACAGATAGTGATTACAATGATAAGAGGTAATGATAGGATCCTAGTGGCCATTAAGATAGACCATGATTTGTTATTTTATAGCTATTTTAGAGTTAAGAAACTGTTAAGGTTAGTGGTTGATAAGTATTTTCTTTTATGCGAATTGATGTGAATTATATTTTAAAAAGATATATCTTAGGAGAAATAAATAATTCTTGATCCATCTCAATGAAATGTAGTGCAACAATTGGGTTTACCTGGGATAGTCCAGCCAATACGATATACTTACAATCAATGAAAAATAATATCGATCCAGAATTGTACAGATAACATGTATGATGAAAAGAGGTAATGGTAGAACCAAAGCACCGCTAATATAGACCATGATTTTTTATACTATCAATATTTTCACATTAAGAAATTGTTGAGCCTAGTTATCTTTATGTCATGCCTTACAATTAGTAGTGTAGAATATCGGTATTATAATATAAGAACCTATGTGAATTATACATCACAAAGAATATATCTTATGAGAAATACATAAGGATTCATCCCTATCAAGGGTATGTAGTGCAACACTTAGCTCCATCAGGGATAGTCAAGCCAATATGATACATTTATAATCAATGAAAAAATATTGATTCAAATCTATAGAGATAGTGTTTACAATGACAAGAGGTAATGGTGGGAACTTGGTGGCTGCTTAAGCTAGATAATGATTTGTTATTATATCACTATTTTTAAATCAAGAAACTAATGAGCCTAGTGGCCTCTATGTCATTCCTTTCAATTAGTAATGGAGCTTCATGGTCGCTAATAATTTTATTTGATAAGAATGGATTTGTACAAGTTATACACATAATATTATAAGGACCGATTTCAAATAATAATCATTAGGTCTTAGCGTACATTAAGCCATTCCTTACAATATGTTTTAAGGAAAAAATGAACATTGTTATGATTAAATAATACTACTTAATGACCGCTAACTCCATTATTTTTATTTTTTCTCATACTCTCTATTCACAATATGAAAAATTAAATCTTAATGGCCTCTATGTTAGTCCATTGAATTGGTGTAAATGAACAACAAGGAATGTTTAAAATTCTCTATTTATAAGTTTGATAAAATCTTATCTATCACTAACATCTATATTTTCTAATGTTCTTATCATGTTATATACGCAATGTTGTCGGTTTCTAGACACAAGGATAATCCTTCCAAAATATGTTGTGTGCTAATTGGCAAGATCATTTTTCATAATTTCTATTATTATTGATGTGATCCACAAGATAAGAATTATTATAACTAGTTGAAGGTTAGATATCGTGTTCATTGCTCAAGCTCAGCGGTCGCTAACCATTAAGTTAATTACTCTCTAATGATAAAAAGTAATGAAATCTAGAGGTTGGTGATCACTAGGCTAATACTTATATTCATTATCAGACAATGTGAAAAAAACAATTTTTACTCCATATGTGAACTAATTATTAATATATTCTACTCCAATTATAGGTAAAATGTCTTCCATTGTTCACACTTTATTCTCAACAATTCCATTCATTGAAGGAATTGAGTGCTCAAAGAAAAGATACAAAGAATGGTTTGTTGAAATCCATTCCCCTAAAAACTACCTTATCAACCTAAGGTTACTTTTTGTTATAGATGAAAATCAAGAGGAATTTGGTATGGTTATATCCTCTACAATTATTGATTCGAGTACATTGTGTGTTCATATTGAACACATTGACTATGAAAATAATAAGTGTCTTATTATGGAATCTGGATATGGAGTTGGATGTTTTTTTATTAAGGAAACATGAAATGAAAAACTCAATAGAAAAACAACCATATACTTGTTCATAATATGGTTGGAATTTGGGGTTATTTACGGATTCTAACAAAACTGGTTGTTTAAATGTAGAAGACATTTAGAGTGACATTCTTACAGTACTCAAAAAATGGTATATAAATGATAAAACCTCTTCTATTTTTCATTTTTGAATAGAATATGTTATTTTTCAACTCTAAAACATGACAAGCTATGTACTATGTTGAGGTGAACATATTTGGCTAAATTGGAGATCAATCCATCCAAATCAAAGTTAGAGGGGTTGAAAAAGAATACTAAATCATTTGCATTGCTGAAAAAAGAAACTAATACATTCACTCAAACAAATCCTTCAACCATACAAAGTAGCTACATTTGTTCTTGTTTAATGGTGAAGTATTTTATATTGATGTTTCAAGGTGTCATGTAGCACCTCCAAAATATCAATATCATCCTATAGATGATAAGAATGTTGACCTTCTTGTGCACTCCATATTGATAAATATTATTCCCGCATAGAGGGACATAATTGTTCTCCCTTCTTGAAGTCTATGAATAACTTTTTGGAACTTCAAGATCCTAAATACTTGTAAAGGGATGATGTGAAATTTTATATACTCGATGGCCAACATATCATATGTGCACAAAAAATATTTTGGGCTCAAATACTTACAAGTGTTTATATCCGAGGCTATAATTTTGAAGGGCTCACATTATGTCTACAAATGTAACTAATGAAGCCATTAATAATACATATAAACAACAGAATGGAGTGAAAAAAAATTGGATAGAAACCAAGTTTATTGATTTTATATACAAAGCTAGATCAGTTTGGAAATTACTTAGATGTTGTCAACGTCCCGGTTTATAAAAATAAAAATAGAAGAGTGGAAGGTAATGTATTTTAATTTTATTGCATTGGTTATTAACATTTACTTTCATTATATAAAAATCTAAAAATTATTATCTGTCCTTTGAATGAATATATTTGAGAATAAATTCCTTTTGATTTTAAATGTGGAAAAAATAGAAAGTCTATACAAAAAATGGACTTTTCTATTGTTTCCAAATAATAAATGGACTAAATGGACAACAAAATTTCATTTGTTTAGATCAGGTGGCCTTTCTTTTTCACTTATTAAAGATAATCAGGTTAAATTTCAGCCAAATTCATTGACACAATTCACAACCAATTCATTTAGAGCTGCTAAAGGAATGATCGATGAATAACTATCAGAACTAGAAAATAAAGTACAATCAAGGGATGTCTCGGTTAATCGGATCTATTCAAAAAGGAGTAATAGTATAAAAATTTGATACTTACTGCCAGAGAATAAAAGGAGACAAAAAAATGAGAGAAAAAGTTCTACATTATTTTAAAGAAAAACATCCATATAATATTCTGACCATCTTGTATTGAATCCAATGTAATTGAAAAATTTAAATTACACGAATCACACCACTTACAATTGTCTATATTATTAGGTGAGGAGAGAAAAGGAAAGATAAAATTTTATTCCCAAATAGGGAGGAAAAGGAGACATAAAAAAGGACCATGTGGTGGAAGAAGTTATTCTCGTCGAGGCTCAGACAATATTAGAAAACTATGTGATGTCAATGGAAGAAAATATACTAGAAAGGATGGAGGACACAAAATATTTTACTTTTCAATGTGCATACCCATTCCAGCTTCCGTCAACTTTATCAATTATTCCTTTTACCAATCCTTTCAATGTTGAATCTATTATCACTGATTTTTGTAATGTGTCTAGCAATATTTCTTCTGATGTAATAATGGAGCTACTAAAAATTATGGTACCGGTGTCTTGATTGTATTATCATTATTCTCATACCAATTGAATATTCAAAAATGTTAAGAGAAATAGTAAAAAGATACATGAAAAAGGTTAAAGACAATGGAGAATCCATTTTGTATGGATGATACAAACTCTATGATAGAAGCAGGAAATTTAAAATTTTGTGTCTTACGTACACAATAAATGGTGTGTGCAACTGTGATGATAACAATTATGAAATATAATAAGTCACTAGGGATTAGATGGAGAAATGCTACATAAATTAGTAATCGCAAGCAAAAATGGCCTAAAAGGAAACAAACATCCTTTTCCTTGTGAATGATCATATGAGTTATGGGATGAGATGTTCACGCAATTTTTTTACCAAAATTCTTTAGTATTAGTGCTTTACAAAGGCATTTTCACACTGTGTGCATTAGTTCAATCCAATCTATTTGCTACTTTTATTATTGAAACACATAGTCGGGATTTTTTTTTGAAACATTATTATTCTCATATTAAGAAAGGTTTATCACGGAATACAACTTGAACAAGTGATTTTGTTTTAAGGATTTTTACTGATATAAGATACTTACACATTTATTACTTTTGCAGACAACCAAAAAACAATATGAGTTGATGTATAACCATTTCAACTTGACGCTACTCAACCATTTCAACATGTTTATTTACCTACACTCATTTTATAAACATGTTTAATGATCTATGTTTTTAATTGCCATGGTTTTCATTTATTTGAAAATATTGTATGTTTAACAAATTTGATGATGGATGAGGAGAATTCAAGAACATCCGACACAAATATGCAATCAAATCCCGATATGTTAGTAGTGTGCATTTATAAATAAAACTAAGCCCCAAAAATTTATAAGACAATTCATGGTTTATGAAAACAACCAACAACCGGAGAAAGTAACATTGGATTGCATGGTGGTAACCAACACAAATATGTAGTAAAAAACTAGTATGTTAGTCATGCGTATTTTTAAACAAAACCATTTATAAGGCTCAAAAATTTATAGAAAATGATATCAAATAACTCTAGAAGAGGAACCATTTTCAAAGAAGGAATAACCAAATAACCTATTTCAAAAGTTCATGGTGGCATCCAATGCTCCATATTGTTGAGTTATTGTTTCATAACTAATAGACATTGGTATTGATTCTTAGTCCAGGCAATGATGGAATAGCTTAGCTAGAAACTAGTCCAACTCAATATCTTATAACTGGTGTCCTCCAATTGGTGGTTTAATAAATATAAGAGAACCCTAGCTTCTACTAAACTTAATTCTCTACCTATGCTGAAGATATTTTCACACTCTACAAACACTTACAATATTACAAAGTTTACCTCAATCCCAAGAAGATTTTTTTGGAATGATAACCAAGTAAAATTCTTGGCTATATCATTTCACAACATGGCATTAAAATAGATTATTTCCATTATAGACATGTCGTCACCTCACGATTTACATCAATTACTCTCATTACAAGGTAAAACTTAGGCCATCTGGTGTTTTATTACACAGTTCATAGACAAAACCAAACCATTCACACACCTAATGAAAAAGGACACTAAGTTTGTTTGGGATGACCATTTCTAGTGATCATTTGAGGATATTAAATCATATCTATTAAATCCTCTTGTTCTCGTAACTCCCATGCATGACCTGGCATTTCTGTTGTAAATCTTGGCCACATTCCATGCATTAGGGGCCCTTCTTGCTCAACATAATAAATATAATTGTGAGAGGGTCATCTATTACATTAGTTTCACATTGTTCTCTTACGAATGCAATTATAGATACATTGAAAAGTTGTTTCTTGGCCTCGTCTTTGTTTTGGGAAAGTTACAAAACTATCTTCCTAATAATGAGGTGGTTATAATTAATAAAGTCAACCCTCTATGATATCTTTTATCTCACACTCATATCTCGGGTCACCTTACATAATGGATCATGTTACTCATAGAATTTGATTTCAAATTCATCCCACAAAAATCCATCAAGGATCAAGTCATTTCTGATCAACTAGTTGATGCCCCTCTTTCTGATACATCACCCATCTATGATACTTTCTGAGATGAATTTACCGCTCACACCATTCACACCAACACTTGGTTTATATACTTTGATGGGTCTCATTTCCTCTCAACAATTTGGGTTGGCATTGTGTTTATCACTCCACATGGTGACCATATCCCCTTTACTTATTGCTTAGGATTCTCATGTACCAATAACATCATTGAATATGAAACTTTAATTCTTTGCCTCACTGTCACTCACAAAATTCTTATTCAAAATATCAAAATACATGGTGATTCGCAACTCACTATTAGCCAGGTTAATGACACATATAAAACCAAAGAGGAGCATATCGGTCCATATAATAACCTATTCAAATCACTCTTGGCCACATTTGAGTCCTACTCTCTCATATTTATTCCTTGCAAAGACAACCATCATTTAAATTTTATGGCTAGTATGGCATCCCTAATTCCTCATAATATCAATGATGACAAAAACAACTTCATCATTTGACATTTACAACATCCTTCTACCGATAATTCACTTCTTGAAACATGTGTTATTACACATAGTCCTGATTATCCCAAATGGTTCACCCAAATCTATAACTTTCTCTATTGAAAAACCATTCCCGATGGTCTTTAAAATCATAAATCTCATCACATACGATGAGACGCTATGTGTTATATCATTGGTTCTTCCTTATTTAAGCGATCATTCGATGGATGTTTACTACAATGTTTAGGAATTGATGACATCACCATGGCTATCTCCCAATTTTATGACAGTCTATAATATGATCACTTCTTGGGAAAATCCATGTATCACAAGCTTCTACGTAAATTTTACTCGCCATCCCACAATGAAACAAGACTACTTAGAATATGCCAAATGTTGTGATAAATGTAAAAAACATAGAAATATTCATCATGCACATGCATATGACCTTCATCCTATTGCTCCATCATGGCCCTTTTCTTTATGGGGTTTTGATCTCGTTGGAAAAATTAATCTTGAGTTGGCTTATGGTCATAAGTTCATCATTACTGCTACAAAATACTTTACTAAATGGGTCAAAGCCACACCCTTGCAAACTACCATTGGTCTCAATATTTTTTATTTTATCACCACTCATATTATTACACACTTTAGCATTCCTTCCACCATTATCACCGATAATGGCTCTCCTTTCAAAATAATGATGTTAAGCAACTTTGTAAAAATTTCAAGATCAAGAAAACATTTTCCACTCATTATTATCTAATGGGAAATGGCCAAGCTAAAGCCACAAATAAATTAATTATCAAAATATTATGCAAGACCATTGATGGTAGTGGTGATAATTGGCACAATCAGATCCTATACGCTCTTTAGGCTTATGCGCTAGTGTACGCAACCCCATAATTGCTACACCATTTTTTCTTGTTTACGACATTGATGCGGTAATTCCTTTAGAACTGGAAATACCCTCATTATGGGTATCACTTAGAGGTGTTCTCAAGGACAATTCATATCATGAAAACTGACTCCATGAGCTTGAGATGCTTGACTCCCGCTACGTGAAATCTCTTAAACATATTTGAGTATATCAAGATTACACTGCACAAGATTACAATAATAAAATACATCCACCTAAATTCAATATTGGTGACCTTGTGCTAAAACAAAATAATAAAAATACAACTACTGAGGCTATTCTCAAAGGAAAATTCAATCCTAATTGGCTCATACCATACGTCATCAATGATAAGTTTAGGGGTGGAATTTATCATCTTACTATTCTTCTTAGAAATTCACTTTAAAAACCCAATCAATGTGATGCATCTCAAATGCTATTATGCATAAACACAACCATTACCCTATGACACACTCTAGTTCCACAATTCATACTTGACTACCGAGGGTCTAAATCTAAAATGAAGCTCACCACATTCACTCTTCATGCTCTATGTTTCACAATCTATCTATCTAGGGCACATTTTAAAACTATTATCCTATGATGCAATCTATTTCCATAGTTCATACTCGACTAATATGGGTATAAATCTAAAATGAACATCACCACATACACTTTACACACTCTATGCTTCATCATCTCTATTTCTCTCACACTCTTTCAAACCATTTCTGGATGACACAATCTTTTTATATGGTTCATTATTGATTATTGAGGGGTATTTTATAAATGAACCTCATCTCATACATATCTACTCTACATCTATTGGGGACACACCGCTCATATCATATTCACATCACATACCATTCCATCTCACTCATACACAACATACTACATATATTGGTTGTGCATAATCATTCTTACTTCTACTTACATGTACACTTTGTTTCTAATGTTAGATGAATACTTAGTATGTTAATATCTTGTCTTTATCCACATGCACGTTCACTTATTCTCTAGTTGTGAATGTAGATTTCTTACATATCCTTACACACTGCAATGATTCTTTCCATTATACCTCTTAACAGTCCCACCGAGGCTCTTGGGGGCATATACTTTCTCACACATTATAGGTGTTATTATTTCATTATTTACTACTTCTAATTCCTTGCACACTACTTATTCCACTGGTACATACACGTTTTTGACTTACTTCTTATCTTTCTAACATGCTAATGGGTGTTTTGTGTGCAATATTTGCCTTGCAGAAATTATTTTCCACCATGGTTGTCTAACATCTTACTTTTCATGGTTTTCTATTATATGTTATTGTTTGTGGGCTATAAATTATGTCTTGTTTCATCCTTTCTTGTATGTTTTTGACAACTTTGGCCCTTATTGTCTTGTGACATTGTGAGCGATGTCCCATGTATGAAACCCACTTTTTCATGGTCTATCTTGTCTACTTTCTTGATTACTTTGTATTCCATTATATGTTTGCTATCATTTTCTAATAACACATTTATCTAGCTACTTTTTTTTGCATTTTCCTTTGTTTCTACCTTTCACATTCCCTCCTCATTGTAGGGATATAGTTCATATCAACATCAAGTCCTCACTTTGGCCGCATTGTCCTAGCGAATTTGCATACACCCTAAATAAAGGGGGATATATTGGGTGAATCATTCACCCCATAGAGTAGCTAAGACCTATGATAAAAGTATGCATAGTACAGAATAAATCATTCATACACTGTCATAGAAGGGCCCAAAATCTAACTTGGGTCCTTAGCACAACATAGACACCAATGCCTAGGCTAAAAAAAGAGCACCTAGGAGCCTATGTCCTCCCCTTGGTGCTAATGTCCTGGGAACAAACCATCAGTTTCTCAAATGAGAAAAATTAACAATAGTTTCACAAGATAGAACAGTCTTCCAAGAAGTAGAGTACATTCTATCTCCATTTCAATCAAAAAAAATATTACACTCTTAACTAATCGGGACTGTAGGAACAAAACATGATCACACCATATGCAGTGGTGTATAATCATGGTAGAGTCATGGAAGGAGAGTAAAAATATACCTCTCTCCCAACACTTACTCTTTGGCATGATATCTCCTAAAACACTCTCACTTGACATGATATCACCAAAAATTGCATTTTGTGTGAGATCACCCAAAAAAATCTCTTATATAGTATTTTAGGACATTTTCTATCCTTTTCACTCTTTCAAATCATGTGCACACTTTCCATTTACTGATTTTACACACTCATACATGCTTTTACATACTTATGCAAATTTTTCATATCCACATCTTTGACTAATTCTTCGCTCTTCTTTTGTAGGTCCTGTACTTAGTATGTAATAAGAATAATCCTTCAATAAGATACAACAAAAATAGGTACACCACATATGCATACACCCCTAAGGTCACTTTCCTATTCTATTTTCCATGCATCATTTTAGATTCATTCCACACTTCACTTGTCTCTTCAACAAGCTATCTCCATCACATTCTACATAGTTATTAGGAATGCATCTCTTATCTACTTTATGTTATTGAGTATTCACTCAACAACATTAATTGGGGGAAAATGTGGACATAAAATTACACACTTGGGTACATTTCTAAGTCCATGAACATATGCTAGCATTCATATGATTCATAAGTAAGAAAAATAGTAAGTGATGACTATATTTCGCCTTTTGTCTTTATTTCTTGTTATCTATGTAATCTTTCACACCCTACATCCAATTTAGTACGTTCTTGGTTTATATTTTATGACTCGGACACCAATGCCTAGCCAGGATGCCACCTCCTAGATGATCTTGTTCCCTTTGGGTGCCCCTGACCTCTCTCCACCTTAATCGCTCCTTTTAGGCCACTTTTGTTTTTTTTGGGCATCTTATTTTCTAATGGTTTGGTCTTCTAGTTTTCAATTATGAAATTCAAAGAAGGGAATCATATAAATACAAAGTTATGTGACAAAAATAAAGGACCAAGTTATAAGAATCATTACTATCACCTAATATTGCACCTAAAAGGCACCAAAATCACTTCAAATCATCCATCTAGCATTCATTCAAGGGACAAAGGACTGCATTTTCTACATACACAACATAGGAAGAAGAAATTTCTTTATTCCATCCATACATCTATCTAAATTTCTACATTTATCTAGATCGCTATCAAGTGCACTCGCACAAGGGAATCCTAGGGCATAATTCTTTCACATGTGCATAAGAACTACATATATTATGAGATGTAGTGTAGCATTCGATCATAAGTTCACTCGGTTAGGTGATTGTTTGGGTCTGTCTGACTCCCCATATTACATCTTTCATTTTTGGATTTGATGTGGTATAATGGATTTTATAGGTGAATATATTTTTACAGATTACATGTAATTTAATGATCATATTGTCACACACATGAGATAAAAATGAATAATTATGACACTTGTACGACACTCCAAAAATCAATTTTTGACCATTTTCATTGCCATAGGTGTGATAGAGGTCCTTAGCACCTAGGCACCCCTATCCTACCATGGAAGTTTGTGTCTAGCCTTTTTGTGACCTAAATTTTTATTTGAAATAATAATGACACATATCACTTCTTGTTTAGTATTTTTCCTAGTCTATATCAGTCTCGGATGAAATAAAAATAAACTAATTCCATTCCTCTTTGTCTTGTACTTATGGTTTCATATTCTATTAGTTTATTGATTGTGTCAAAATTTATATTTCAGTATTTATTTATCATATGTGACTCTATAATTAGGGTTTAACATAAAATTCTATTTTTGTTAAATCAATATTATGGACTATAAATTTATAGAGATTTAAGATTTCAAATATGTAAAAATCACAAACAAACCTCTTTATTTTTAAACCCATCTATTTTTTTGGCGATTCCCATCAATTATGTAACGAAGGGAAACATTAGTTGTGAATTCCTGAAAATTATGTATTAGGTGGAAATAATTAAGTGGTTACTCCTAAATATTAAGAAACAATCTTGGTAAAGCTATTACAATATGTCAAGATGAGGGGTGAAAAGGTATATTTACCAACTAAATTAAATGTTAGGTTAACATACATTAATAAGTGGAAATATAAATGTGCACACCATAATAAAAGTAAATAAAAACATAAAACAAATTACATAGTGACACCGTATGTAATGTGGAAAACCCATAAATGGGTAAAAACCATGGAAGAATAATCCACTATAGAGAAACATTTTACAACCCAATCCAGTAACTCCTCCTTCACTTATACTCCATGTATTTACCCGTAATCCAAATGATTCATGTGATCTAATGAATATGACCTATAGTCATATTTAAATAACTGAAGGGTTATGTCCATATTAAGTGATGGGACACACCCGATTTAATAAATAGTTAGTTAATTAATAACTAACAAACCTAATCTAAAGTTTATATTTAAATAATAAGAATATAAACTATTCTATATTATTTAACTATAAACTAAACATTATGATGCACTTAATATTATAGTTCTAACACTCCCCTTAATATTAAGTGGGGATCCATATGCCAACATTACCTGTTTGTACAACAGATTTACAAATCCATAAACCCTAAAGGTTTAGGCTAGCACATGTAATTTTGAAGGAATTATAACACCTTCATCATGCTCAACTTACCTTTTGGTATAAAAGGATTTAGAATCCATAAATCATACATATGATTTAGGCTAAGCATGATTTGTGAGACTACATCTCACCGTTTCTCATGGAAATATTCTTATACCACATCTCTAGGAGCCTTTTATAACACAAGGACATCCTTTACAAACATATGCACACTGGACTGTATTTTTCCCATAAACTCTATCAGTTTACATGTAAACTCTATCAGTTTACTTTAGATCATACAAGATATTTTATAATGATTTTAAACTAGAGTAGAAGTATAGAGGAGGAGTCAATAACTAGCCGACCATTAGGAGGTGACATTTCATGCACACTCCCCCTCAATGGAAACTTTAAAAGGCTAAACATTACACACACTTGCAGTATTTTACAACACATAATGGCTTGTAAACATAGCTGCAATCATAATCTTCATTCCAGTAGAACTGGATATCTCTATCACCATGAGAGACTTTCTCTTGGATAACACATATATGAACTTCAATATGATTCATTCTCTAATGTTGAACTGGATTCTTTATTAAGAGTAATAAAACTCTGATCACCACATAGAATGGGAATACCTCCTTCAACTTCCACGTGTATCTCTTCCAACAACCACTTCAGCCATATGGCTTCTTCACTGCTTCCATTATACTTCTCTACCTCAGTATAATAAATGGAGACTGTTGGTTGCTTTTAGTTGTTCCAAGTAATGGTTCCTACACCAAAAAACTTGAACACATATCCAATATATTTTATATCTATCACAACATCAACATGGTTAGAGTCACAATATCCATATAAGCATATAAATCATTATTAATTTCACTTTTAACCAACTGTAAAAGTTAAACACAAGTTGTAAAACAACTAACCATGCTAGAATATGTTGAAAAAATTCAACATATTACTCTTGAAAATATATATTAGATGTAATCAGTATTGGACGTCTCCAATACAAATGCAAGGGCATCCCCAAGTGTTATTTGATATGCATATAATAATATTTTAGTTTTGTATACTAAGAAATATCTTCATTATCTTATTGTAAGCCTTTACAAATGAGATAAGAATTGATAACATATCAGATAATCAAGTTATACAAGAATAATCATAGTATTCACTAAAAACATAATCCACTAACTATGAATACTTCTCATAGAGTTTGCTTCAAAAGATGACATGTAAGCACCTTTCAATACATTCCATAAGCTTATATATGTCATAAATGATCAGTTTTTCATGCAAAAATATGAACACAATTCTATTTTTGAATAAACTATCAGAAAATGAAGCAAAATTTTAAAATACATATAATCTATTTTGTGTATGTTTTCAGTTGTAGTTATTTTATATTATTTTTACTAACTCATCTGAGTTAAATATGGAAAAAAGAAAAAAAACAACTCCTTTTTCCAATAGTTTAGAAAAAATACTTTTTATTAAAAATAATATTTAAAGCTACTATATTAGCACTATGATTATTCTCATTATCATCATCATTATCTTGATTTTGATATGATTTATTCCATTTCTGATTTTTGAAATTTGACTTATTTTTAAATTTACAATCCTCTTTTTTATGTCCAAATTTCCCACAATTATGACATTTACCATCAAAACTGACTTTTAAGTTTCCTGGTTTCTTGTTTTTATTAGGAGTTTTAAAAGTTGATTTTTGATTCTTGTTAAACCTAGAAGGTTTACCTTTTTCTTTTTGAGCAAGAAGTGCATGTGTGGCATTTTCTTTTGAATCAAAATTAGTCATAACCTGCTCTTCTTGAACAAGGAGATTACTAAGGGTTTGAAAATTTGGAATGTCTTGTTTGGATTGATACTTTGAATTCAAAATTGAAATGAAATTTCTAAATTTTTCATGAATATTTAATTAGATAATAAAATAGAGCAATTTATCATGAATCAAATTACTGCCAGATCCATCTAATTGTGACTTAATATTTTTTATTTTTGCTAAATAATTAATCACTTTTTCATCTCCCTTCATGGGAGTTGTCATAAGCTCTAAAACCAATTTAATAATTTTTGATAAATGCATACCTTCATGCATCGACTCCAATTGTGTCCAAGCTTCACTAGGACTCTCTAGATTTCCGATATGAAGCAAAAAATCATCTTGTACGCTTCACAAGATAATGGACATCACCTCTTGTACTTTCTGTTGATATGTGGTGACATTATCAATAGTTACATGTCTTCCGGTAGGAGCTCTCTCTGTTCCATTTACAACTGCCCATAGTTTGTGAGCCATGAATTTTGCTTTCAATCAAATTTTCCAAATGTTGTAGTTGTTTCCATTCAACATCTAAGATTTATCAATTGAAAATTGATTAGACCCCATTTGTGCGTAAAAATGATTAACAAACAAGGATTAAAATAAGAGTTTGATAGAAAAAATCCCCCTGTCATATTGTAATCCTCTTAATCGATCCCGATTACTTTTATGTCACAAAAGAAGATGATGTATATAAAATAATCTTGATTTTACAAAGCCGGGTGATTCATGAAGTTGAATTCTTTTTAAGCAATTGAAAATCCACAATGCCTTTTCACCTATGCAATAATCATCCAACCAACTATGCGGAATGAGAAGGGGGGATTAAATAATATTTCAAATATTAACTACCTTCCCAACCATTATTTCCTTAGGTTACATTAGGATTATATTTAATTTATTAAACCCGCTCTGGTACCATGTCAGGACGAGGGGTGAAAAGGTATATTTACCAACTAAATTAAATGTTAGGTTAACATACATTAATAAGTGGAAATATAAATGTGCACACCATAATAAAAGTAAATAACAACATAAAACAAATTACACAGTGACACTGTATGTAACATGGAAAACCCGTAAATGGGTAAAAAACCACGAAAGAATAATCCACTATAGAGAAACATTTTACAACCTGTCCAAGTAACTCCTCCCTCACTTCTACTCCATGTATTTACCCGTAATCCAAATGATTCACGTGATCTAATGAATATGACCTACAATCATATTTAAATAACCCGAAGGGTTATGTCCATATTAAGTGATGGGGCACACCCCGATTTAATAAATAGTTAGTTAATTAATAACTAACAAACCTAATCTAAAGTTTATATTTAAATAATAAGAATATAAACTATTCTATATTATTTAACTATAAACTAAACATTATGATGCACTTAATATTATAGTTCTAACATAATAATCATCCCAATAATATATAGGTTTTGTAAGTAAAAGAGGAAACTATGATCCACATATGAAACATATACCTTATAAATGCATTGTGAATAGGTATAATAATTTGTATTTTTATTTTGAAATTCACGATGAAATGGACCTTTTATTATTTCATGGAATACAAAAGTAGGTGATAATCGTGAAAATAATGGTTTAAATTCAAGGTTAATTTAAAATGGATAACAAAAATACATTCTTGTATTTGGGGTGATGTAATAGGAAAAAAATTAAATTATCGGTGAAAATGGTTTCCTTGATCTACAAATAAATAGTCAAATGCTTAGGGGAAACTTTGAACCATTCACCAAATGGAAAATATTCTCCACTAAAATTTTCCCTAGTAAAAAATAAATAATTACTTCACCTAAGCTTCTTATAACTACACCTATTATCCCTAATTATCATGGGATTATTTCCAAAATTCTTATTTATACCACAATAATTCAAGTATTTCATTTATGTTTAATTAGATCACTTACATTGTGAATGAAAAAATAAAATTTATAATTTAATATAATTCTTAGAATAAATATTCAAAAACATCAAAAACTAAAATCTTTCATTGATAACTTAAATTGAAATACATATCTAGGAAAATATTCTTCAAAGGAAATATTTCCAAATTAATCTGAGTTGGCACCACACTCAAAAAAGAGGATCGAGATAGATACTCATGCCATATTTAATTCTTGGCGAGGACCCTACAAAGTGTAATTTTTGCCTCCCCTTATATCTATATTTTGCACCTTGTCTCACTACACTTTAGAGTGTCCCAAGTCTCCTTCCCTTTACCTTATTTTTTTTTATCTTTAATCAATAATCATCCCTTACTAAACAACACTGATATAAAAATGGATACTTATAAATTTGATCATGAGTGTGTTCAAAAGTGAAAATAAATTCATTCATGAGTGATCTCTAACCCACATTTTTCCATTATACACTTAAAATTGATTAAAGAATGTCTTTTAAAATTTCTCGTAAAATGAGTTAACGATTAATATAATGTTAAATATAATTATACTACACTATTGAATGTTTATAAAGTGAAACAAAACTGATTATAGGTGAATGTAAACTCATTCAAATTCAAAGTTCACTAAAAACATCAAATTCCTTCTTATCACGATTCCTCACAAAATGAGATAAATGATTGAAATCAGTAATTCTCTTACTCTTGAATCAGAAAATTGATTAAGAATAGTAAAACTGAAATTAGAAATGATAAGAAGTTGATAAAAATTTCACCCACAAGTGGGATATGTCTTCAAGTTCACTATAAACATGAACCGATCTATTAAAATATCATTTACAAGTACAATGAAAAATATTACAAAATGATTAATATACCTATAGACCTAAAATGTCAATGATGACAGATCTCTGGAAGTATTTGAATACCCTTGCAATGCCTACCTATCTCCCCGCAACACGTACAAGGTCAATCTCCCTTCATTCTTAGTAAAATTTGATTTTAACTACTTCAAATAACATCAAATGGACATTTCCTTTAGATAAAAATAGGATTAAGAAGAGCGTATCATAATTCTCCACACTTTTCCGATTCACTCTAAGTCTTGGAAACGCTGTTATGATGGCCTAAATTTCCATTCTTTACAAACTACCCTTTACAACAATATACATAGTTTGTTTTCCAGTCCCTTATAAATATCAAATGCCTCCTTTTATAGTTTTTGTAAATGGATTAGAAAATTGGTAATGGTGCATATTATTTTGGCACATATTAAGGGTTTAAATCCCTTTAAATGCTTCATGTGTATCCATTTGCTATGTTTAATAAATTATCCCAATTTTGCTACACATGGGTGATGAAGGTTATTTAAATATAATTGTGTGGCATATATTTGAATGGATACATAGCCACTTTTGTTAGCATTTCTAATGTGGATGTGGAATTCTTGTGGACATAGTGAGTTGGCGTGAAGCCCAGGTGAGTTAAACATGTGGAAAATATACAAAGTATAGAGTATACATCCAACTAGGAATATACACTTACATAAAATGTGGGGATGTTGTGGTGGTAGGCCACATGCTAGCCTGAGGACCCACCATGTGAACCTCTCCAAAAACACCAACTCGATGATGCTCTAACCCTTCCACATGTCAATGAAGAGGCCACAAAATAATGTGATAAAACTATAGTGTAATTGAAAAATTAAAATTACACTAATACCAAAATGGTCAGGTCCTCTTCCAAAACAAGAGTTTGGCCCCTTAGTTGAAACCCAAAATTTGGCACCAACCTTCAAATACCAAAGACTCAAACTAACACGTACATGATCACTTTTTCCTCAATCAACTTCCAAATTATGTAAATATGCTTTATGCACAAGTTAGGGTTTTATTTTACATGCGCTTCCATATTTATCCAGTTTAACCTTGAACTTTGACCGGTGATATCGAGAACATATCGTATCCATTTTACGAGTTATAATAGGATTTTGAAGTACATCAGAGTGATCTTCCATACTATAATAGTTTTGGGAAAATTTGGGAACATTGCATGCCCAAAGTGTACTCTAGATCACACCTCTCCAATAAGAACCTTTTGGTCTCCAAACATTCGAGTTACATGGTGAATCGCTCGGTGGTGGCACTGCATCACACCAAAGTATAGAAATCAGAATCTATCATAGTGGTTAAGGTTTCCAAGTATTGAAATGCCAAAAATATCATAGAAAATGGATTAGTGTAAATAGACACAAAGTGCCTTCCAAAGAGGCAATGTCTAATTGAACCTGTGTGAATTGGCCAATATTACAACTACAAAAGTAGATTAGTATAAAATGATGACCAAATTCCAATAATAGGTGGTGTCCATTAACCCTATAAAATTTCCAATATACTCTATAAAATATCACTAAAATCGATCAATATGAAATAACGACTTAAATTCCAAACATAGGTGAGTGTCCATTGACCCTGTGAAACTAGAAAGTATTGTAAATGATTAGTATGAAATACACCACCAAATTCCAACAATAGGTGGTGTCCACTGACCTTGTGAAACTATCAATCATGATAAAATATCACTACAAAATATCATGGAAATGATTCAGAAAGTAAATTACATAATGCCTATAAAGAGGTGAGAGTTGAACTGAATCCCTAAAAATGTAAGTGAAGATCAAAATTATCCAATGTGAAATTGAGGATAAAAATAAAACTTCCTTCCAAATTTTTTAATCCAAATCAATGAAATTTTCATTCACTTTGCAAAATATCACCAAGTGTAACAGAAACCAATTTATTAGAGTAACTAATATTCACCGTATTTTTAACCACATATGATAGTTAAAAATAAATTTCCGAATATGGAGGTTTTATAAACATGTGAAAATATCATGTTTAGATACAAAATTTTTATATATTAATTAAAATACAAAAAATGCTTAAATGGATCTTATAAGCATCCATATTTTCCACACTAAAAAAAACAACCAATACATTTAAAATGAAAATCCAAAATTAGACATCTAAACATGCCCATTGAACTTGTGTATTCAGTTACGAATCACTATGGAATCTTTCAATCATAAATGTGAGTATATAAATTTGAGCATGCTAAACATGTCACTCATCTCTTCCCTATAGGTGAATCCAAAAATAGATTAAAATCCAAAATCATATGGGAAAATATCCTTTCTACATACAACAAGAATCCCAATAAAGTATGCTTTAAAAAATAAGCATGTTAATAAAAATTTTCAGCCATGTAAAATTGTATCCATCAAATAAAGTGTTCTCTAAATTAAAACTAAATAGACTCATCTCCTGGTTATCAATCAATACATCTTGAGGTGATTTAATAATAGTTAGTGAATTAATAACTTCATTAATTTAAACGTTTTCAAGGGTTATATGAACCGTCAAGTTTTTACCACTTGATGGATGAATTTTATAACATGTTTCAAAAAAATTTCCACTTATATTACAATGAGTGAAAAAATCCTTTTTGTAGGTTAGGTTACCTATTTTCCATTTCTTGTTTCAATGTGACGATATTTGTCTTTAGAACCTACCTTATTATTCATAAAAATAAATGACTTCTTTAGAAAAAAATTTCTCTTCCAATAATAAATAACATAATTATTACTTACATAAAACATGCAAGGAAAAATAGACACCATCTTCTGTATATCAAATCTAAATTGTTCAAATTGAAAGAGTACATTATAGGTTTGGGTCCAAATTCCCATTAGTGATATTTTTAGTGTAAGTAAAAGGAGGTGGAATTTAAATACCTCATTTTCATATTTTCTTACAACGATATTTATTCCTTTGTATGGAGGAATCTTGTAAAGCTAGTGGCATAAAAATTTGGTTATTAGAAGCTTGTCTTCCTTCACCAATTTTAGAAGTTTCTCCAATATCAACTTACTCACTAGCATAACCTAGTCCTACATTACGAGGTTGATCCTCTACATGTATTGGGATATCAATACCTTGGCCATTCTTACCAATGCCTCTTCCATCAAATCCCATTTTAAACAATAGTTTATATCTAATTCCATTGTTATACTATTCCTCCTCTAAATGTTTATAAACTAAAACAAAATTGATTATAGATGAATGCAAACTCATTCAAATTCCCAATTCACTCCAAAACATCTAATTCCTTATTATCTTTATTTCCCATAAAATGGGATAAATGATTAAAATAACTAATTCACTTAATACTAAATTAGAAAACTAATTAAGAACAATAAATTAAAATAAAAATGATAAGAATTTGATAACAAATTCCACCCACAAGTGGTATACGTTTCTAGGTTCACTATAAACGTGAACCAAACTATTAAAATATCATTTTCAAGTATAATGAAAAATATTACAAGATGATTATAGAACCATAGACCTAAAAATGTTCATGACGGACCTCTGGAAAACTCTTATTTCCCTCAACAATGACCACTTATTTTCCCGTAGCACATACAATGTCAATATTCCTTCATTCTCAATAAAAAGTGACTTTTATTTCTTAAAATAATATCAAATGGAAATTTTTATTGAGAAAAATAGGCTTAGGGGAAGTGTATCAGAATTCTACACACTTTTCCAATTCACTCCAAGTCCTAAAAACACCGTTATGATGGCCTAAATTGTCATTCTTTACAAATTCCCTTTAAAAATATACATCTATTGTCCATTCCCTTATAAATATGAAATTCCTCATTTTATATTTTTTTGAGTGGTGGTGGATTGGTAAGGGAACTTATTATTTTGGTATAATTTAAGGGTTCAAATCCCTTTACTCTATCCATGTATATATGTTTGTTATGTTTAAACAATTATCCCACATTTTCCGCTCATGGGTGAGGAAGCTTGTTTAAATCTAATTGTGTTGCATATATTTAAATGACTACATATCCACTTATTTTGGTATTGATTATGCACATTGGTTGGAATGTATGTGCCAAGGTTGAATGCAATGCACATGAGGAATTCTTGTGGACATAGTGAGTTGGTGTGCGGCCGAGTGAGTTTAACATGTGGCAAATATGTGGAGTATAGAGTATGCACCCACTTGGAATATATGATGACATAGAATGTGGGGATGTTGTGGTGGTAGTCCACATGGTGTCCCGAGGACCCACCACATGGACCTCTCCAAAAATTCCAACTCGTTAATGCTCTAACCCTTTCATATGTCAACACAAGTAGCCAAAAAATAATGTGATATCAAACTCGGTGTAATTGGGAAAAATAAATTGTATTAATACGATGGTATCCAGGTCCCCTTCGAAAACAAGAGTTGGGCCCCTTAGTTAAAACCAAAATATTTACACCAACCATCGAATACCAAAGACTCAAACCAACATGTATGTGATCACTTTTTCCTTGATCAACTTCTGAATTATGTAAATAAGCTTTGTGCACAAGCCAAAGAGTTATTATACCCGTGTTTCCCTGTTGACCCGGCTTGACCTTGAATTTTGACAACCGATATCAGGATCATACGATATCCGTTTTACATGTTCCAATAAGATTTAGAAATCTATCAAAGTTTTCTTCCATACTAAAATGTTTTTGGGAAAACTTGGAAACATTTGATTCCCAAAAAAAATTATTTTGTTCAATTTTCCATACAATTCTTAATCTTTGTTTTTCTAACATAAAAATATATGTTTTTTCAAATGTTTTAATCCCTTTTATATATGTTTTATTAGGTAGTTACATAATGGGTACACCTTTTCATTAAATATTTGTTAGGAAAAATATAACACTTCATTAAAATATTACTTAGCAATCTATTTATATCCTTCAAATAATTATTTGTCCATCTCTTTCATCTATACCTAAGGTTATTGTTAAATGCTTATTTTTATTTAATAACATTTTATTTTCATTTTTCACATGTTAGGTAATATTTATTTTTCCTCTTGTATTAATGAACATGCCTTTATGGGATTTATCCACATAACAATATCCCCTTATAATTTTAATAATTTCCCTAAGTAGGGTATCTTTGGATCTATAACATACAATACAAAAAGGTATTATTTAAATAAATATGGGTATTAATTATGAATATAATCTAATTTTTCCCATGTTCCACTATTAACATCACAAAAATTCCATTTAACATTCACTTCCTTTAATTCTCTATTTCTTAATTTCATGGTTATTTTTACAATAATCTCTTCAAGTTCAATTTTAAATTCATAAATAAGTTATATATTTATGTTATTCTAGTTAATTACATGTTTTGGATTATAGACATATTTTTAAGCAAACAAACATTTTTTTGTTATTATTGGTAAATAGTTTTGAAGGGACTATACCCTGTTACAATAAGGGCTCAACAGCCAAATAAAGCTATAGAGGGACAAAAAAGAGGATCAAAATCTAGATAAAGCATTATGTCCAGCAATAACCAAAAGATAATTACTAGTAGAAAGCTAAACAGAACAAAAACTACAATAAGACATAAAAACAACGAAAAAGACCAAAATATAGTAGCGTCTAGAACAAAGCCCTCCAGTCCAAGGGAGATTATTTCTTGGAAGCTCTGTCGATCCTGGATTTGATTGTTTATAGCAAAGTGAACAATGCCAAAGTGGTGATGTGTGTGGGGTCACTTGCATTCAACTTTGATATGGTCTGACTTCTCTCCTTGTCAGTCCCCCAGATAGTTTCAGGGACCCCGCTAAGCATGGAAATGCTGCAAACATGTTGTTCCAAAAAGTCACTAATGGCATTGAAGATAGCCATGTTATGATCATGCCTGTCTTTGGCTCTCCCCAATCTATTGTCCAAAGAGTTCAATTTCTTGTAGATTTCTGCAATCTGATCATTCCCATTATCAGTATCATCATCAACCTTTCTTTTTCCCTTCTATTTGGCCATGTGTTACAGGTCCTTCTTTAACTTCATCATCTCATTTTCCAGAGAATCCAACCTATGAGGAATATTATTCCCCTCTTATTGCAGGGCCGTATCTTGACCAACATTACTAATATGAAGTCTCGTTTGTGTTCTTTGTTTTAGGCTTCGATGTTCTTTGTTGTAACTTTTGTGCTTTGATATGCCTTCTCTGCTCTCTCTCTTATTCAAAGCTTTTAGGCCTCCTTTTGTACACAAGGGTATAGTCCCTTTCAAAAACTATTTACCAATATTAAAAAAACATTACTAATATGAAGTAAATTATGCGCAACTTCCAGCTCTTTGGTGCTTCTAAGAACCCGGGAAAAAGTGAGGGATGTCAATTTTGGGAAGTTTTGGGTTCTTAGTCTTGGGTTTGGAAGAGGTGTTCAGGATGGAAGTGGGAGTAGTGAAGGTAGGGATGTGCGGATCACTGGGAGAGGGTGGGAAGTCGGGGAACTTAGAGACACAGAGCTTATGAAGTAGAAAGATAAGGCCTTAGTGAAGAGGAATGGCACGAGAGTGCTTATGGAATTCTAAAATGGAGCACTGAAGGGAATTTAGTAAGTAATGTGGGAAGCAGACCACAAATTGTCTTCTAAAGTGGTTAAGAAAGACCAGGTGCTTGACAAGGACTGTTTTGTAGTGCCCTTCTAGAGAAATGTACCTAACCATCATTTTTGTAACCTCATCAAAAGGCTTGGGGATAGAACTTACCCTAACACCCACATAAACAAATTCAAGCTCCTCACCGTCGTCAGAGAATTTCTTTGCCTCGGCGGTCCTATCAATCCTTTTGTTGAAAAAATGATATCCCTCCAACTCGAGGCCTATTGCCTCAGCTATCAATTCTTCATTTATAATTACTCGGTGACCACCATACTCCACCTTTCTGTCCTTCCAGTCCATTGCAAAATGAACCAAAATATTTTGGTCATGCCCCTGAATACATTGTATAAAGTTAGAAATGCCTCCCTTTTGAAGGAGGTTCCAAAGCTCCTCATTGTTCTTCCAAGCTAGATCACTGTAAGGCTCTAGTTGGCATGGGGCACCTCCCATCTCCTTCTCCCTGCTACTCCTACAATTTTTCTACTCGAAACCCTCATTTGAATCATTACTTTCCTTATGTCTATCCCATTTTTTAAGAACCCAGCCACCTATTCAAGAATCATGGGAGTTATTATGGCTGTAGTTAGGATGATATTTCTCACATGTGTGATCTTTCACACCGCTAAATCCCACACTATTTCATTATAATTCATACATGATCAATTCATGATAGTTTGGGAGGTAAAGAAAGTTTATATTCTAATATTTTCTAGGATTTCAAAATTTCCATATAAATTATGGGATAATTTTGTATGTTGTCCAATTTTTAAGGAGCTGAACTTGGGTTTTACTCTAAGGAAAACTTGATAGCCAATTTTTAATATTTAAATAGATCTGTTGGAATCATCCTAACTTTTTTATCGATATTTTTAAATTTTCATGTTTTGTTTTTTTGTTTGAATTATTTCTTTTATTTCCTTTAAATTTGGTTTTGATACTAGGGTCTTTGAACAAGGCTAGACTAGGAATAGGTGTATTAAAATTTCTACCATACACTTATTTAAAAGGTTACATTTAAATACTAAAGTGGTACCCATGGTTATAATAAAATTTGATCAAGTGTGAATAATCTTACCATGTCTCAAGTCTTTTAGCATATACATTGTTAACATGTCTTTAAATATTCTATTTATTCTTTAAGTTTGACCATTTTCTTTGAGATGATAGGTAGTAATAAATTTTAAATTGGTGCCTAATTCACAAAATAGAGGAATATAAAAAATAAGTAAATATAGGATCTCTGTTAGATACCAAATTCTTGTGAACACCATGTACGTGAAAAACCTCTTTTGCAAACACGTGAGCTATATTGGTTACAAATGAATTGATTGTTATAAGTAATAAATGAGCCATTTTTTTCTATATGTTAGCTACAATCAAGATAGTTTCATGGATGTTTTTGTTCGTGGTAATCTTGTAATAAATTGCATAATTACATATTCCCATTTCCAATTAGGTATGGATAATGGATGGAGTTGACCTGGTTGTTTGCACTATTCTTCATTAACCTTTTGATAGCTTAGGCATTGTTGTACATTTATGAATATATTGTTTCATATCAGGCCAAAAATAATGTTTCTTGACTAAAAGTAAGTATTTTGAAAAATTAGGTGACCATCTATGGGTATGTCATGCGAGTCTCTTATAATTTTTCATTTTATATCGAGATAGGTATGGAATACAAATTTATCTTTTGTAATACAAGATTTCATTAGTTCCAATTAAATACAAAGTAATATAGTCATTTAGTTATATATTAGTGGAGTTATTACATATCCCTTTATAAATTATTTTTGTATTATAGGTAAAAAGTGTTAAGGGGACCCTACCCCATACAAAGGATGGAGAAAAAGATAAGACAATGATGAGTGAACAAAGCTGCCTCTTCCAATGGCAAAGGAGATCAAACAACAACAACAACAATAAAACCAATAGCAAAAACATAAAACCAACAACTATCTCAAGCTTTTGACCCCTTCCCTTTGGATCTTAACTACATCTTGAGGGGAGAGATAGCCCTATTCTTATTTCTACTCACAACAATCCAATCCTCTTTCAAAATTGGATTAACATTTTCATTATGAATTGGAATCAAAACTTCAATGTTTTCCCCATAGTCTTGGGACCTAGAAGGGTGAGTCAAAACATCCTTACACGCTTGATGAACTTCCATCATTTTTGCATTGGCTGATTTCTCAGAAACTGAATGAAAACCAAAATACAGAGGATCATTCACTACCAAATGGTTAGAATTAGAGTTCTTCCACCAAGAGCTTCTACCTTTAGCATGTTTACGAGCCAAGTGACAATCTGTTGCTAAATGGCCAAGAGAGAAGCAAGATCTGCATCGAAAGGGAAACCCTTCGTAATCCAAGTTTTGAATCCAAATTCGATCTTCAACTTTAAGTTCAATAGTAGCAGGGAAATCCACAGATGTATCCATATCAAATAGGATTTGAGCATAATTAGTATGCTCAAACTCTTCAATTTTAGAGTCAATAAGTTAAAATTTCCTTAAAGTATCACCAATAGCAATTAAACAAATCTCCAACCAAAGCTGGAGGGGAAAGTAAGGAAGATGAATCCACACTGGTTTAACTTGGAAAGAATCACAAACCGGGTTACACAAAGGCAACCTGTGTCATCAAAATCATATGAGACTCAAACTCCCAAACTTTCCCAAAAATTAAATCTCTGTCTAAAGCACTAGCAAACGCAACAATGAAGAATCCATGAGCACTAGGAAAGATATCCAACCTACCTACCAATCAAGGACCCCATTGACATAAGATCCAGGCATGAAGCACTAGCAATCCCGGGTAGAAGTTATTAAATCTACAAATTAGACCATTCCTCTTGAAAGTATCTTCCGATTGAATCACCTCTTCCCCAAAACTCACAGATGGGGTAGATTTAGCATAAGCCATAAGATTATTTCTCTTGGACTCTGGAAAAACCCCATTCCTATAACATCCACCCCTATCCCATTATAAATATCATAGAAGTAATCATTCGTAAATAATTTATAATTTATAGATTTTTCAATGTTGTTTAGCTCAAGAGCATAACATTTACATATACACATTTTATAATTAATTCAATGAAAACTACATTTTCTTTACGTGAAACATATTAAATTTTCAAATAATATTTTGTTAATAATTTTACCCATCTTCTTTTTCTCATATTTACCAAGGGTTGGATAAAAAATATGTTGAAGGCTTATATGATCTACTTTTAGTATATAATTATTTCCTTATAAATAATGTTTTTATGGCTCAAGTACATGTATGATCCCAAATAACTCCAAATCATGGGTTGGTAATTTTTTTTTCACCTAGGAGTAACTTTCAAGATTTAGAATAGATCACTTTATCATCCTACGAAGTACTCCACTTATAACTTACCCATAAGCATCTATAATTAATATCAAATTCTATTTAAATTTATGAATACTTAGAATAGAGGCACTAATAAGGACTTCCTTCAGTTTATTAAAGGATTAGTCACATTCTATGGTTCACTTGAATTTCTTTTCTTTTCTTTTTAAATTTATCAAAGGTGTAGAAATTTATGAATAATTTTTTTTTTTTTTTTTATAAAATCCCAATAGACTCGAGAAACTCATAATTTTGTGAGCATCTATGAGCACGGATCATCTTTGAATTGTTTTTGTAGGATTTAGTGAAATTGATTCTTATGATATAATTTGTCCTAAATATTACACCTCATGTTTTTAAAAAATACATTTGTATAATTTTTCATATATTTAATGCTTCTTTAGATTTTCTAATATTAATATATGATGTCATTTGTGATATTGCTCATTTTTTAATGTATCAAATGTCATCCAAAAAATATAATTATGAGAACATTTAGGTAGGGTTGAAATACATCCTATATTAGGGTCATAAAGGTTACAAGGAATTTTTTAACCTAAATGGAATAAAAAAATCATAATGTCCATATCATGTCCTAAATGCAGTTTTCGAAATGTCACTTTCTTTTATGCATATTTGAAGTTAACATGCTCACATATCAATTTTTGAAAAATAATTTACACCATTTAATTTTTTAAACAATTCATATATTCTTGGTGAAGGATATTTTTTATTTATTGTGAGTTTATTTTGTTTGTAATAATAAATACATAACCACATAGTACTATCTGTTTTCTTTATGAAAAACCCTAGAGAATCCCATGGATAAATATTATCTTGTATTTTTCCATGCTTAAGAAATATAGATGATTGAGTTTTTAATCTTACTAATTCAAGAATTGACCAGTGATAAGGGGATGGATTTTGATATGGGTTTATCTCCTATAATTATATTTATGGAATGATTTATTTGTCATCTAAGGACTCGACCATTTATCTCAAATCAAGTAAATACATCCATAAATTCATTTATGTAGATTTAATATTAACATATAACTTGAATTTATCGCAAAACACAATTCTATGTCCCACTTTGTGTCCCAAAAACGTTAGTAGGAGGTTGGGTGGGATGAGAAATTAGGGGTGTTCACGTGAACACCCCTTTCGCATGAACCCCTTCTCCCGAACTACCACGTTGGCAAAAAAAAGTGGTTCGCGCAAAGGGGGATTCATGCGAACACCCCTTCCCACGAACCCCTTTGGGTTCAAATAATTTTGGCGGCAAAGAGTTATATATAGATATTTATATAGTTGTCAGGCGACATATTTAGGGTTTAGGGGTTTAGTAAAATGGGGGTTCACGTAACCCCCTTCGAATGAACCCCCTATGTGGCACCTATGTGGCATAGTTTGGCACCAAATCCATTTGAAGGATGATTTTATGCCAAAAAGTGCCACCGAGGTGCCACATAATTAACATTAATGAATTAGTAAAGTTACAAAAATTTAACACAAAATACATAACTTTATCAGCTTTCTACAAATTTAATTTTCATTTTTAAAAATATGTTTTACTATTTATTTTTTATTTTTTGCTAACATATGGTATTTCAGGACAATCAATCATACACAATTAACCCAATTTTAAAATAGCAAAATATATTAAAAAATTTGAAAATAATAACATTACTATTTGTTGAATTCTTCTTCTTATCTATGAAAAAAACTTCAATTTAAATATAAATCTTAAAAGTTATTTGCATAGACATATGTACACCATTTATTTGAAAATAGTTTTACTAAATAATTAATATATATATATATATATATATATATATATATATATATAAAAAATATGAAAATTTGACAGGACCTCAAAATTCAAATCTTAAACATATATCTAAAATTTCATGGTGAAAAATAATGTTTGATTTTAAAAACCACTAGGAACAATTATTCCTCTTTTATAACATAAGAAACAATGTATGAATAAAATTAAGAAAAAGACCATATTTTTGCCAAAAAAATTTTAAATATACATGTATTCTACACTCTAAACAAAACATTTTGTTAGTTTGTGGAATTTCATTAATATATATGGTTTTGTTCCTATTGCCTTTAGAAAATCAATGAAACTGAAAATTCATGTTTATAAAGGTATAAAACATACAAAAAAGTGGGACATTTTATTGTGCTTTTACAAATCTTGTAATGTTTCTTCACACTAAGTTTTAATTGTATAGCTAAGATATTTTTATGGTGATGGATCACTTCTCATTTTGTAATATTTCAAATATCCCCATTGGTTCCCTAGAAGTACTACTAGCTATCACATATGATATATGCATTATTATTTTCTAAAAATTTAATTCCTATGATAATATCATATTTACCTAAATTTAAGACATGAAAATGATCACTTATTTTAACTTTATCTAAGTATAAATTTAGATCTTCAATAAGTTCACTGTTTGTTTGATGATCCTTCCCCTACTAGAGTGACACTTGATTGATTTTATTTTTCTAGAAGACAATTGAAGTTTATAAACTATTTTGGGAGATAAAATAATGAATACTACACGAATATATGTTAAAATTAATATGTTGACCCTTGATTTTTATGTTAATTTCCACTAATTTTTTAAAAAAGTGTATTAAACTTGTATCAATGCTACATAAATTTTCATGTTAGTATGCACATTTGGTGTATCTTCCTAGTTATGAGGTTGAAATTTCCTTCCCATTTTTAAAAAATATAAATTATAGTGGTTCTCTCCATAAGTCCATCACATAATTGTGGGATGAGGTTTTCCCTAGTGATTTTGGTGTAAGTGCACCAAGTTGGGGGCCCAAAAGGGGGTCTTAAGCGGACGCATCTTTCTCGAAAAAATAAAAACTTCCACTTGTATGATTTTTTTGAAATAGTTACACTCAAAATTGGAAGATGTTTTATAAACATGAATCATATCATTTTGAGTCTACTTTCTAAGCTACTAAATTTTATTGAAAACAGATGAGTTTAAGTGGGTCAAATAACTAAAATACCAACATGTGCTCCTATTTTTGTTAAAAACATAATAGAGTGACTTTCATGCCCCCCACCATTTTTTGAGAACCATTTAGTATTTTTGAAAACCCTTTGGTAGAAAGATATCTAGGAGCATCTAGTTTGTGTTAGAATTTTTAAAGAAATTTTTACTAATAATTTTTTTATGATTTTTCTAGTACAAAAGTTTTATGTTTTGAAAAATAACGGACTTCGATCATGCCGCTCCTAGCTAACTCAAAAATATCAAAAATAGTTTTTTTAATATGTATAGAATTAGTCCTAGTTTGTGCCTAAAAAAATTTATTCAATTTTGATGAGTCAAAAAAAAGATACACGACAAAAGATAGACATGTTTAAACTTCAAAAAATAGCTATAAAAAGGCATAGTTAGAAAATAAATAATATGGAAACCTTATATTTGTTAGAAAATTGGAAAATTATATTTATACAAAGAAGAAACTCTAATTTACGTCATGGTATAATTTTTTTAAATGAATCGATCATTTGATGTTGATTTATCATGGCGGAAGTTGGATTTTTGCATTTTCCTTAAAAAGACGTTGTTTTTGTGTTTGTGCAGTTCATGCCTCGTGCTTGAGGATCCAAACCAGATCCCTAGACTTAAGACATGCATTGGAAAATAGAAAAAGCATAACATGTAAGTGTTATTATTATTTTCTATATTGTGGTCCCCCAACGTCCCTTTCATCTCTTTCATGGGATTTCTACATCCATATTGTTTGGTCTGCAGTTTTATGTACATTCTTACACAATTTTTAGTAGTTATTTTTGTCATGTACCCCACTAGTTGAATTTTTCTAATCATGGGTGATAAAATTTGAGCTAAGGACAAGAGGAAAGTCAAGAACAAGACACTAGAGCAATTAGAAGAGATGAGAATAAATAAATTGAAGAGAATGTGAAAAATTCATGTAGGGAAAGGTACATCTGCTATATCAAATGTAGCTAATGTATTAGAAAATGAGGATGAAATACATAATGAAAATGTAGAGAATAATGATTTTGTAATGAATAATGATATTGAATTGAATGATAATGTTGGTATGGATGAAGAAATTGATATGAATCCAATTGTTGAACCTTTACCTGAGAATCTAAATGTTAACCCCAAAATTTGTATAGAAACACTTGAATGCGTAAATTAACTTTGTTAATGAATCTTTACCTCTAAGAACACCTCTTTCCATTTTTCCAAGAAAACCAATTCACCTAATTGAAATTGATGAAAAAAATAAAACCAATGCCTAACAAAATGCGAGAAGGATGATCGGGAGAGTGGGAAAGATGAGCGGGAAGGATGAGCAGGAGAGCGGGAAAGATGAGAAGGAAGGCAAGATTGACGAGGAAGGATGAACAGGATGAGGAGGAAGAAGGGCTAGTTAACGATGGTAGGAAACTAACAATAGACATGATTACTCCGGAGTTTCGATACGATGGACCAATCCTTGAGGGAAAAAGGTATGTGCAAAACCCTTTCTTTGGGTGGGAATCATGTGGTGTCTAGGTCCCCCAAAACTTATGCGAATATTTTGAACTTGGAGAAAGAGAAGAGTCTTGGAATCATCCCTCAGCTCAAGCAGGATGCTTTGTAAATTCTTAGAAATACCAGATATCATTATTGACCGAAATCTGAGAAAAATGGAGAATGCCTTGATAGGAAAATTGGTGGGGGTGACCTAATATTGACTCCATTAGATCTTGGGCTGGAGCTAAATGGAAACCTAAGGGGCATATGGATGTCACTACCCTTCCTAATGGATTTTTCATGTTTAGTTTCAACAACTCTGAAGATCCTCAGAGGATACTCATTGAAGGCCCTTGGTTTCTTGGGAAACTTGGCCTCTTTCTTAGGAAATGGACTCGAATTTCAACCCTAAAAAAAAGAATATTAATTAGCTCCCCATGTGGGTGAGACTCCCAGGTCTTCCTTTGGAACTATGGGATGTGGATATTATAAAAGGAGTTGCTAATACCCTTAGAACCTTTTTTGTTGTGGATAATGCGATGCTTACTAAATCTAGAGTGGTTTGTGTGATATTTTGTATTTATTCTTTGATGGGCTCCACCCTTCCTAAATCCATTTCTCTGTGTTCGAAATTGGGAAGTTGGGAACAGAAAATTGATTTTGAAAACTGCCCTCAAATATGTGAGAAATGTCATGGTTGGGGGCATGCAAAGTACCAATGTAAATTTACTATCTCTAAGGTTTTTAGAGAAAATCATCCAAAGGATATGGACAAAGGTAAAGGAAGTTCCCTTTATCTACTCCAAAGAAGGTAAATTCAATTAAGGGCATCCAAATAACAAAAAATAATGGAAATGAATTTAGAGAGGAAAATATCTTGAAGCCTATCTTTATGGATGAAGAAGGTTTCATAGAAGTAAGGAATAAGAAGTTCCAATGGAATGCCCATTCAGAACCACGGTTCCAAAAGGCTATGATCCATGTTCAATTGGAAAAGGCTCTATCCATAAAAAGCTGGAAAATCTATGGAAGGAAGTGAAAAAATTTCAATCTAAAGATCTAAGTGAAGGAAGCCTCAATGAGGCTTTAGAATTGTGTTCAAATCCTTTTGAAAATCTTCAGATTAAGGAAAAGGAAAAGGATATTGTGACTAATGAAAACCAACTGGTTTTAAACAACACTCATGAAATCTTTAAAGAAAATGTCTCTTCTCAGCTTGATGAGGTCTCGGAGCTGCTCAAGCCTGGTAAGGAGGAATTTAACCTATCTATTTTTTATTCTTCTTCTACTCCTCTCAAAGGGGAAATCTCTGAAGGGACCCCAAAAATTTTGGATCTAGGAGAACCTCCAAATAAGTGGTGAGAAAGAAACAGATTCAAAAGGAAATAGATGATGCTACCCAATCAAAACTAAATCTAAGGAGTTTTAGAAGAACTAAGAATCAAGTGACTAAATGAATATAATATCTTGGAATATTAGGGGTTTGAACAACCCAGTCAAGTGGAGATTGATAAAAGATCTGGAGATGAATCACAATTTTGATATCCTGGCCCTACAAGAAACTAAGATGATGGAGGGCCCTTTTCTTGAGACTTGTGGTATGTCTAAAATTTTTTTAGGGGTTTTATTGTTAGTTTGATAGGCACACCTGGGGAATGGTTGTTATTTAGAACAAAGAAAAACTCAAAGGTACGAAGCTCCTTAACAAAAATAACCATATGGTGGTGCTTTTTCAGGATAAAATATCTAAAGAGTTCTGGATCTTATCTAATATCTATGCTCCTAATAGTAAAATTGAATGGAAAAAATTTGTTCGATCTCTCCAAATTTCAGAATGTAATTAAAGGCATGGAATGGGTGATTTTGGGGGATTTCAACACTCCTCTGTGTCTAGGGGAAAAAAAGGGGGACATATAGATCTCACTGAAAGCATGGAAGACCTTCAAGATTTTATTTCCCTCAATAATCTTATGGATGTTGAGCTTAGAGGAAGTAGATTTACTTAGACTAACAGAAGGAAGGGTGACCAGTTGATTCAAGTTAAACTTGATAGAGAGTTGATCTCTTGGGGTTGGTTGAACAAAGAAGCCGAGGTTGTTTTCCCTTCCTCGCATAGGATCTGATCACAATCCTATCCTATTCCAGATCAAGGCTAAGGATAGGAGGAGAGTCCCTTTCAGATTTGAAAATATGTGGCTTCTTGATGAGGATATTACTGAGCTAGTGAAGGGGTAGTGGAATATAAAAATAAAAGGTACGAATTTATTCAAAATTGTTAAAAAGCTTGCTCATGTTAAAATAATATATGAAAGAATGGAATAAAAAAAAATTTGGCAACATTTTCGAAAAAAATCAATCCCTAGCTAAGGAGATTTCTTTGCTCCAAAAATATTTGGATTCACCAGAGGTTTACAATTCTATATTTTCCCAAAATAATGAGAAGGATTTACTTGTTGAGTATCATAACATCCTCCGGAAGGAGGAAATTTTTGGAAATAGAAATCTAGAGCCCTTTGACTTAAATATGGTGACAAGAACACAAAGTTCTTTCATATCTCTACTCTCAAAATGAGGAGATCTAATAGAATTTTAAGCATAAAAAATGGAGAGTGAGTTATGCTCAATGACTCTAAGAAAATTCAACAAGAGGTGTGTTCTTTCTTCAACATACTTATGACCTCTTCTCGGAGTTCCTAACAACACTAAGGAAGAACAATTTATTGACGTGATCCCTGTATGATAAATGATGATGACAACCTCATGCTCACTAAAATCCCTTCGATGGAAGAAATTTAATTCATGGTCAAATCTCTAAACCCTGATAAAGCCTCGGGACCTAATGGTTTCCCGACTTTCTTCTTTCAAAATTTTTGGGACATTGTGAGAGATGATATATGTAGTGCTATCCAGAATTTTTCAAGAACAAAAAGATGCTACAAGAGCTAAATAGCACTTTTCTGGCTTTGGTTCCTAAGAATCATGATCCTACGGAGTTTAAAAATTTCAAGCCCATAAGTCTTTGCAATTGTGTTTATAAAATGTGCTCAAAACTTTTGGCCTTAAGAATCCAGGTTGTGCTACCTTCAATTATCTTTGATCAGTATGGAGGCTTTGTTATGGGTAAATAGATTCAAGATGGCATTCTCACCATATAGGAGACCCTCCACTCTATGAAACAGAACAAGAAAGAAGCTATGTTCATTAAGCTAGATATGGAAAAAGCCTATGACAGAGTCTCTTGGTCTTTCCTTCTAAAGATTCTCTCAAGATTTGGATTTGGTGAGGATTTTAAGGAGATGATTCTATCTTGTATTTCCACTGCCAAGTTCTCGGTCCTAGTTAATGGGACTCCTTATGGTTATTTTAACAAAACACGTGGTTTAAGACAAGGTGATCCTATCTCACCCTTTCTCTTCATTATTTTGGTGAAACCCTAAGTATAACTCTTAATAAGGCTACCATGGAGGGCAGAATCAAAGGTATCTCCCCTGCTATAAACTATCAGAGGGTTTCTCATCAACATTTTTTTGATAATACCATATTGATTGGAGTAGCTTTTGTCCCTGAGGCCATAGAATTCAAGTAGTTAATGATGGATTATGAGGAAGCTTCAGATCAATTGATAAACTATGGGAAAAGCTTTTATTCTTTATCAATACCCCTGAAAGAAGAAGCATCAAAATTTATGGTATTCTTGGTTTCCCCTCCAAAACCCTCCCTATGAGATACCTTGGTATGCTTATAGGGACAAAAAAACCAAAGAATGCTGAATATAATTTCTTAATTGATATATTTCACAAGAAACTTGAAGGGTGGAAAGGATCACTTCTATCTCAAGTGGGAAATGTTGTCCTTCTTAAATGCTCTATACAGATTTACCAGTTTATATGATGTCTATTTATAGATTACCCTCTGAGATTACATGCAAGCTGGAGAGCGTACAAAAAATATTTCTATGGAGTGGAACCAAATCAAAAGACAAAATTCCTCTAATTGCCTAGGATAAGGTTTTTTTCCCCAAAATTTGGTGGCCTTGGTATCAAACATTGGACTAAAATGAATAAAGCTATGCTCGCCAAAATGAGTTTGAGACTATTAAAGGAACATAGTGTCTAGACTAGTATCATAAGATGTAAATATTGGTCTAACCTGTCTTCTAATGAATGGTGCTTTTGTACCCAAAAATCTAATGCTTCTTCATGCTTCTAGAAGTCCTTAATTTGGGATAAACACGTGTTATCTAAAGGATGGAAATGGCTTGTTGGAAATGGATGCAACATTAACTTTTGGGAGGAAAAATGGTGGAGAAATTTTCTCTCAAGACTATTTTCCCTACTATCTATAGAGACTCTATCTCTAAATATGTGACTAATGTTAGAGATTATTTCAATTTGGACGATCCTTTGGGACGGTGGAAAACCATATCTTTGGATCATTCTACAGACTTAGAGATCTCTTCTATTAATGAGAAAATTAAGAGGAGTTATTATTAATAGAGAGAATCCTGTTGAAGATAGCTTATACTGGTCTAAGGAAGAAAATCACATTTTCTTGTTCAAAAATGCCTACCACTCTTTCTTTCATGAAGAGGAGATAGATGATAATTTTAATTAGGGAATCATATGGATCAAATAATTAATCCCCAAGATTAATATATGTTGGAGGTTGGTTATCCATGATAAGATTCTAACTGTTAGAAATCTGAATAAGAGAAATTTCCATATGATTAATAGATGTGTTTTGTGTGAATCTGATTATGAAGATTCCTCACACTTATTCCTTAACCTGTCACTTTCTTGTTTCGGTTAAGGAAACCATCCTTAGCATCTTTGATGTAAACTAGGTCTTCCGGACTCCATAAAATTGTTGTGGATATAATGGACTAGTCCTTTTAAGAGCCAAGGTTTGAAGTTCTTATGGATTTTATCTATAATACATTTGGCTTGGGAAATATGGAAGGAAAGAAATAGAAGAATCTTTAAAGGAAAAAAAGAACCCATGTCAAAGTTGGAGCCCGTTTTGTGAGATCCATCCTTGCTAACTTCTCTATCTTGAACTCCCGAAAGAATTCTTTCTCTCAACATGAATCTTGTTTCTCCTTGAAGTGGGGTCTGAGACCTTCTACCCTTAGGCCCTTGGTCTAAACCCTAGACTAAATGGATGGGTCAAACCTAGCAAGGACTATTTAAAATTAAATTTTGATGGCACTTCCAAGGGAAATCCTGGTTGTGTTGGTTGTGGTGGGGTCTTTTGTGATTATTAAGGATGTTTTATTCTTGGATACTTCTAAAATTTGGGCACTTAAACTAATAATGTTTCGATGTCTTTGCAGGGTCTTTTGGGTTCTATCTATATCTCTTCAACACAACTTTGTTAATCTGGAAGTAGAAGGTGACTCCCTGAACATAATTAACAACATAAATAAGAAAGGTCCCATTTCTATTGCCAATTTTAATTTTATTAAGAGTATTAAGAAAATGGCCCATTCTTTTAATTTTATCTCCTTCAAACATGTGTATAGGGAAGCAAATGTCATGGCAGATTTCTTTGCTAATATGGGGGTTAATGGGCATGATTTGACACTTTTGAGGAAGGTGGAAATTCTTGATCCCAAGGTGTGGGCACACTTATTAAAAGACACTAATGCTCATGTATAAGGTCTCTTCATGGGGTGTCTATCCTGTCATGATCCTTTCTTTGCATGATGAATTTGAATTTATTTCTTAATTATGAGAAGATCGGGTTTGTGATTTACACATATTTTTGGAGAACTCTATCTGGTAGCCTACTACTGTAGAATCATTTTGTGGTGTGTGAGTAAGCTCTCGGCTCTCTGGTTTTTGAGTCATTTTGTGAAGAGGCATTTGTTGTTTAGTGGAATGGGTGGGGATCTCATCAGATGAAGCTACGACCTCATTGGGGTCACTCTTGAAGCTATGTCCCTATTTGGGGCCATAACCGGGAAATGGATTAGATAAAAGCTGTCCTCCATAGCTATATGGATTGGAGCATCATGACTATTAATTCAACCCGCAACACCTTCAAACTCGGAGTAGCTTGCCAATTCTTATTGTGTTGTGGATAGTCAAGGAAGGAAATGAAAGGTGACCCCTGATGGTTTAGACTGAGATTTTGGCTATTAATATTGATTCTCTTACAAAAGAATGGGATAAGGTGTTGAGGGGCTTGAAAAATCCTACGAATGACTTTGGTGCGAGGTGATTTATTTTTTCACTATCATTTTCTATGGCTGTTAGTTCCTTCAATTTTGTTAATTTCACTATGGTTTTTTGTTGTTGTTAGTATCACTATATGGGCTCCTAAGTGCTCTTATTACTATGAACTTTTATACTATGGTTTTTGATGTTATTATAATTGGCTTTATCTACTCTCATGGAGATTTCTCAATGTACGGGGTAGGGTACCCTTAACCCTCTTTTTATCACTAATAAAAAAATTTACGAAAGAAATGTGAGAAGAAAATCTAGTTGAATTTGGGATAATTACTTTGATAATTTAAATGACACACAAAGATGTCAATTATTTGTTACGTTGATGAAATTAATTAAGATGAGACCTATAATGAAGACCTATAATGAAGACCTTGGGGTTAATAACATCTAATGTTGTTGATCAAAATGTGTCAATTGGTGAAAACATACATAAATCATACCAAACTGTAGGTGGAAAAATATGCACCAAAGATAGTAATGCTACACGACATGCACTTACTAATTGTATAGTGAGTGATAAAATAGTTAACAAACACTTGATTAGAAAAACAAGCAAAGTGATTTAAAGCTAAAAAAGAATACTAATGAAAACAATAGAGAGTCATAAACATCTTCAGTCAGTTAATAATAATGACTATTATGATTTCTCTAGAATACTTCCATGGAAAGACAAGAATACATCTGACATTCTAAAAGAATTAATTGTAAAATTTTGGAATGAGAACACAAGGGTGTCACCAAATAGAAGAGATACAATAAAAAGAAGAATATGTTCTCGTAATTGTGAATCATGTGCAAAATATTTCTTAGATATGACTCAAACACAATTGTTTTCTAAGTTCAAGAATGAAAATCCACAAATTAACATCAACCAAATATTATTTGAAATGAGCATACCCTTTTATGTGAAAATCAATCACTAACGTACTACTTGTTGTTGTAGGCATCATGTTGTATTTTCAATGCATGATGATGTTTTTTGTCAAATACATTGTGTTTTGCATATCGACATCATGTTGCGGGAGCATGGATTAAATGCCCCACCAAAATCTCCAAGGGAATTTATTCTGAAAATATTTAGTGAAAAATCAACTAGACAATTATTTTTTATAACAGAGCATGTTTGGATGGAATGTGCAATTTATATGGTGGCTTTCCAAATCTAAAAAGTTATATCCATAAGGAGATTACAAATTCAATAGGAAAATAATTTTTGGTTTTAGTAACTATAAATCGGTGGCATATAAATTAAAAGATGGAAAAGAAAATAATTACTGTATTAGAATATATGGTCCAATTCAAAGAGGAAATTGTTTGTGAGTATAAAAGGCACACACATGGAGCTCAATGGTTGGATGAACAATTCAAGTTAAGAAAGGAAACATTCCCACTTGGTACTATTGTTTCAGTAGTTGAATTCATAGATAATTACACATTGCAACCAAAAATGAAGGTTCAATCTCAATATTATAACTCAGTGCAAGTTGTTATTTTCGTGCATATAACATTCATGCACTCTCCAGAAAGCACTGAGAAAGATGAAAAAATATTAAGAGAGTATCATTTATACATTAGTGATGATCGAACACATTCTACAAAATATGTGCAAGGGTGTTTCTAGGTGTTTTATGTGAACTTTAATGATAGGAACATTAGTTTCAATCAAAATTACATTTCATCGACAACCGCACATCGCAATTCAAGAATGCATGGATGTTTTATTGGCTAAACATGATGCACAAATAAATAAATGTACAACATATCTATATTTTTACTAAGGTATGGTATGGAAAAGGAGAGCATGATGGTGTAGGAGCATGTGTGAAAAGAGCACTTGCAAGAGAAGGGTTAAAGTTCAAGGATGATGCTAAATTTATAGACATAAAAAACATTGTTGATTGGTGTTTCAAGAACATGGGCCATGAATATCAAGAGAGATCAATAGTTCATAGATATTTTTGGTTGATAGAGGAACAATATATGTCAAAATTTGAAGATTTTTACGGGATCAAGTGATATGCACTCATTCTCGTAGTTTAGCTGAAAATGCTTTGACTATTTATACTATGTGCATGGCATTTTTTTATATATCATGCATTTATTTTAGGTGGAATGAATGTGAGTCACAAAAGTGGGTGGATGAATGGACTTGTAGACCTCTAATTCCACTCAACACACATAAAGTTCCATGAGCATTACAACTTGCAGATATCTTAAGAAGAAAAGACAACATCACCCGACTTTGACCAAGTCTCTAATTTAGTGCAACAAGGTACATACATATATGTACATGCCATGTTTTAGATTTATAAATTATTAAATGTTCAAATCTTAAATTATTTTAAATTTGACTTGAGTTTTAATTTTTGATGTAGGACACTTTTTTGTAGTTATTGCGACAAAATTTAATTAAGAGGGAACAAACTACTTATTGTCTTGTTGTGTAGAGGGGAAATGATTGAATTCCACAGTCATTAATGGTGAAGACCTTGAGTATTCCACTGGGTCAGTGGTAGTCACTAGAACTTAGCTTCGATGACATCTTATAAAAAAATAAAACACTTGGTTGTTTGAAGACTATGAAGTACATCGAAAGATACTTCGGTATTTACATTTGGTTCTTGCAACAAATATTAAATTGATCAAATATGAAGGTAGGCCATTAAAGAAAAATATGTGGAAGTTTTGTGAATCAGATCATGAAGCAATTATTTCTACTATAAAGAGTAGAGTATATCCTTGTGGTTCATTGGATAAAATTTGTAAAGGTATGTTCTTCATGAATTTAAGTTGAATATTTACTTTAATGCTTTTTAAAAAATTATGTATGATTTAAAATTCTATTTAATTGCTTATTAACATGTTTATGTAGGTTAGTCGTGCAAAAAAGATTCCACCTTCACAAGGTTGATCATCGATAGAAAATTTAATATTCTCGAAGCCAAGTGAAGCTAAGAAAATTAAATATTAGAAAGGAACAAAAATAGAAATTCTCATTTCACCACCTATATTGTAAAAAAATCTTATTAAAATTCTAATTTCACCACTTATATTGTATGAACCACCTATATTATTCACGTGATTGGCAATGGAAAACCTTACATTGAATCGTATAGATTTCAAATTTTTACCGTTGTGAGAAGTAGAAGCATCACAGGAAAAATGGGGGGACCGCCTTGCAAGACTGAGCCCACCCATAATCCAACATGGAAAAACGATACAATTCTCTGGAACTATTTGCAAAAAGGGGGTCTTACAAATTTTATTGAAAAGATTCAAGGTTTCGATCAGGATATTTCAATAAAATTCGTGAATGGCTGGAGGAATCACGTTATTGAGTATAGTAATATCAAGGTCAAGATTTCTGAGGAGCTAATTGCCCAGGTCACCGGGCTCAATCTAGATGGAACCAAATTCTTCAACAAGTGCGTGGATAGAGAGGTGGAGGCTAAAAAGTTCCTCGATGAGGGGGAGAATCTGGAGTTTGTGATGGCTGGCATCAAAATAACATCTATTCCTGAGCCCTTCACTGAGATTGTAAGGATGGTGGTAAGGTACGTTACTCTAGAGGGGAGATTTGTCACTATCCCCCAAAAGCACTTAATTTTCCTTAATCACTTTCGCAAGAACCTTACCATAAATTTTCCTCATTATTTGTTGAATTCATTGGAGAAATCTGTTCTTGAGGTGCAAAATCACACAAGGGTTGTTCCCCTTCACCAAGGGTTGATCCTACTCATCCACCACCATTGCTTAGCCTGCTCCCACCCCCAACCTACTCCCCCCTTGCCTCCATTCCTCCCCTTGCCAATAGAAAACTTGACATTGCTACCCCTAGCAGGAAGAGGAAAGAAATGAAAGCTAAGGTCCCTCTGCCATCTTCACAGAGGGTTTTAAGAAGCCATAAAGATATGGAACTTGCAGAGAATTTACTTCACATAAGTAAACTGGTGAAGGAATCTAAGGAAGTGGACCTGTTGGTCAGGGTTGAAAAGATGGAAAAGGAGATTCATGACCTAAAGAGTGCTATTAGGGATATGGATAAAATAAAGGGAAAAAGGAAGCTGCAAAACTTTGAAGAAGATGATACCACTATGAAATATTCAAGAAGCTTCTCTCTAGATGCCAGGCTTGGCAATGTAAAAGGGTGTAATGATTATATCCTCTCAGCTCTTAAAAGTATCTATAATTTTATAGAGCAACATGTGCGAAGTATATGCAGTCTCAGTGGCATTACCGAGGATATATGGGGATCAAAGGAGAACAGAGATCTTGCAATTGCCCAAGTGGATTTGAAAGATCCATCCCAGGCCACGGCCATTGCGTTCTTCATCTCACTCCAAACGATTAAGGCCAAGATTGACCGAGCTGTCAAGTGATGCGGTGCCCTATTGCTATTTACTAGTGGTGAAGTTGTTGTTTGGCGATTTTGATGTTGTTTTTGACTAGGATGACCAGTGGTGGTTCCCTCTTGTTTGTTTTTTGTCTCTTTCACTCTTATTCGGATCACTGTCTGTCTTGATCCTATTTTGCTACCTATATTGTATTATTTGGCTATTGAGCCTCCTAGTCTATGATGTTTGGCATATCTAGGTTTGGTTTCTCTTCTTTTGATATCTAGATTTTGAGCCTTTTTGTACACAAGGTATAGTCCCTTCAAAACTATTTACCCATAATAAAAAAAGACAACCTTACATTGAATCAAAATACACTATTTTGTGCGTTTGCAAACAATAAGACAACGAGAGCACCAAAAAGAGATGGAAAAAATTGGTATAGGATTTTTGTAACAATTCCATATGTAGAGGTGTCGATCTAAAGGGACATCTCTAGGTTCCACTTGATTCTAAGTAATCACCCTTCAAAGATATTGCATGTTTTGGTCTCGGTTCTCTTAAGGGACTATGCTAGGATGAGGTAACCCGGAAGCACATGGAGCATAGGGAATGAAAAATGAGGCCTCCATTAGTGTTCACTAGATGATCCAGACGTGTTAGCGTATATGGTTTGGTCCCACAAGCTACCGTTTGAAAAATATAGCATCGACAAACCTTACATGAATCAAACTACACTATTTTGTGTGTTTGCAAACAATAGGATAGTGAGAGAGCCAAAAAGAGATGGAGAAAATTGTAAGAGGATTTTGTATAGGTTCTAAAGGTGGATGTGTAGGATATGGTGGGATATCTCTAGGTGCCATGAATTTCGAGTAATCACTCGTCGAAGATATAACATGTTTTAGTCTCATAGATCTTAAGGGACTACACTTAGACGAGGTATCCCGAGAAGAACCTAGAGATTTTACCTTTGAAAAAAAAACCTCCAATAGCATTTACCTAGCTACCCCAATGTGTTAGCGTGATCTGTTTAGTGCCAAGAGCTTCTATTTGCAAAATATTGCATCGGACAACCTTACACTATTCTAGCATGCACTATTGTAGCATGCAAATGAGATGGGATAGAAAAATGTAGACCTATTATTTTCTAGAAATTCTGGGAGATGATAGAGGAAGGTGTCATGATGCTTCCTGCAAAATTTTAGGTCAAATTTAGGTCATTTGTTCAAGTTATATGAGTTTTTGTAAAATAGACTTTTGTTCAAGGTTGTCTAACCAAAAATGCTATATCTTTGATAGGTGATTTCTTGGACTCCGTGGCACCTAGAGACATATCATTAGATCCAAAAATCCATGTCGAGACCCTCTACAAAATATTCTTTCTATTTTCTCCATCTCCATTCGGTTCTCTCATTGTCTTATTGTTTGTAAACGTATGAAATATCTGTAATTTGAGTCGAGTGTAAGGCTCCGGATGTAATACTTTACAAACGGAAGCTCTTTGTGCTACAAACCGAATGTGCCAACATATCAAGGTGGCAAGGTAAACTCTAGGGGGTGTCATTTTAGAGACCAAAGCTCCAAGTGCTTGTAAACTACCTCATCCGGGTGTATTCCCTTAAGAGCTATGAGACCAAAAAAACTCTATATCTTCGATGGGTGATTTCTTGAATTTTGTGGTACCTAGAGATATCTCATTAGATCCAACACATCCATGTCATGACCCTATATGAAATATTCTCATGGTTTTCTACATCTCCGTTCAGTTCTCTTGTTTTCCTATTATTTACAAATGTGTGAAATATTACAGTTTGTGTTAGTGTAAGACTACCACACGTAATACTTTGTAAATGGAATCTCTTAGCACCAAAGCAAATACGCCAACACATCAGGGGTATCTAGGTAAATTCTAGGGAAGTGTCTTTTTGGAGGCCAAAGCTCCATGTACTTTCGGGATACCTCGTCTCTGGGTGTAGTCACTTAAAAGTGCCCAGACAAAAAATATTATATCTTCGACGAGTGATGTCTTGGACTCTATGGCACCTAGAGACATCTTGTCAGATCTACAACCTCCATGTCGAGACCATCTATGAAATCCTCTCACGGTTTTTTATATCTCCATTGGGTTCTCTCGCTTTCTATTGTTTGCAAACACCGAAATACTACGGTTTGAGTAAATGTAAGGCTTCCAGATGCAATAATTTGAAAATAGAAGCTCTTGGCACCGAACTGATTACGTCAACATGTTAGGGTGGCAAGGTAAATTCTAGGGGAGGTGTAATTGTGGAAGTCAAATCTCCCAGTGCTTCCGGTTACCTCATCTAGGTGTAGTCCCTTAAGATCCCTAAGACAAAAAACACTATATATTTGTGAGTGATTTCTTAGACTCTGTGGTACCTAGGGACATATCATCAGATCCAAAACCTCTAAATTGGGACCCTCTAAGAAATGTTCTCATGGTTTTCTCCATCTCCTTTTAGTTCTCTCGGTGTCCTATTGTTTGTAAACATGTAAAATACTACAATTTGAGTTAGTGTAATGCTTCCAGATGTAATACTTTGCAAATGGAAGCTCTTGTCTTGAAGCAACCTGTTCCAATACATTGGGGAAACCAGGTAAATGATAAGGAGGTTTTTTTTTGGAGGCCAAAGCTCCGAGGTTATTACGGGCTACCTCGTCAGGAGTAGTCCCTTTAGATCCCTAAGACCAAAAATCGTTATATCTTTGATAGGTGATTTATCAAACTCTGTGGCACCTAGAGATGTCTTTCATATCCGAGTCCTCCATGTTAGGCCCTTCTACAAAATCATCTCATGGTTTTCTCCATATCCATTCAGTTCTCTTGATGTCCTATTCTTTGTAAACATGTGAAATACTACAATTTGAGTCACTTTGTAAGGTTGCGAGACACAATACTTTGTAAAAGAAGCTCTTGGTGCCAAACCAGCTATGCCAACACATCTAGGTGGCTAGGTAAATGATAGGGGAGGTATCATTTTAGAGGCTAAAGCTCTAGGCCCTTCCGGGATACCTCATCCTAGTGTAGCCCCTTAAGAGCCCTAAGACCAAAAAATGCTATATTTTCGAAGGGTGATTTATTGGACTCCATGATACCTAGATATGTCTCATTAGATCTGACACCTCAACTTTGGGACCCTCTACGAATGGATCTCATAGTTTTCTCAATCTCTATTTGGTTCTCTTTTTTTTTATTGTTTGTAAACACATGAAACGCTATAATTTGAGTGAGTGTAAGGTTGTTTGACTTAATAATTTGCAAATAGAAGCTCTTTGCACCAAACCGATTGTGCAAAAAGGTTGGGTGGCCATGTAAACACTAGGTAAGGTGTAATTTTTGAGGCCAAAGCTCTATGTTCTCCCAAGCTACTAAATGCAGGGGTAGTCCATTAAGAGCACCGAGATAAAGAAAATGTTATATCTTCGATGGGTGATTTATCAGAATTTGTGGCACCTAAGGATGTATCGTCATATCTAAAACCTCCATGTCAAGACCCTTTAAAAACCCCTCTCATGGTTTTCACCATCTCCTTTTGTTTCTCTTGTTGTCCTATTATTTGACAACACATGAAATATTACAGTTTGAGTCGGTATAATGTTGCTAGATGCAATTCTTTGCAAAAAAGAATCTCTTGATCTTGAACCAACTATGAAAACACATCAGGGTGGCCAGATAAATGCTAGGGTGGTGTCTTTTTGGATGCCTAAGCTCTAGGTGCTTCCAGACTACCTTGTCTAGGTGTATTCCCTTAAGAGCCTTGAGACCAAAAATGCTATGTATTCAACGGGTGATTTATCGAGACTCCATGGCACCTAAAGACATATCATTAGATATGAAACCTCCATGTCAAGACCCTTTATGAAATTCTCTCATTGTTTTCTCCATCTCCATTTGGTTCTCTTGTTGTCTTATTGTTTCCAAACACATGAAATCTGCAGTTTGAGTGAGTGAAAGGCTACGAGATGCAATACGTTGGAAATGGAAGCTCTTATCACCAAATCAACTGAGAAAATACATTAGAGTGGATAGGTAAATGCTAGGGGAGGTTTCATTGTTGAATACCAAGATCTAGGTGCTCCTAGGCTACATTGCTTGGGCAAAGTCCCTTTAGAGCCTTGAGATAAAAAAAAATTGTTATATCTTTGATAGGTGATTGCTCGACTTTGTGGAACTTAGAGATATCTCGTTAGATACAAAAATCCATGTCAAGATCCTATACAAAATCCTCTTAAGGTTTTCTCCATCTCCATTTAGTTCTCTCATTGTCATATTGTTTGCAAACATGAAAATTAGTGCGGTTTGAGTCAGTGTTAGGCTACCGGACGTAATATGTTGTAAATAGAAGATCTTGTGCCAAACTAAATGTACCAACATGTTGAAGTGGCTAGGGAAAGGGGAGATATTTTTTCAACGGCCAAACCTTCAGGTACTTGCGGGCTACCTTGTCCAAGCGTAGTCCTTTAAGATCCCTAAGACCAAAAAATGCTATATCTTCAATGGGTGATTTCTCAAACTCCATGGCACCTAGAGATATCTTGTTAGATCTGAAACATCCATGTTGGGACCCTATATGAAAGCCTCTCGCAGTTTTTTCCATCTCCATTTGGTTATCTCATTGTACTATTATTTGTAAAGACATGAAATAATGTAGTTTGAGTCAGTATAAGGCTACCGGAAGAAATAATTTGCAAACAGAAGATCTTAGTGCCAAAATGAATACACCAACATGTCAGGGTAGCCAGGTAAATGCTAGCGGAGGTTTTGTTTTTGAGGAAAAAGATCCAGTGCTTAGGGCTACTTCATCCAGCATAGTCCCTTAAGAGACCTGAGACTAAAAATGATATATCTCTAGCGGGTGATTTCTTGAACTTTGTGGCACCTAGAGACATCTTGTTAGATATAAAACCTTCACATTGGGATAATATATGAAAAAATATAGCAGTTTTATCCATCTCCATTTGGTTCTCTATCTGTCCTATTGTTTGAAACACACAAAATACTGTAGTTTGAGTCAGTGTAAGGCTGTCAGATGCAATACTTTGTAAATATAATCTCTTGAAAATGAACCAACTACGCCAACACATCAAGGTGGATAGGTAAATTCTATGGGAGGTGTTGTTTTGGAAGCCAAAGCTCCAGGTGCTTCTGGGATAACTCATCGACCGTAGTCTCTTAAGAGATCTAAGACAAAAAAAAGTCTATATCTTCAACGAGTGATTTCTCAAACTTTCGGCACCTAGGGATGTTTCCTCATATCCAAAACCTCTAATTTGGGACCCTCATGAAATAATATCATGGTTTTCTCCATCTCTATTTAGTTATCTCATTATCCTATTGTTTATAAACATGTGAAATATTACAGTTGAATTAGTATAAGGCTTCCAGACGTAATACTTTACAAACGGAAGCTCTTTGCACTAAACCAACTGATTAAAAATGTTGGGGTGGCCATTTAAACACTACAAGAGGTGTTATTTTGGAGGCTAAAGCTCCAGTGCTTCGAGCTACCTCATCCGAGCATAATCCCTTAAGATCCCCGAGACCAAAAATTGTTATATCTTCGATAGGTGATTTCTCAGACTCCATGGCACCTAGAGATGTCTCATTAGATTTGATTCCTCCATGTCAAGACCCTCTAAAAAACACTCTCCTAGTTTTCTCCATCTCCATTCGGTTCTCTCGTTGTCCTATTCTTTGCAAATGTGTGAAATATCATAGTTTGAGTCATTGTAAGGTTGCGAGACACAATAATTTTCAAACGAAAGCTCTTGGCACCAAACCAAATATCCCAAAACATCAGGGTGGCTAGGTAAACACTATGAGATGTGTCATTTTAGAGGCCAAAGCTCTAGGTGCTTCTGGGACACCTCGTCTAGGTGTAGTCCCTTAAGATCCCTGAGACAAAAAAATGATCTATCTTTGATGGGTGATTTATCGACTACGTCGAACCTAGAGATTTCTCATAAGATCTAATACCTCAATGTTGGTACCCTCTACGAAATAATCTCACTATTTTCTGCATCTCCATTCGGTTCTCTCACTGTCGCATTGTTTGCAAACGCGAGAAATATTGTAGTTTAAGTGAGTGTAAGGTTGTCGGATGCAATAATTTACAAATTGAAGCTCTTAGCACCAAACTGATTACACAAACACATCAAGGTGGCAAGGTAAATGATAGGGGAGGTGTCACTATTGAGGCCAAAGCTCTAGGTGCTCTTGGGCTACCTCATCCGGGATTAGTCCCTTGAGAGCCCTGAGATAAAAATGGTATATCTTCGATTTGGTGCTTTCTCAGACTCTGTGCCACCTAGGGATGTATCGTCAAATATTAAATGTCCATGTTAAGATCATATACACAATCCTCTCATAGTTTTATCCATCTCCTTCTAGTTCTCTCGATGTCCTATTATTTGCAAATGCGTGAAATATTGTAGTTTGAGTCGAGTATAATGTTGCTAGACACAATACTTTGCGAATGGAAGCTCTTGCACTGAACTCACTATGTTAGCACATTGAAGCATCTAGGTAAGTTCTAGGGGAAGTTTCATTACGAGAGGCCAAAGCTTGGTGCTTCCAGGCTACCTCAATCGAGCATAGTCCCTTAAGAGCCCTAAGACCAAACAACTTTATTTATTCGATGAGTTATTTCTCAAACTCTATGGCACTTAGATATGTATCATTAGATCCAAAACCTCCATGTTAAGACCCTCTATAAAATCCTCTCACGGTTTTATCTATCTCATTTCGGTTCTCTCGTTATCCTATTGTTTTCAAATGCATGAAATGTTGCGGTTTGAGTCAGTGTAAGATCTATCATACACAATACTTTGTAAATGGAATCTCTTAGCACCAAACCTATTAGGCCAACACATCATGGTGGCTAGGTAAACACTAGGGGAGTTTTTCATTTTGAAGGCCAAAGCTCCAGGTGCTTCCGAGCTACCTCGTCCAGGTGTAGTCCCTTAAGAGCCCTAAGACCAAAAAAACTATATCTTCTATGGGTGATTTCTCAAACTCTGTTGCACCTAGGGATGTATCATCAAATCCAACACCTCCACATTGAGATCCTATACAATAGTATCTCTTGGTTTTCTCCATCTCTTTTTAGTTCTCTCGCTGCTCTATTGTTTGCAAACACATGAAATAATGTTGTTTGAGTTAGTGTAAGGCTTCAGACGCAATACTTTGTAAAGGGAAGCTCTTGGCACCGAAATTAATTTTCCAACACATTGGGGTGGCTAGGTAAATATTATGAGAGGTGTCATTTTAGAGGTTAAATATCTAGGTGCTTCTTGGCTACCTCATGCGGGTGTAGTCCTTAAGATCCCCGATACTAAAATTTTTAATATCTTCGATAGGTTATTTCTCGAGACTCCATTACACCTAGTAGTATATCTTCACATCCAAAACCTCCATGTTGGGACTTTCTAAGAAATCCTCTCATGGTTTTATCCATCTCATCTTTGTTCTCTTGTTATCCTATTTTTTACAAACACGTGAAATCTGCGGTTTGTGTTAGTGTAAGGTTGTCGAGATGCTATATTTTGTAAACGGTTACTTGTGAGACCAAACCATCTATGTCACCATGTTTGGATGGCCTTTTAAATGCTAATGGAGGCCTCATTTTAGTTCCCTACACTCCCCGTGTTTTTGGGTTACCTCATCTGGGCATAGTCCCTTAAGAGCCCTGAGAGCAAAACACGCTATATCTTCAATAGGTAATTTCTAAGACTCCATGAAACCTAGATACTTCTCATTAGATCTAAAACCTCCATGTTAGTACTCTCTATGAAATCCTCTCACAGTTTTCTTTATATCCATTTGGTTCCCTCGTTGTCCTATTATTACAAACGATCGAAATACTACAGTTTGAGTTAGTGTAAGGATGTCATATGCAATAATTTACAAACGGAAGCTCTTGGCACCAAACGATTATGGCAACACATTAACATGGCTAGGTAAACACTAGGGGAGGTGTTTTTTTGGAGGCCAAAGCTCTAGGTGCTTCTAGGCTACCTCGTCTGGGCATAGTCCCTTAAGATCCTTGATACCAAAAATGCTATATCTTTGATAGGTGATTTCTCGAACTTCGTAGCACCTAAGGACGTCTCGTTAGATCTGAAACCTCCATATCGAGACCCTCTATGAAATCCTCTCATGGTTTTCTCCATCTCCTTTTGGTTCTCTTGTTGTCCTATTGTTTGCAAACGCGTGAAATACTACAGTTTAAGTCAATGTGAGGTTGTCAGACGCTATTTTTTGTAAATGGTAGCTCATGGCAATCGAACCATCTATGCCGACACATTTGAATGGCCTGTATAACACTATTAGAGGCCTATTTTTTTCTCTATGCCCCCATGCTTTCGGGCTACCTCGTCCGGGTGTAGTCCCTTAAGAGCCCTAAGACCAAAACACGTTATATCTTCAACATGTGATATCTCGAACTTCGTGGCACCTAGAGATGTCTCGTTAGATCTGAAACCTCATATGAGAGTTATTTTTCAATGAATATATTGGCTTAAGAATGAATTTGATAGGGTAATGTCTAAGAACACACAGGAGTTATCAATCACCTATTAAATATTTCTTACTTAGTTACGAATGGGAGTCACTAGCTTATGACTTAGTGACATTCCATTCATTGATTATCTATTCTATGATAAACCCATGGATTATTTCAAAAGCACCTTCAAAAAGATAGTGGTAGTCATCAAGCCTAGTGAAGGTTGTGATCTGATTTCCAAATAACTTGAAATGCCTACAGATTTAGAGGTAATAACATGAATTGGATAGGATTAGACAATCAAGAATCATTAAGTGTTTAAATCAAAATTTCATTGCATCTGGAGACATTCTCGAGCATTGGAGTAATGCATCTAGAGAGACATTCTCAAAATATCAACAGATGAAAGGCATCAAATTGTGACGACTCTCTTTGAACTATTGAAGCTTGTAAGACTTTGTGGGCATCCTTAGATCCTTCTATCCATGCTTGTTGCAAAAACATTGTCTTAATGATGGTCCTAATGTTTGTATGCTCAGGTGTTTTAATAGGGGAGAAGACTAAGAAGCATTGAATAATGTAGTAGGTGCATGATAAGATAGGAACCAATACAAAGAGACCATGAGAAAGAAGAAGCACAGGTAAGGTAAATACACATATACACATTGATAAATTGAATGAATAATTACTCAGATTAGGTAACTCTTTAGATTTCCAAATTTTGATGCATATTATACATTGAAAATGCTATTACATGTACATCATTAATAAATTAAAAAAATCCATAATGTCTTAAATATTGTCAAGTGCACATCATATTAGTTTCATGTAAAAATAATCTCATAAATGTAAGGTCTCAAACAAAAATATCAAGTTCCAAATAGTATTTTAATGTGCATAATAAATAGAAATATTCTAAAATAGGTCATATACCATTAAGTTAAAATGTCATATAGGCGTACATACAATTCCATGCACATAGGCATACAAAAAAATGTAATTATATATATTTCCTAATCATCCAAATATATCCCTCTCTTAGCCTTTCTCAAAGAAGGAACTCCCTTAGACAAATATGGATATATATGAGATGAATTGGGATCATCTAAGCCCATGATACGAGTCCTCTTCCACCAAATACTCACCTATAGTTGTACCTATAAATGAAAACAATTTTTTTTTGTCAAAACTTAATTTATATATGTTTTCAACATGTATTTAAGACCATGTTAATGAAAGTATTTACATAAATACAAAAACTTACCTCAAGATATTGATCACACCGAATATGCATCTCACAGTTAGATGATTCATTGAGAGGTCCTAAAGTACGAATTGGGGTACGAAGATGATGAGATGGAGAAGTTTGTGCCCTCAAAGTCAAAATGGAGGGGGTTAAAGTTCCCTACATACACATAAGATCAAATAATCTAACATCAAAATTATCTAAAATAGAAATAAGTACATGTATGTGTAATGACATTATTTTAACTAATTTTATCAATATAGAACTATTTTTTTACCCTACCACGGCTGTGAATCAAATGAACAGAGATGCTACCTGTCGCAAGTAACTCCTGCGTGTACACAAAGAAGGACATTATTAACATAATTTAATAATTATACAATGAAGGACATTACTAACATGTAATTTAACATAATATGAATTACATGAGAAATTTAACAAAATTTACATGTTGTTTGAATACCTCAATGAGTTGTTGTGCAAATGAAATCGCAGCAGTAGCACCTTCCTCTACTTGTTGTAGAGTTGGTGGGGTGTCTAGTGAAGTCAGCATCTTTATCAAACATGTATCACGTGAGTTAGATGAACATACATATATTTGAATTCAATATGTGTGTGTGTGTGTGTGTGTGTGTGTGTGTGTGTGTGTGTGTGTGTGTGTGTGTGTGTGTATTTGCATGTTTGTGAAAATTTTACGCAATTAACATTATAAATTACTTCTAGGAATATATGTGTATACATAGTGCTTGCCACCTATGGTCGAGATGAAGATGCCCCTCCCATGCACTAGAGTATCAATACATGTACATGTACAAATACAATTATTTAAAAAATTTAACATATATAAGTATATCAAGTAATTCAAAAATTTTACAACACATAATAAAACATAACAAATACCTATGAAAGTGACATCGATGATTGTAATCCAAATGTCTCACTTGAAAATTCATATGACATAGTGACATTATCATGTGCACCCCTAGTTTCAATTCCACCAAAACCAGTATGCATTAAAGTATCGTCCTCCTCAGGCCCCAAACATATGCTACCACATGACAAGAAAATATGTGGCCTCATGATAGTACTCCCTAAGGAAATACTTTGTGTACCTCCGTGAGAATCGGGACTCGAAATTTCCCTCATATGTCAAACAAGGGTTGTAGATAGCCCATGAAATGTGTGGAGTGTATAAATCTCTACTGTCTCCTTCAATGCTAGAGGGACAGTCTTAGGGTGAGGGGGCTTCTGTGTGGGCACTCTACCCTACTGAATATGTGCATGTTGTACACCTAGTCGATCATGTGTAGATCCTTTTTATCAGTCTTTGGAAATCTTGGAAATCAAGATAATTTGGGATCTCGTTGAGGATAAACTCGCAATAGAGTTTCCTCGAAAGTATAGTGGCACCTTGTTGTTATTTTAAGGTGGAAAATCAAACACCATCCATTATCAGCCCCAAAAATTGTTTTAATCAAATTATTTTAGACCAATGGATGGGAAATTGTTTTGCATCACAATGGAATAGGAAAATTAGTGTGGGGGTGTCTGTGTGTATAAGGTGCATATGAGGTCTTTTGTAATTTATTTTTATTTACATCTACAAATGACAATTTGGTGGAATAATAAACCCTACTGACCCTCTTTGTAATATGTCCAACGATCAATTTTCCCCATTGCCATGTCAATTTGAGCAACTACTACGTCCATTTTTTTGAAGAGAGGTGCGGTGGTCATTTTTGTATATTGTGAATCCCTCTTTCTTTTGATTAAATCCTCAATTTCAATTTTGTTATCAAATATGTGGGTTGTTAAATCTTCTTGACTGCCTAGGGATGTTGAGCAACTATGGGAGGGTTGGGAGGGATGACAGGAATAATAGGGTTTGGTTGTGGTTGATTCCCTTGACCTCAAACTGTAATAATAAAAAAATTTATTCAATTCAAATTCTACTCTATAATTATCAAATTTCAATGCAATTTTGAGAAAATAATTGTGCCTACCTCTTCTCTATGGTGTCATCATCGATTCAGATCTTCCTAGCAATCCAAAGATGATTGTTTGAGCTTGAGATCCAACTGAATGACAAAATATGAGGGCACGATTAAGCTCTAAAACTCACGTTTGAGGGAGATAAAATGATAGAGGCTCGGCATTCTTTTTTTTAATTTATAGTAAACATAATGCGTATGCATTATGGTATGGTAAATTTAAAACATATAAAATTAAAATGTGATCTCATTTTTCTTTTGTTCAAGTTTTTATCCACTTTTTTCCCCCAACTTGGTGCACTTACCCTTTGAGAATGATCATTTTTATGAAAGGATAACATATTACTTGTTCAACATTATGTAGTGTTATGATCATATTGATTTCTACTTTATCTTTGGTTAAAATAATGGTCTGTCTTATTTTGATCCTACTTTCTCTTATCATGGATTTTTATTAACTATTCAAATTGTTTTTCCATGTGTGTAGCTTCATCAATTGAATTTGGATTTGTAAACAAAACATTGAATTTGTATTATTCTCTTAAACCATTTAAAAATATTACTATTTTTTATGCAAGAGTATATCATGATGCCTCAAGAACCATGAAAAACTTGGAATAATTCTTCTCAAGGCATGGACACTATGCACTAGGAATTTGAATTTGTTTCCCTCCAAAACTATTATGTTGTATTTGAATTTGTATGTAAATCCTCATTTACATGAGAATAAAAGTAGAATTTGGTTGTTTTAATGAGTAATATACATAGGAACAAAAGGATTAGTTATCATAGGATATAGTGTTAATAATATATGAGTTTTCCCAATTATATCTTAGTTAGAAAAATAGACTTGCCTATTCTTATTTGTAAGTTGAGTAAAAATCTCAAAAACTAGGGAGTCGAAGCCTTAACTTAGAAACAAGATCAATATAGTTATGTATGTGTTTATCAAGATATATCCATGGTCTAGGGGTTGAGATATAATTTCTAGAGGGATATTAGGAAGGAATTAATATTAAGAGGATTAAGGAGCTCATATAAGATTAGAAAATAATGTGAAAATTTTGAAAGAATGGAAGGTTGCGGACTTGGTAAAGTCATGCCACAACAAGGTCAAAACTTATGAATGTAATATTTTGTAGTTTACATAAGCCTCAGGTACCTATGGAAATAATTTCAATGATATGAGTTCATATTTCAATGAAAATTCTTAATTTTTCATGATCTACTTCTAAACAACTTGTATTATGTTGTTTTTCATTACTTCCTTAAAACATGGGTTTGAACCAGTCATCATAAATTTTTATTACCAACTCCAAATGATCTAAAATTTTGTATATAGGTGAAATAGGTAATTTTCCAAATGTATTTTGAATATTTTATAGTAATTCTGGGTATTTTTGAAGTTATGAAGAATTTTCCTATCTAGTTTGAGAATGCATGCAAACTATTTGCTATAATGTCTATCCAGGAAAACAATCATAATTTAAAATGGCTTAATGAAAATGGATTAAAAATATATTATATGATATTTTTAGGGATTGCTAAAATATATCAAATTTTTGGAGTAATTTTCCTTATATAGAAAAATATATACATGATAGAAATTTTTGCACATTACGTGTGTTCTTGGGAGCACAAACTAACAGTTTTGAGTAAAATAAGTGAAAGGTGAGTTTTTATCCTTTTGAAGCCAAATTAGTGATTTATCTAATTTTGTGAAAGATGAAAAAGGAAAAATATTGAAATAGGTCATTTAGTTATTAAAATACCAAAAAAAAAAATTGGTTACATTCAAGAAGCTAGTGAAGTGAAGGGAAGAGAAAATGGAGAGAAAATATAATATGGCTATTTACTTGATTATGGATCATTGTCAAGATGTATTTAGATATGGATCATTTTTCACTTATCAATATTGAATTCAATTATGGAGATCTTAAGATAAAATTTTAACATAGTCTAAGGTCTCCATAAAGGCCATTATGATCTTCTCTAATCAAGATAGGACATTGAACAATAGAACAAGAACTATGGGTTCTCATGATGAATGAGTTACATGATTACTTTAATTTCATGGAGTTGATCTAGTTAGGCATCATTTTTTTATATCAGACCAAGAATAACCTCTTTTATTTTCATATATTTTTCTAATGGTGGAATGTTGAATGATAATGTGATTCAAAGTTGGGTAATTGAGAAGAGACTACAAGTTGTAAAGGCCTAGAAAGGATAAAAGAAGGATAGTGTGATAAGAATAAGAATCCAAAGAGCATGTGAAGCCCAAGAAGAATTAAATAGACTAAGGTGAAATAAAATTGGGTGAGACAAGGCCAAAATAATATGGTAAAAAGACCTAGGTGAGGACTAAGAGGATCCATAGACCAAGGTGAAAAATACTTGGGTGAAGATCTAGTGAAATGGATAAATTGAGAAGAGTGAAGGGCTTAGAAGAAGAGAGATGCCATAGGAGAAGAAGATATCTAATATCAGATGAAGAGATAAATGAGATAAGAGAGAATATTGAGGAGTTAGATTCCATGGTAGAGACCATGATACAAGATGAAATCCAAGAATTTGGATGGAGGATAAGAAAGAAGGTGAAGTGGCCAATTGAGCTACTGATGAAGAAGAAGAGGAGGCAAGAGTTGATTTCCTTGGAGAGAGAAAAGAAGAAAGGTACTCATAGAAGAATGAAGAATGAGTTACCTTATGAAGAGAAGAGAGTTATCATTATAGAGAACATGAAAAAATAGGTGTCTAAAGAGGCACTTGAAAAAGAAAGCATGAAGAAGAAGAGAGTGTCCATGATGGAGGCACTCATGAATATGTTTTGGTATATTGTTTTGATTTCTAACTCTTTATTTCAGTTTGTGTATACAGGGATGAAATATGGTCTTGAGAATATCATAAGTATGACCTTGAAATCAAAAAGAAATGAGTCAAATCAAGCATCCATGAGGAAAGATGAAGAAGATATGAAAGATCTTGTAGTAGCTCAAGAAGAAGAGATGCATTTGGTAGCATCCAAATAAGAGAATAACAGAAGCATGCAACTAGAAAAGGAAGATATAGATGATGAACCTGAATTATATGATGCATTAGGATATGAAATAGAATAGGTACATAAAAATAAATAATCCTTAGGTGGAGAAACCTTAATAAAAGGTATGAAAATGTAGCATAATGATGAGAAGGTAAAGACAAATTTTGATTCTTATCATGCATATAACAAAGAAATTACAAAAATCCAATTCATACAAGAAAGTACATATAGACAAGAGGTTCTCAAGATGAACTTAGATTCTAAATCTGATATTTCTAATTCCTCTAATAAGTCAAATGCAGATGCACATGTTATAAAGGGGATGAATGAGGTAAAAATATGAAAATTGGCTTATGATCATGGCTACATAGTTCCTAAATGGCTTAATAAATCAGATCCTAAGGTAAAAACTCAAGTTTAGGCAGATAAAAATGTAAGAAATGATGGATATAAACCTCAAGAATATGCATCTGATAGAAATATTTAATGTAATATGATAATGAAACCTAGAAGTCTATGGAAGAAGGTTGAAACAAGGACAAGCAAACAGGAGAGTGAAGATGAAATGACAAGAAAACAAGAAGCATGAGAGGTATATAAGAGAAATTAAAGGTAAATAATTTTTTTATGATGATTTAAATGATGATTATTGTGAATATACCTCTGATTTATCACCTCAATTTAGTGTAAGTGACTATGAAATGTTGAATAACATGCTTATAATAATTTACATGCAGTAGGGGGAAGGATATAATTTGTAAAACAAATATCATTTCTATGATCAGGTGATGGTAGAGGATTAAATTGCATTGATTCAAGAGGAATCATATCTCGCTAATGAAGCTTATAAATACTTCTTCATACAAGAAGCAATGGAAGAGCATGCTGATGTAAAACAAATCCTAAAAGAAAAAAAGAGACTTAGCTCCTAAATTTGATGAAGAATAGATGATGTTACCATGATAGAATAAATTAAGAGGATTGAGAATCTATTAAATCCTCCTAAGGGGCTACATACAAGTTTAAATAAGAATGAGAACTTCATGGATCAACTAGATAATGAGTTGAGACAAGGACAAGACAAGATAAAGATGGAAAATTTGAATAAGGTCAATGAAGAAACAAAATAAAATGAAGAGAACCAACAGCATGAAGGCACTCAAGGGGCTGCATGGAACAAAAAAATTATCTAATCTTTAATTTGATGTTGTGATTGCAAGTTTGGAAGACATTTAGATGAGGCAAGTACATGATTCAATGAGATAACTCAAAAACCAAGAAGAACAAGAAGAAAGTGAAGCTATACAAGACGTTAATGATGATGAGACATGGACATGGAAAGAGATGAGAAGGAATACCTATAAGAAGAGAGATAGGAACAACAAGATGAAGGAAAAATACTACAACGAGGAAAATCAAGCACTTTCATGTCAAGAGAGACCATGGGATCTAGGCATACAAAGGAGATTGAATTTGAATAATGAAGAAGTAATACATTTGAACTGGAGTTCAAATACTTCATTTCAAGGTATTCTGATGCAATAGAATCTCATGATGCCTCAAGAACCATGAACAAGTTGGAATAAATCTTATCAAGGATGGACACTATGCACTAGGAATTTCAATTCATTTCCCCAACACTATTATGTTATATTTGAATTTGTATGTAAATCCTCATTTACATGAGAATAAAGTAGAATTTGGTTGTTTTAATGAGTAAGATACATAAGAGGAGGATTATTTTTCATATAACATAGTGGAAATCATATAGGAGTTAGAACAACTATATCTTAGTTAGAAAAATAGACTTGTCGATTCTTATTTGTAAGTTTAGTAAAAATATCAACAACTAGGGTCAAAGCCTTTGTAGATGAAAAATCACACACTTTAGAAATTATTTAGTATCAGTCTCATACTACTATTCATATTGTTTTTGAGTGAAGAAATTACTAATTAGCCCATGTCATTTGACCATTTTTATTTTCTTGCTATCATCACTACTAACCTCTAAAATGTACTCGCCTAGTTAGTTTTTCCATCTTTCATTGTTGTATCTCTAATCGAGGTTCCCAACCCAAGATCTTGGGAACCCCAGTGTCTGGTCCCATTTGGGGCACCTTGAGTATTTTAAAACTTTCCAGCCACTTTTTGGGCACTTTCTAGCCATTTGAGCTTTCTATCTTTTTAGTGGTTGGCCTTTTCGAGGTTAATTATGAAATTAGAACAAGAGAACCAGATAAATATAAAGTTATGATACCATATTGAGGGACCAAACACTAAGAAATTCTATCATCACCTAATGTTGCATCCATCAAAGGATCCATTTGCATCCATCTAGATCCATCACAAGGCACAAGAATGGCTCATCATCGCATCACACCGCATAGGAGTGAATTTAATTCTATTCCATCCACCATTTTATCACATTTAGACACATAGTTATTGCTCGCTACTTTCACAAAGTGCAAATGGAACAAGAGAACTTAGGGCATGAAAAAAATGATTAACTAAAATGTGTATATTCTAAGTTAATCTAATATTAAGAACAATAATAAATAATTGATAAATGCATAAAAAAAATGACCCAAGCAATCTAAGCTATGAAAATATGAAACCCTAAAGTGCAAGAAGGGTTAGATAGAACTTAGCTGATTTGATCATTATTGAGAATTGTGTTCTAGTGAAGACAAGATACAAAGAATGTAGGAATGAACACAAAGAATATCTAGAAAACACATATCTAGAGTAGTAGGTTGGACTAGGGAACACGGAGATGTATAGGAGCACCTATGGGAGCCTTGGTATGAGATATGGGTTCCCTAGTTTGTGGAAATAGTCCGAAACCATCTTATGAGGTTTCTTTGGATGATTGTATACCTTTACTTCATATCACACTAACTTCACTAAATCATATTGGATGTCTCTATAAATCATAAATGAAGATGATACCTATAAAACCCCAAGATGAGCATCAAACCCCTAAAAATAAAGATGCATATGAAGGGGTCAGACTATCCTCAATGTCCACAACGGTGGACTTATGAACTAAGCACTACACTACATCTGAGATCTGATAGAGTTATATATGTGTGTGTACAATCATACCCTAGGTGCTCTTGTGTCAGCCACATTTTGTGAAAGTAACAAACAATAACTATGTGTAGAAATGTAATAAAATGGTGGATGGAATAGAATAAACTTCCCTCCTATGTTGTGTGATGTAGATAAACCAATATTTTTCCTTATGATAGAGCTAGATGGATGTAAATGGAGCCTTTAATGGATGAAACCTTAGGTGATGATAGTATTGCTTAGTGATTGGTCCCTCATTATGGTCTCATAACTTTATATTTATATGTTTCTCTTGTTCTAATTTCATAATTAACCCCAAAGAGGATGACCACTAAAAAGATAGAAATCCCAAAAGGTTAGAAAGTGCCTAAAAAGTGGCAGGAAAATATAAAAAGTCCTATGTCACCCCAAATGAGACCGGGGAACAGGGCACCCCAATCTTGGGCTCAAATCCTAGTCGAGAGATAAAACAATGCTAGATTGTGAAAATTGAGTGGGAAAGTAGATGCGGGAGGTCAATAATGATGACAACAAACAAAGTAAAATGGAAAAAGGACATGATTTGATTAGTCTTTTCTTCACTTAAAAATCATATGAATAGTAGTATGAGACTAAGATTAAGTAATGCCTAAAGTGCATAATTTTGTGTCTACATTTTCCCCACTTTATGTTGTTGAGAGGAGCACTCGATAACATAAAGTAAATAGATATGCGTACCTGGTGTCCATGTAGAGTGATGTAGAAAGTGTGTCGATGGACTAGACAAATCATGGAATGAGAAAATAGTGGAGCATGGAGACTAAAGATGTAAAAGTGTAAAAAGTGGTGAGAGTGAACCTAGGGTGGAAACACGTGTGTAGATGCCAATGTATGTGAGGTACCTGTATGTTAGTATGAGGTATGAACTAACGAATGACATTGTTGTTTTTATTTTTGACACCTTTGTTGTAGTTGATTGTTGTTGATTTATTTCTTCTCATACGTAAGAAATTGAAAAGGATAAGATGATCAAGTAGTCAAATACACATATATATGTTAAAATTACATAGTAAAAATACTATAAATGGAAGTGTGAAAAAGGTAAAAGAAACATGTGCACTGATCCATGATGAGAGAAAGTGGTGTTGAGAGGATATCCTATAACCACAAGTTTTTAGGTGATATCACACCACCTTGGCCAAAGAAGTGTAGGGAGAAATTTGCATCATTCTCCAACTTATAACTTCTTACCTAAAGATGTGTGAAGAGATCGTTGTACTACCTATTTTTTGGTGATCTAACATCATTGGCGAAGTAGTGTAAGGAGGAAATCCATCGTATCCTCCAAACTATAACTACTCCTTAGAATGCTAAGGACAACCTACCCTATAAATTCCACTATGTATGGGGTTTGTAGACTAGTCTAAGACAACTCATTGTATAACCCACAATGTCAAGGATGGAAAACTAAACTAAATTGTTCTGATAGAGAGAGTTGTGTAATGTGTGAAACTAAAAATATTCCCCTCTCTTTGTGGGAACATGTGACATTGCGGATAGGAAGATTTTTCCCCAAAAGGGGGTATACCATGTAGACTATGCCTTGAAGGGGGTAAGGGAATGTTCTTGGTAGAAACCAAGGAACACGCAAACAAGTGGCTAGAAAAAGGTGTTAGTACAAACAAACATGCATGTAAAAGACAAGTGTATTCTAAAAAAACAATATATAAGCTAAAATGTAAGTAAACATGCAAGAATAAAACCATAGACCACTAAAGTGGGTTGTAGACATGGGACATATCTCACGATATCACAAGACACTCAAGACCACACTTGTCTCCTATAATAAACAAGTGTGCATACTAAACATAGGGAGAGGCATGCATACAATAGAAAAAAAAATAGATAGCCATGGAAGAAAAAAATCCTATGAACAAATATTGGACATGAAGCACCCGTTATCTGTTAGAAAGATAACCCATATGTCAAAATCATGTATAAGAAATAAAGTAGTGTGTTATGAAATAAAATGAAACAATAACACCTGTAAGAGACGCATGTGGATTCCCCCAACAACTATTGTAGGAGTGGTAGGAGGCGAGCATCCATACTATGTGTAGGATACATGTATCTGTGATCATAGTTGGAAAAGAAAATGAACGCGCATGTATTTATAGTAGAGATAATAAAATATAAGAGATGTATTTAGCATGTGTAATAAGCAAACATGAACAAGAAAATGAAAGCTAGATTAAAAGTAGCCAAGATATGCAACATGTCATAGATGGATGGAATGAAATGCAATATGGATGAGAGGAAGCTGTATGCCCCTTGAGTGAATGGAAGTGTATGTAGTTAGGATCATTTCGTTTACCCCTTGAAAAATCAATAATGAACCAAAAATGAGAGTGCATCATCGGGAAATGGTAAAATAGTGTGTGTGTTGTGTGTAGCGAGGCTATGGTGAATTTTTATTCATAGTGATGGTGATATGTGACCTAAATATGAGAGTGTGATGATGCATCGTAAAGTGTATATCATGATGAGAGGAATATAGGGAGTGCTGATGTAGCCTAGAGCATGTACCACTACAAGATGTAGGAATAGGTGACCATTTAGCCTATAGTGTATGTTCTTGTTAGTGCGGGATCACAACACCCCTAGATGCAAACCAAGGTTCTAAATTGATCTTCGGGCATCCAAAGTGTGATTGCACAATATGGAAACCTCTCTCCAAGTGTGGGACTTGTGGGCGAGAGAGGAATCTCCAGATTAGAGGCTGGTTCCTCAAACTCCCTCGATTTAGATCTATATTTGCACAACTACAGAGGTTCAGGTCCTAATCCTACTCTAAATTACAAGGAGACGGGGATAGAAGTGCAAAAATTGAAACTAACTAAAGATGGTGATGCACCAAAAGGAGTGGTGAATATTTTGTCATGTAAATAGACACGAGACATAAAAGATTGGTGAAGATAAAACATACACAAGTGCTGCATTACAACCTTAGAGAGGTAAAAACTATTACAATTTTTGAAGAGGTCGATTCTTTGCAACAATCACTGCTTTGGAGGTGAAAGAAGTGCTTATGCGAAAAAAAGTGTTCCACACTTTAGAAATGAGCCAAATCTGGCTTTTACATTGCATGGGTCGAGCCCAGGAGAGAGAAAATGTACAAAACATGGGAGCCCATTCCTCATTGACTGCAAATGCATTAAAATGGCATGGGGAACCTTACAAACCCATACCCTATCATTTTTGACCGAATTGGAGGAGAATGCGACCCATTCTACATTAAATTTGGTCACTGAAATGTCATTTCTGGCCATGAACACGCGTCAGAGCCATTTCTTAACTTTCTCTCTCCATACTAAACCAAAATTCAAGATTGACCCCAGAATCATGTAGATAATTTTATAAGCTTTCCAATGATATAAAGAACGTGCAAATCCGAGCTCTGGATCGAAAGATATGGCGATCTAAAGATTTAGGGCACAAAACAGGCAAAAATGGGTTTTGAAATTTTTTCCCGCGCTCTCGCCACCTGGATGACACGTGTCGGGCACTGATTGGATGAGAAAATTCTCTCTCCTTCCCTTACCGCGGGTTTTATTTGAAAGCTTTGACCTTTTTAATTTTGGAAAAATTCCCATTTTTTCCCCACGTCCCCGCCACTTGGGACACGTGGTATGATCTAGTTGGAGGACAGGGGCGCGGGGCCATCCTTTACCTTTTAGTTTTTGGCCAAAACTTTTGCCAAATTCTCTAATTCCTCCCTGAGCTTTACACTCCCCTTCTCCTTAGGACACGTGTCCTCTTTTTATTGGCTCGAGCCAATGCTTCAAACCTTACCCTTTGAAATTTTGGACATTTTCCCTTGTGACACATGGCGTTTCTTGATTCATCCGCAGGCCTACCGGCTTTTCGCATCCACCGCCTCCTTTTGTCTTGGATGTCCCAAATTGTCTGGGACAAAAACTTCCGATCCACTTGATTCGGGCTTCTCTGTCCCTCTTTGAGGTGAAGACAAGTGGCATGATTTGATTGGCTCTCGGCTCCTTCGGCTCTCCGCATCCCGCGCGTCCCTATGTCCCAACTGTCCCAGTGTGAAAGTTCTCTATTTCAGCCGATCCGGGTGGTTCGCGTCCTTCGCGTCCTCACATCCCAAATGTCGGCTCGACCATTACTGCTTTCGCATAATGTTATTCGATTTTGTTTTTTCCTTGGCGGTTCACCCTTTCGCGTCCGCATGTCCTCACGGCCGGATGTCCCAAGCTGTTTGGACCGCTAGAGGATTTTCGGCGGTTCACGCCCCAATGTCCCAACTGTCCCAAGGCCGCCTGGACTAGGACTTAGCCAATTTTCATGATTTTTTCTAGCCCAAGCTTGTTTTTTACAAATTTTTCACCCTTTTTTAGAACTTGCTCCTTTCTTCTTGGACAGGAGAGTTAGAAAAAATCCGAGGGGACCCTAGAAACATGATTTTTTACCTTGAATCAATCTATCTTCACAGGACTTGAGTATTCTGATGCATGTTATCAAATTTACCACAGGGGGTGAATTTTGGATAACAATTTGGTGACTCGGCGTGGGTCACACCTGCTTAGGTAGAAGATACGGTTGCTGAAGCGAGTCCATTGGGCATGGATTCATCAAATATTCATTTAGAACCCTAACTGACTTAGAATGTGTAAGGAGGAAGATGGAATATCACCTGATGGGGGAAAAAACTACAAAACATCTCCATGGACAGCAAGTTGTGCCAAAGCACTTAGGGAAAACAAAACTAACCTACAACAAAACAATGTGCACAAGCACTTGGAGGAATGAAAATCTAACCTAATATTTACAAGGTGATAAATATCCCTCTAGAAGCAATGCTTGAGATAGATTCCATTTACTAGAATCTGCAGTTCTTCACCATCCAATGGGGCCAATTGGAAAGCATTGTTGTTCTTGCACTTCATGACCATGTATGGGCCACTCCAAATGGCATCAAATTTTGAATGCCTTCCCGGTTTTGCTCTATCCACATCCCATTTCAACACTAGATCTCCAACCTGAAAAGATATATCCTTGGCCTTCCTATCAAAGGTCTTTTTGATCAAAGCTTGATCCTTTTCCATTGCTTGGGATGCCTAATTTCTGATCTCTTGCAGCTCCATCAACTCTGCATACCTCACCTCCATGGGCTCAAACTCTAGCAACTCCAGCTACTTCATGAGTTCCAATGTTGGCAACTCAAGTGACATGGGCAAGATTGCCTCTCTTCCATAGACAAGTTTGAATGGAGAGTTACCTGTGGATCTTTTGGGAGTTATCCTATCAGCCCATAAGGCTGATTTCAGTTTGGTATGCCAAGACCTCTGATTCTCGTCAAGATTCCTCCTAATGATCCTCAAAAAGTTCTTGTTTGTAGACTCGGCCTGGCCATTACCTTGAGGGTAATAGTTTGATGAAGTGCTTAGGTAGATACCGTTCTTGATGACCCACTCGGTCACCTTAGATCAATGAATGCCAATGCATTATCGGAGATTATTGTAGCAGGTACACCAAATCTGGTTGTTATCCCCTCATAAAAGTCTAAGATGCTAGACTCATTTGCCTCTTTGAGTGCTCACGCTTACACCATTTGGTGAAGTAGTCCGTGGTGTAAAAATCCATTTGTGCCCTTGGCTTGAATTGGGATTAATGACTCCAATGAAGTCCAAACCCCATTGCATGAATGGCTGGTCAACTGAGATTGGATGTAATGGAAGGGCAGCAAGTCTCTCTTTTCCTGTGAAGAATGCACAATTCTTACACCTCTTGATCCATGCATAGCAATCACTGAAGATTTTAGGCCAATAATAACCAGCCTTCATGATTTTTAGAGCTGTCACTCTTGGTGCAAAATGACCACCAGCTGGTCCACCATGGAACTCTTCCAACACCCTTTGAATCTGATTTGTGCTAATGCATCTCAGCAACACTCCATTCACATCTTTCTTAAACAAAACTCCATCAACAATGGCATATGGGACAGCCTGCAATCTGAAGTGTCTCCTTTGGGTCTTGTTCATCTCGGAGGGCATAGGCCTATGCCTAGGAAGTGTATAATACCTTGGGTCCAGCAAGGAGTGGGGGGGCACATTGTCTTCTTCTTGATTGCCACTTGGCTCATGGCTGTCTGGGTGTCAAAACAACCTCTTCTTGATTGCATACTTCTTTTGCTTCCCCAAAACCAGTTGCTCACACAATCCTTTCCCTCTTACCAGCTTGGTGATCTTGATCTCAATGTCATACTCCATGACATGGGTGATCCAACCTACCCTTTTCTCATTCAAATCCTTGTTGAGGAGGAAGTCCTTAACTTGACATGTGAGACCATCAAGCTGGACCTTGTTGTTTGAAACTAAATGCTTGAATTTCTTCAAGCTTCTGATTACTGCAAGTACATGCTTCTCAATAAAAGAGTACCTCACCTCATAGTCATCTAGGCTCTGGCTGAAGAAGGCAATTGGCTGCTCATCATTATCCTTGTTATGCTGTACCAAAATGGCAGAGATAGTGTCATTACCTCCAAATGCATAGAGGATGAAATCCTTGGAGAAGTCCGGGTTGATGAGAGTTGGTGCTTGAGAGATGGCTTCTTTGATTGCTTCAAAACTCTCCTTGCCTTCTGCTGTCCACTTGAAAGCCATGCTCTTCTTTAACATTTTGGTGATGGGCTTGACAAGGGCTACAAAATCTGGGACAAACCTCGAACAAAGTTTATCCTTCCTAAGAAACTCTGAAGGGCTTTCTTGTGGCTTGGCAATGGTAGTGCTCTTATGGCTTCAACCCTCTCTAGATCAATTACTAATCCTTCTTTGGAGACAATATGGCCAAGGAGCTTTCCTTCATGTGCAAGAAAGATACACTTCTTAGGATTCAAAGACACTCCAAATCTCCTGCACCTCGTGAAGACTTGTCTCAAATGAGAGAGGTGGTCTGCTGCATTTTTGAAAAAATAGTGATATCATCAAGGTAAATCAGCACCACATTGTTAATCAAACCTTTGAATGCCATGTCCATTTCCCTTTGGAAGGTAGCACCAGCGTTGGATAGCCCAAATGGCATTTTCCTGTATGCAAAAGTTCCCCATTTGGTTGTGAAGGCTGTCTTGAACTGGTCCTCTTCCTTCACCATAATCTGATTGTAGCCTGAGTAGCCATCAAGTAGTGAAAACCTCTCGGAGCCAGCCATAACTTGCAAGATTTGCTCCATGGAAGGGAGTGGGTAATGGTCCTTGAGAGAGGCTCTATTCAAGTCTCTGAAGTCAACACACAATTTGATCTCTCCACTCTTCTTTCTGACTGGAACTAAGTTGGCAACCCAACTAGAATGCTTGATTGGGAATATGATCCTTGACTCAATCAGCTTGTCCAATTCTTTCCTCATGAGAGGCTCCATGTGTGGATTGAATGGTCTTTGTTTCTACTGACAGGCTTAGTATTTGGATCCAATTCGATGGTATCTTTGAGCTAAGTTGGGATTGAAACCTTTCAAGTCTTCATAGCTCCAAGCTAACACGTCAGGGAACTCTTGACACAGTTGTATGAACTCATACCTTTCTTGTTCAGTTGTCATCCTTCCGATTTGTAATGGTTTGTTCTCTTCTACTAAGATGGATACTGAATCCTCTCTCTTGACTTTGAATGTTTGCTTTCTCCTTTATAAACTGATCATTAGGGTTAAAAATGGACTCTAAAGTGATAAGTCCCTTGGGCAGCTTGTTAGTTCTCGGTTTGTACTACTTGGTCACCATCTTTGCTGTTCCAATCTCTCTTGATTCTTGGCTGAGAACTCACTTCTTCTTTGCAAGAAATGGATGATTTGCTGGTCATTTTCAAACACTTGCCAACCTGACATTGTTATCGGCTTTGAAGGCCTCACAATCATTTGGATGTTTGGCTATACCTTGTCTTGTTGAATGCTTTCCACAATGTCAAAGGCTGCCCCTACTGCTGCAAGCCTGTCAGTAGCTTGATTCTCTTTCCTAGGAATGGATTTGATGCCAAAACCCTCAAAACCTTCCATGAGGTCCCACACCCTGTTCTTGTAGCACCTGAGAAGATCATTTTTGGCAGCATGCTATCCCTTGACCTGATTTACAATCAATTCACTGTCACCAAAGACTTGCAAGTTCTTTATTTTCTTCTTGATTGCCCAATGCATCCCTTGCACCAAGGCTTCATATTCAGCAGTGTTATTGGAGCATGCAAACTGAAATCTAAAAGCTGAATAGTACTTTACTCCTTGAGGTGAAACAAGCATAGCTCCACCTCCTGCACCTTGTCTACTCCTTGATCCATCAAAAAACAGCTGCCATACCTCATTGTCATCCTTGTGGTTTGGCTTGGTGATGCTAGGAATAGGCTGATTTTCTTCATGTATGCAATAGACCCCTAGCTCAGATTCTTCCACTTCTTGATAAGGATCAAATGCATGTACCTTGTTTGCCCATTCATCAAGAGTTAGATCCAGGATGCTTCCAACCTTAGTGTCAGCTTCATCAGTGCTTGGGTGATCTTCTTGATCAAATGCTGAGCAATTGGCATTAATCTGACTTGGAGTGTAAGGCTCAATGTGAAAGTTTGCAATAGGTTCAGACCTGATTGTAGCCTTAGTTCCATACCTCGTTCTGAACAGCATGTGTGACCAATCAGCAGACAAATATCCCCAATCTTGGTTTGTGAATTCCCTTGACAAACATAGGGCAAAGAGTGGTGGAAGGTCTATGGTGATACATCTTGTAAAACAACAACATTTGGACATGCATGCAAGGTAAGACTCAAGTTTCTAATCACTCCAACTATTGTTGCTCTTGCTGTCCCATCCAGCTGCCACCCCTTTGGATGTTGTTTTCATCTTTGGAGCCCTAGCTAATCAGCTATATGTTTAGGCATTACCGAGCTACTTGCCCCGAGTCTATCATGTAATTATGCACTAGCTGATTTCCAATGATCAATGAAACATAAAAGGAGGGGTTTCAACATTTTACCTTGTTGTCCTCCATGATTTCCCTTAGGCTAGATAGCATTTGTAAGCACTTTGTCTTGCATCTAAACTTGTTGATTTGAAGTTAGCCAATCCTTCATGGCAGCTTGCATGAGATCTCTTTGGCACAGGATGGATAGGGATTCCCACATTGATATATTGACATTTGTCTTCTTCATCGATCAATGATCTTGAATGGAGATGAAGTATCCCTCTTTGTCCCTTGGTTTGCACATTCACTCCTTGCATGTGGGCAGCAACAATTGGTATTTGAGTTGGTCTAGGGCTATTCTTGGCTACCCTTGTGCATTTATTGGATTTTGTTTGCCAACCACTTGTGGAACCATGGAAGGTTGTGGATTGGTTGGGGCTAATGGCATGTTCTTCACCCAAATTCCTCTTTTTGACCTTGTGTTGGCTGCAACACCTTGAGACAACTGGTTCATGCCACAAAAATCCCTGCTTGCCGATTTACCAATGTGGTGTCATTTGGGGCTGATTGCTTTGTTGGAATTTTCTTGTTGTTGGCTATTTCCTTGTTGCCCTCACCCTCCACACCAGTAGTTGTCACCATTAATGCTTGATTCAAAGCACCATTGAAGCACATGGATTGGTTATGAGGCTCATTACATGGAAAACACCAGTCATACTCCTGAGTAATGTTGTTTTGTGTTGGCACCAATGCCTTAGAGGCAGATATGGCATTTGGATTATAGGGCTGGAATGGTCTATTGGCAGGAGGCCTTGTTTGATTCATATTTGCAGCTAGGTTAGGTGGCCTTTGTGGTTGGTATGGATACTGTTAGGCTGAGCTTGGGGTTGATAAGAAGGTCTAAAACCTTGGGCTTGTTGCCTCTTGAGAGTAACCAACTCATTGCCTAGGTTTTGCAATTGCTTCATGACTTCTTGAAGCTCATTTGGGGCACTTGGAGATGAAGTGGAAGCTTCATTTGAACTCTAATTTCTAGGAGTGGGAGAAGGAGCCAAATTAGGTGCTTGATTGGTGTTTGGGCTCTCTAAACTTGGAAACAATGGCATGGGAGGTCTAGGGGCAAGTTTGCCAGCTTGGATCAAACAATTTTCAGCCCTAATGGCAATGCTATAAGCCATAGGGATAGTTATGCCTCCCATGGACTGAATCAACATAGAAATATCAGAATTTAGAGCTTTGAGATAGTAGAGAAAAGCACCTTTTGTGGTTGCCGATTGCCACCTGGAATTCTCTCCCAAGTCTTTTGAAATCTAAAATTGAAATCGGTTATTTACTCATTGGGAGCTCTCTTGATGGTTGTCGGCTGCTCAAAAGAGACAAGTTGTCTCCCTTTTCTCCAAATTGCTCATGAAGTGCTATACACAGTTGATTCCAATTTGTGATAGAACCAGCTCCAAGGCTCCTAAACCATTGCAATGCTTTACCCTTGAATGAAGATGTTAGTAACTTGACAGCCACTTGCATCTCATTGATTTCATGGATTGCACAAAGGTTAGCAATATCTTTAACATGATCACCTGGAGTAGTATGATTTTCTCCAGTGAAGTATGGAATGTTCTTCAAGGCTGCAATAGGAATTGGATGTTGTGCATTGAGGGCAAGTGGGCTGCTACCTATGAAGTTGACATAGGGGTTGTTTTGTGCCATTCTAATTGGTCTTAAAACCCTTGTTGACTGAATGAAAGGCCTACCAGGTGGAGGAGTTGAGAGAGTTCTGTTTGGTGGAGATGGAGACCTTTGAATCCTTCTTCCTCTTTTCCTTCTTCTTGGAGATAATTGCAGGTATTCAAACAACACTTCTTCTTCTCCAACTCTTGACCTTGTGGTGATTCTTCTCATGATTTTTTAGGCTTGCACTTTGAAACTAGTTGATTCTTCCCCTTGGAGTCACCAGATATGCAAATAATAGCTTTTTCAAGCAAGAAAATTGCAGCAGATGCACATCAACTTTGCTGCAATAAAAATGAGACCTCTAGTGTCCCACCGGGCGTGCCAAAACTATTAGTGCAGGATCACAGCACCCCTGGATGCAAACCAAGGTTCTAAATTGATCTTCAGGCATCCAGTGTGATTGCATAACATGGAAACCTCTCTCCAAGTGTGGGACTTGTGAAACTGAGAGAGGAATCTCTAGATTAGAGGCTGGTTCCTCAAACTCCTCTGATTTAGATCTATATTTGCACAACTACGGAGAGGTTCGAGTCCTAATCCTACTCTAAATTGCAAGGAGACATGGATAGAAGTGCAAAAATTGAAAATAACTAAAGATGGTGATGCACCAAAAGGAGTGGTGAATATTTTTTCATGCACATAGACACAGACAAAAGATTGCAACGTAAAACATACACAGGCTGATAAGATATAATTTAGGATATGAAATGAAGCAAATAATACAAACAAAGGATTGAAACCCATTCACAAAGCTTGCATTATCATTTCCAATGTCAAAACCACTGCATTACAACCTCAGAGAGGTAAAAACTATTACAATCTTTGAAGAGGTCTGATTCTTGCAACAATCACTTGCTGGAGGTGAAAGAAGAAGTCTGCTATGCCAAAAGTGTTCCACCCTTTAGAAATGAGCCAAATCTGGCTTTTACATTGCATGGGTCGAGCCCAGGAGAGAGAAAATGTACAAAACGTGGGAGCCCATTCCTCATTGACTGTAAATGCATTAAAATAGCATGGGGACCTTACAAACCCATACCCTATCATTTTTGACCGAATTGGAGGAGAATGTGACCCATTCTGCATTAAATTTGGTCAGTTGAAATGTCATTTCTAGCCATGGACACGCATCAGAGCTGTTTCTTAACTTTCTCTCTCAGACTAAACCAAAATTCAAGATTGACCCTAGAATCATGTAGATAATTTTATAAGCTTTCCAATGATATAAAGAACATGCAAATCGAGCTCTGGATCGAAAGATATGGCGATCTGAAGATTTAGGGCACAAAACAGGCAAAAATGGGTTTTGAAAATTTTTCCCACGCTTTGCCACCTGGACGACACGTGTCGGGTGCTGATTGGATGAGAAATTCTCTCTCCTTCCCTTACCCATGGGTTTTCCTTGAAAGTTTTGACTTTTTTAATTTTGGAAAATTTCCCATTTTTTCCCACGTCCCCGCCACTTGGGACACGTGGCATGATCTGGTTGGAGGACAGGGGCGTGGGGTCATCCTTTACCTTTTAGTTTTTGGCCAAATTTTTTTCCAAATTCTCTAATTCCTCCCCAAGCTCCACACTCCCCTTCTCCTTAGGACACGTGTCCTCTTTTTATTGGCTCGGGCCAACACTTCAAACCTTGCCCTTTGAAATTTTGGACATTTTCCCTTGTGACACGTGGTGTTTCCTGATTCGTCCGCGGGCCTACCAGATTTTCACGTCCACCACATCCTTTTGTCCCGGATGTCCCAAACTATCTGGGACAAAATTTCCAATCCACCCGATTCGGGCTTCTCTGTCCCTTTTTGAGGTGAAGACACGTGGCGTGATTTGATTGGCTCTCGGCTCCTTCGGCTCTCCAGCGTCCCTCGCGTCCCTATGTCCCAACTGTCCCAGTGTGAAAGTTCTCTGTTCGGCCGATCCGGGTGGTTCGCATCCTTCACGTCCTCACGGCCCAAATGTCCCAGCCTGTTTTGCACAAGCAGTTAGTCGATTTTGTTTTTTCCTTCGGCCGGTTCACCCTTTCGCGTCCCGCGCGTCCCCATGTCCCGGATGTCCCAAAGGGTTTGGACCGCTGGAGGATTTTCGGCGGTTCGCATCCCCGACGTCCCAACTGTCCCAATGGTCACCTGGACTAGGACTTAGCCAATTTTCATGATTTTTTCTGGCCCAAGCTTGTTTTTTGCAACTTTTTCACCCTTTTTTAGAACTTGCTCCTTTCTTCTTGGACAGGAGAGTTAGAAAAAATCTGAGGGGACCCTAGAAACATGATTTTTTGCCTTGAATCAATCTATCTGCCTGGGACTTGAGTATTCTGATGCATGTTATCAAATTTACCCTGGGGGTGAATTTTGGATAACGATTACTAACGTAGGAATTTCACATGATAGAAGGTCAAGTGATGAACATGTTTGTATGATAAGGTCCATTTGATCGGTAAACCTTTGGCTTTCGATTATGGAATGAGGAACTAGAGTGTATCATAGGGCAATGAGTGCAAAGTGTGTAGAAGAAGATGTAGGATGCATGATGATAAGAGATAACCATATGATGTCTAATATGTGTAATATGTGATGTATGGTGTGTAATGCAAGATTTGTAGATATATACTAAGAGTGTAAAGTACACACTATGTAGTATGTAAGATGAGGTTTATTTAATGTTAGAATCATATACTATAAGAGTGTGATACATGTATGATGACACCTAATATGATGTATGATGTGTGGATGCACAAATGTTGGAATGATATAGACTAACTATAGAGTGTATGATGTAATATGTAAGACATATATTGTGATATGTGTGAAGAAACACAATGTACAATACCTATTGTGTAGTGTGCGGGGTTCATTTGTAGTAATCCCTCAATAGTCAAGTGTGAACCAAAGCACAAGAGTGTGTCATCAGGAAATGATGATACTAATGTGTAGATGAGTATGCCTATGTGAGGAGATTGATGAATGATAATTCCAAGATGAGTGATGTGTTGATAATATGAGAGAGGGGGGAATGTGTACATATTATGCCCCTAAGTATGTGGTGGTGAATATAGTCATGTGACACTATCGAGGAGATCATCATTGTCGGGATCAAAGCCTACCAGAGTAGCTTTGGAGATATGATAATCAATAGAGTGAGGTAGATCATATAAAGAACCATGATGATGTAATGTGTAGAAATTCATGGCATATTATTCATTAATGAAGGGGACTGGTGGACAATCATGTGCATACCATCAAGAGAGATTCAGAGAGTAAGTAGGAGATGAGTCATTAGCTATTGAAATATTACCAAATGACATAGGAAATGTAAGTGAAGTGTGATTAGTATCTATGGTACCACCAATATAGTCAAGCCAATATTTCCCAAGAGTCAATGGAGAATCATGAGGGGAATGTGTAACAAAGACCATCAAATGAAACACACGAAGGCCATAAGCGGTTGTAATGTGACAATAGCCATGATAAAGATGAGATGAGTGAAGTGGGGGTAAGATGTCATTAAGTGTTAAACTAAGTCTAGCTAAGCCCTCATGTGTGTAAATAGTATCTAAACAAGTACGATTAACAGGATGTTATGCCAAAAGGAGTTGTTGATGAGTAGTGTGCATGTGAAAGGGAGTGGTGAAGATGCATTTTACATGGTAGAAGATGAAATAGTATTGATGGTATTAATTGATCCTTGGTAAAGTATTATGGCATTGGTAGAAGGATGATTTTTGCACTGTATTCACCTCGGCCATCGACCGAAAAGGTTTCCTTGAAATAAGAGTTTTTACATATATAGGAGTAAATTTAAGTTGGATTAGTGCTTTTTCAATGATTTCAAATTCATCAAATCCATCATCGGGATCCTTATAAGTATCAGTGTTAGATCCATTACGTTGTTTGTCGTTATCAATAATGTTAGTAGGTTGCATACTAGGTAGAGGAATGGAAGGTGCCATGATAGGTGGAGGATAAATGCTGATGGGTGCTAATATTGTGTAGGTGATATAATATTTATAGTGTGAGTAGAAATAGCAGGAGTATTTGTAGCAGTAGAAGAAGGTTATGAAGCACTAGATTGACCAATGTCATATGTGTTAAGGATACTATACAATATAAGTTACGAAGATAGGATGTGCATAAAAATAATAGGGTCTATGTGAAAATATTTGAATGGCTTTGGATCTACAACTATAGTATGTTCATATCCATCATGTAAAAATTTGACACATTGGTGAATAGTAGATGGAACTGCTTGCATTGTGTGAATCCAAGGTCTACCTAACAAGAGATTGAATTGAAATGAGGAATCTATAACATAAAATTTGGTGAGAATAGTTTTAGGCCCAACCCGGATGTGTAATGAAATAGTCCCTAAACATGTATGAGTGGTAGATTCATAGCCTTAGATGATAGTAGGAATCTTATAATTATTAGAATTTTTAGATAATTCACACAATGTTCCTCTCCACGAAATAGAAGCATCTGATAGTGAGAAGTCCTACGATGAAGACACTAATGTCAACCAAGATCAACTTAACACTATTACTAATTTTTGACAAGATTTGTGTGATCATCCCACTCATCTTCCATATGTCCTACATGCTTTGATTATTGCTAAGAATGCTTGTGATGCTTCTATCTCTATAGTTTATCCTTCTTCGGCTCTTGTGGTCTCCACCCCACCCATTTATGTCTCATCTTCCATTCCTACTACTACCGCTCCCGTCATTCACCCTAGCACACCTAACATGTAGCTTGGATATTATTCAAATACTCCTAATCTAACTTCTTTGTATCATGATTTGTAAACCCAAATTCGTCAGCTCCAGATTTCTACTTCTTACACATCACCATCTTTAGAATCTACATCATTATTGCATACTCCTTTCACACCTATTATATCTACATATCCCTTACCACCTAATTTCATTTCTCCAAAATTTCCCATCTTTAAAGGCCATGGTGATCCACAAGAACATCTTTGTGTTTTTCACGTAGCATGCCTAGACTATGTGGATGACTCTACAGTACTAGCTAAGCTCTTTCCTCGTAGCTTACAAGATTATGTGATGCGTTGGTTTTATGACCTACCTATCCATTCGGTAAAATCTTTCACGCATCTTGTTGATGCTTTTCTCACTCACTTTTCCATTAACATCGGCTCTAAGATCTCTTATGCTCAACTTGCAAAACTCAAACAAGGATCTAATGAACACTTAGCAAATTACATTTTAGGATACAAAAACAAATTGGACAAGATGTCAAATGTTTTTATAGATGCTAATCTCCAAGAATTTTTATCCAAATTATTCTACTACATCTTGTGAGAGTGTTCTCTTTGAGACCTCTCCTTCTTTTGATCAACTTTACCATACTCTTAAGCTTCGTGAAACAAATATCTTAGCTATAGGAAATCTTAAATACCAAGAGAAATGATTGTCCTTTATGCATTTTCCAAGTAAGACAAAATTTGAAGCATCTACGACAAAATCTACTAAAGTAAAAGTCACTATCAATATGGTAGCTGCTACTAAAGAAGTTTAGTCATAACCACCTCAATGAACATTCACCAAATTTCCTATTTCTTCAAATATTATCTTACAAATGACTTCTTGAAAGAAACCTTATCACGCTTCCTCCACCACTTGAATTGGATTCATCATGACAAAAGGAAGGAATTAAAATGAGAATTATCAACGTTGTATGGGGCTCTATACCAAAGTAGGTGTTTCAAACTCCACACCATCATCCATGACCTCACCGACAAACAACAAGCTCAAGTTTCCTAAGGCTGCGAGACTCTCCACCGGTTAATGAAAATGGAAAGATCAAATTATTTAGTAACCCACCTTATAAACATGCAAAAAAAGTGGATGATTCATTGGCTAATCATACTTATCACGTAGTTCCTCCGCTTGAATAAGTGGCTCTTGATTTCTTAGTTGTTAACACCAATGCTTGTCCCTTGGTTATTTATTTCTTTTATTATGATTATCATGCTAAATTATATTCAAATCACTTACATGTTCACACATCTACCAGAACAATCCCCATTAATAAAACTAAATTTGATCCATCATGTCCTATCAATGAATTCTCCTTGCCACTTCTTGATGCTATCGGTTATCTACGATCTCAAATATCTTATCCGATGACAAATTCATATGGTCTTGTTAAGATACATGTTATATTTATTCCCCTTACTATGTTAGCACCCTTCCTCGTGGTCCAATCAGTCGATGGTTGTGACATGCTTCTAGGACTCAACTAGATTCATATGTCTTAATACATCATATCTATGAATCATTGTGGCTCAAATTCATTCATAATAATCAATTTGTTTCTATCAATGATGTACCTCCATCTACTCCATGGTCATCACCTTCTCAAGCACTAGTTCAGAATCCCCTACTCCATCTACCACATCACAACCTATGTTAATTAAAGTGCAATCTACTCCTAGTTCACCTACTCACACACCATCTACACAACCACACCATTATGCTAGTCCTACACATTGATATAGGCCCATTCCGTGCATAGTTACAACATCTTGGCATAGATCTCCACCTCATTTTATTCCACACAGATCTCCATCACCCATGAATTTTGTCATGCTTACACGTTTTCATACACTCATCCATCACATGCACATAAACTTCACTCACTTGTACAGTGACTATCTACTATTCCACCACTACTAGAGCATGATCATACACTTTCACCACCACTAGCATTAGATGAGGGACCTTCATCCTTCACTTTCATTGGTTAGTTCATTCACTCACACATACTTGGGGGTATAACATTTACACATCCCCACCATCCTAGCATCAATACACATCTCATACTCATATTTGCATATATCCACATTCTAGCATTCACATAGTCACTTACATCACATGCATCCTCATTACCCTATGACACACTCTTGTGCTTTGGTTCACACTTCACTGTTGAGGGCATACTTTGCATGAACCTCACACATCACACAATAGGTACTACAAATTAATTCTATTCATACATCCTAGAGTACATTTCACATTTTTCATACCACATCATTTGTATTTTGACATCTACACATCATACTAGTGTTAATCACCCATGTGTTGCAATTCTATTTTCTATGATTCTAGCATTACATCCTATTCATCATACATACTACATAACACACATTTCACACTATTAGGCTATCCACACAACTTGCATTGCATATTTACACATTTTTCTCATCACATGGTCATCTCTTCTCATCACACATACTACATATTCTTATACATGTTGCACTCATTACCCAATGACACGCTCTAATCCTACGGTCCATAATGGACTGTTGAGGTTATACAACAAAATGGACCACATCACACTCATACATTCATCATTTTATCTTCTCATGCGATATTCTTAGTATTAGTGATATACGCCTTATATTATATGGTCACTTCTTCCGGCACCATCTCGTTATTATCTACCTCATCACCTTCACTTACATTATTTAGTGGTATACGCTTTAGGATAAATCACCACCTCCTTTCTATTCATCTATTCATGATATACGCTTGCTATATATTCACGTATATGTCATTATCGCACTCATCACAATGCACTACATACATCACATAGTTTGACCATTTCCCGATGACGCACTATCATTTTTTGTTCATTCTTGAAAACTTAGGGGGCATACTAAATGAACCTCAATGCAAAAAAATTCATTCACCAGGGGGCACGTGGATCCTATCATCCATTTTACATCCCATTCCATCCATACACAACATGCTACATTTTATGGTTACATTTACTCTTGTTATCACTTGTCTTTACATGTTTGTTCACTTTACTACACATGTTAGATAGTTCTCTTGTATGTCATTATCTTTCCCATACACCCATGCACATTCTGAGAATTTTCTAGTTGTGATCACATATAAATATATTCCACACACAACACCGATGCTTTACACACTACCAGGGCACCCACATTTGTACATCACAGGGTCTTTATTGTTTCATTTTTATTTAACACTTTCTATTATTAGGTTATACATGCTTTAAAATACTGGCTATTTTTCTAACATGCCAATAGATCCTTCATGTGGAACATTTGTTATGTAGGGATATTTTCTTCTATACTTGTTTGTTTTTTTTCTATTGTCTACTATTGTTTGTCTTATTTGTGGGTTTTTCCTTTTGTTATGTGCACACACTTGTTTGGTTGTGACCATGGTGGCCTTGAGTGTCTTGGGACACCATCAATGGTGTCCCATGTTTGCAACCAACTTTGTGTGGTCTATGATTGTCTCCTTGCGTGTTTACATTGTTTTCTCATGATTTTTGTTTGTACTTGTTTTCCACATGTATGCTTGTTTGTACTAACACTTTTTCTAGGCACTTGTTTGTATTTACCTAGGTCTTTACAAACACATTCCCTCCTCCTGTAGGGAATATTTCAAGTTACATATTTGGTCTTATTTTGGGGCCACATTCTCCTATCCGAGACGTCACATTTACCCCCAAATAGTTGGGGCATCATTTGGCGTTTTACAAATAATTCAATGCTTTCTATCAGTACAGTTTGGTTCATTTTACATCCTTGACATTATGGGTTATATAGGGATTGGGTTTAGACCAGTTTATGAACCTCATACATAGTGGATTTTAGAGGGAAGATTATCCTTATCATTTAGGGGAGAAGTTACAAGTTGAAGGATATAATTAATTTCCTCCCTACACTACTTTGGCCGGCGGTGTCGAGATCACCCCAAAAACTAAGCGATGAGATATCTCTTCACAAATATTCAAGGAAGTAATTACAAGTTGAAAAATAATGTAACTTTATCCCTACACTTCTTCGGCCAAGGTGGTGTGAGATCACCCAAAAAAACTCACAGTTATAGGATATCCTCTCTACACCCTTTTCTCTCATCACGAGTTAGGTGCACATGTTCCCTTTAACTTTTTTCATACTTCCATTTATAGTATGTTTTCTTACTATATACATGTGATTTTTACACACATATACATGTGTATTTGACTACTTGATCATCTTCTCCTTTTATAGGTCCCTCCATATGAGAAGAAATAAGTCAACAATAACAAAAACAAGAAACTACAACAAAGGTGATCAACAAAAAAAAACAACAATGTCATTTGACATTTTATACCTCATACTAACATGTAGGTACCTCACATACATTGGTATATACACATGTGTTCTACCCTATGTTCACATCACTTTACATCGAGATTAGGTATGCATCTCTATCTACTTTATGTTCTTGAGTGTTTCTCTCATCAACATAAACTGAGAAAAATATAGACACAAAATCATGTACGTAAGACCTTATTTACTCCCAATCGTATAATACTATTCATATGGTTTTTGAGTAAAGAAATTACTAATTATCCCATGTCCTTAGGCCATTTTTATTTTCTTGTTGTCATCACTGCTGACCTCTAGCATGTACTTTCCCATAAATTTTGCTATTTGGCATTGTTTTACCTCTGACTGAGGTGACCATCCCTATACTGGGGCACCTCATGCATCCGGTCCCATTTCAGGTGCCCTAATCCTTTTTACACTTTTTGGACACTTTCTAGCCATTTGGCATTTCTATATTTTTAGTGGTCAGCCTTTTAGGGTTAATTATGAAACCAAAAAAGAGAACCATATAAATATAAAGTTATGAGACCATAATGAGGGACAAAGAACTAAAAAATAATATCATCACCTAAGGTTGCATCCATGTAGTTCCATCACAAGGCATAAGATTGGTTCATCTACATCACAACTTTAACTTACAAACAAGATCAATATAGTTATGTATGTGCTTATCAAGATATATCCATGGTCAGGGGTTGAGCTAGAATTTCCAGGAGGGATATTAGGAATGAATTAGTATGAGTAGGATGAAGGAGCTCATAGAAGATGAGCAAAGAATGTGGAAATCATGAAAGAATGTAAGGCTGCAGACTTGGTAAAGTCATGCCACAAGAAGGTCAAAGCTTATAAATGTAAGAATTTGTGTTTTCCCTCAGCTGTCAGGTGCCTATGGAAATAATTTCAATGATATGAGTTCATATTTCAATTCAAATGCTTAATTTTTCATGATTTGCTTCCTTAAAAAATGGTTCAAAAAATTCATCATAAATTTTTACTAATGACTCCAAATGATCTAAAAACCTTTCGTAGGTGAAAAGGTCATTATACAGATGGGTTTTTAATATTTTATAATAATTAATGGTATTTTTAAAGTTATGAAGCATTTTCCTATCTGGTTTGAGAATGCATGCAAACTGTTTGCTATAATGTCTGTCCAGGAAAACAGTCATAAATTTCAAATGGATTAATGAAAATGGATAAAAATTTGAAAATATGATGCTTGTAGGGAATTTTAAAATATTTTTAAATAAATTGGAATAATTTTCCTTGTGCGAGAAGAATATGTGCATGACATAAATTTTCTCTGGACTATGTTCTTGGGAGCACAAATTAACAATTTTGAGTAAGATAAGAGAAAGGTGAGTTTTGACCCTTTTGAAGCCAAATTAGTGATTTATCTAGCAATTTTTGTGAATGAAGAGCAGGGTAAAAGATTGAAAGAATTCATTTAGTTATAAAAATACTAAAAATTTTCTTGGTTGCAATTAAGAAGCTAATGAAGCGAAGGGAAGAGAAAATTGGAGAACAAATGTAAGATGGTTGGTTACTTGATCATGTATCATTATGAAGATGTATTTAACTATGGATAATTTTTCACTTATCAGTATTGAATTAAAGTATGGAGCTCTTAAGAAAAAAGGTGAACATAGTCTATGATCTCCATAAAGGCCATTATGATCTTCTCTAATCAAGATAGGACATTGAACAATAAAACAAGAACTGTGGGTTCTCATGATGAATGAGTTATGTGATTACTTTAATTTCATGGACTTGAGATAGGTACACATCAATTTTATCTCTCCCACTAATAAATCTTATGAAATATTTCAAAAATATAAAATCAAATGTATACTCCCTAATTATGCCACCTTTGTTTTAATTTAAAATGCATTATGTATCTCTTAAATAAAGTTATCAAAGAGATATTTCTTCCGAAATAATTCTATAAATTTATCCCACTTAAGTGTTTGGGTATTTAACTTATGTGTGCTGATAGTGTCCTACCACTAATTTAATGTATTTATTTTATTTAAAACTAATTATGTGGGATCTTTTATAACTATCGATTCCCCTATAAGTTGAAGTGGAATTCTAGATTGGATAACCATTTCTCTACTTATTCTCTAGTTCAGATTCTCTAGAATACTTGGGTCATTTGATTTTTATACAAAGTGGTCAATTTTTTTCTAATTTTTATCCTCATTTGTATCAAAGGATTCAAATTTAATTTTGTGTTCATTAGATGCATATTCAAGTATCGTTCTTACCAATTTTATTTTTAAAAAAATTTTGTTTATTTTTATCTTTTTTTTTTTTATCTTTATTATTTTTATCTTTGTAATGTTAATTTTTTTTAGTTTTTCTAATCCTATGGTTAGATTTTGAGCTTCCCCTTACAGTTCTTGATTTTGTTCTTTATACTCCTCATAGTTTATTGGGTCACCATGCTCTTGAGATTCCATGTTGACAACCCCGTAAAGAAGGAGTAATGTGGAGTTTTGATACATGACTAATTAAAAAAAAGTTCATCGGAAATCATGAGAAAATATGTTGAAAAAACCCACAAAGAAGGAAGGTAAAGAGTAATCAAGAAATGTGATGTGGAAAATCTACAAAATAGTGCTCAATCGTAATCCCTAGTAAAGAACTTTCCAAACCGCACAAAGTAAAGTAGAGAAAGAGGATTAATGTAGAAATACGACCCAAAATTACTACAAAGTTATGCTCACTCACAAATCTGAGTCAGCGAGACTCCAAAATCCATAAGCAAAACATGAGAAAGCAAAGGCACCTCGGATTCCGGTTTAACAAAGAGGAGAGTAAATGGCCATAACTTTTGACCAGGTGCTTTATTTTTCAAGATCTTGGACTTTATGGAAATGTTTCATAAAACCCTAAACCATGGAATTTAAAAATTATATTTTAATGGGGGTAGATAGGAGAAAATGGGAAAAAAAGTACAGCATCAAAATAACACTTCTCATTTGCCCAATAGCGAATTTAATGCAAAATGGCCCTTTTTCTTCTTCCACAAGGCAAGGGACATTGGGGAATGGATTTGGAAAGTCTTGTATGCTGTTTTCTAGTGAATTAATGCCTGTTGTTGGTGGGTAAAGGGGGAATTTCTAGATTCTCATCTCTTCTCTCTTTCTCACCTTCTTCTATATATTATAAAATTATCATTTTTGAGAAGGGAGATGTTCATTATAATGGAAATATTTCAAAATTGTTCCAAAGTAGCTATGATTTACAAGTCTCATGTTTGGGAATCTTTCATGGTGATCCTTGCCTCTTCTCCTCTCATGTAATGGATTGTGCATACTTGAAGCAATAAAATGTGTGTTTTGTGGCTCTCTTCTGCCATATCTTTTTTTTTTTTCATTTTTCTTTCCTTTCATTACATATACAAGTGTTTTGTGCATATTTCATCTCCTTAAAGGGGTTCAAATGTGTTGTGCTCTAGGAAAATGGTGGTTTGAATTTTGTTGTGGAATGTGGCTCTCATTTTTACCATCTCCTTCATCATTTTCTCCCCATTTTTCACTCATTGGAATGTCTTTACCCCTCTTTTTGGTGTTATCACCTCTCTAGTTTAGGATTTATGTTTTATCAATATCCTTCTCACCCCAACCCCTTGGAGTTTTAGAGTAGAGTTGGATAGTTGAATTTGATGACTATGACTAGTTTCAACGGTAGAAATAGGTAGAGGAAGCCAACCTTTTGTAGAGGTCTATTTTAGTTCACAGTTCCCATAATTGAGAGATAGTCTCATGTTTCCTCATTATTCTTGGTCATTCATGATCATATCCAGTGGTGAAATTTTAAGCTACAATAATAATATTACATATTGTTACACTTTCATATAGTAATAAAGTTTAAAATTACAGGTTCAATTTGCATAAGAGGAAAAGGAGAGGGAAAGGGTATAATAGGATTAGTCTATAAGTGCTCACCATGGGATTGTAAGATAAGAGAATAACCAAAGATTAGGGGTTAGTAGTACCAGTGATGCCATAAGGCTACCCGAGAATCCCTCCCGTAAAATTCCTTGGATAGGAATTGTCAAATTTTGGTGGTGGAAGCACCATAGGAGTTGAATATATGAAATCCTTTAGTAATTAGGGATTTATAAACCATGAGTCCCTTAAGAATAAAAACAAATTACCCTACGACATAAATTGTACATAAAAACTTGAATCTATGTTCCATGATTATCAATAAAATATGGGGATTATTTTAATAGAGTGTAATGAATGACCATCTAAGAATAAATAAAACTTTTTCGAGTTGATTTTGAAGAAAATATGAAATGGAAAGTTTCTACATAATTGATTTTCATAACTAAGGCTGAAAAGTGAGAAGGAAAAAATGAAGAAATAACTAGGTGTTGAGAAAATATTATTTATGATAGTGAAGTATCTTTACATGATATGTGTTATAAATATTTTGAAATTAATTTTTACATCCGAGAATAAGTTAACACAATCTTGCAAGATGATGGAATGTATTGAAGAGAAGGACCTTGTAGTAGATTTAATTTATAAATAGAAAGGAAATTATAGGATATTGAAGATATTGAATGTTTTTATAAAATAGATCACTTTGTTTATACACCTATTTTTTCATAGTTACTACTAACAAATATTTTGTATAGATAAGGGTCGTAGATGCATCTATTTCTTAAGTGGTTCCTTAACGGCAGACCCTAGGGAATGGGGTAGGACTATAAACATGGTCATTATGAGATTATAAATAGTACACGAGAGATATGTAACACTATCTATCATATGCTAACCTTAGTTACCCTTTCCTTTTTCAATCCTTTTATGTTACACACTCTAGCACTCCTAACACGTGTTTACATTTGACTTTTTCATTGACACTTATTTTTTAGACTTGATCTTAATCCATGACACATTTTTACGTCACTTGACATTAGGATTGTCCTTGGTTGAAGCCATCACCCATGGGTTATGGTGTCAGTGTTAGGTTTTTAATTTTTCGACACTATGACCCGAGGGTGATGGTGTCGTATATATACACATCACACTCTGAAATTTCATGAAAAATGAAGGAATGACATGTAAAAACCATCATCTCTTCTCTTTTATGCCATCCTCACATCTTCTCACTCTACTCTTTTATGCCATATTCACATCTTCGCGTTCTACCCTTGATCTATCTTACATTTGATTTTAATTGGTCAATATTCTTGTTTTTGGATTGCTTGCATGATTGGGTCATCTATAGTGAGTCTAGGATAGGAATGGTGTTCCCCTTCTCCACCCATAGGGATTTTATCAGCATATTATTTCTCTAGATATATAAATTCATTAGTGACAACCCCAAAGGTAAGTTCTCTAACCCTATTTTTCGTTTTGCATAGATTATTTCATATCCTTTCCCATTGATTTATGTTATCTTAGTATTGTATGTACATCGGTGCTAGTTAGCATATTACTCTTACATGATCAGCTCCTTATCTTTCCTTCATTTACATTTCAGTTGTATAGATTATGCATTCTTGTGTTATCTTTCTATCGATCTACATCTCTCCCTCATTAACTAATATCCTATAAGGGTACCCTATTTTATCTTGACCATAGGCCTTGGAAACCCTAGGATAACCTAGTATAGGGATCATTTCCCTCTAGATATGTGACCTTAGCACCCATTCTCGTATAATTTTTAAATCAATCAATTGTGTGTCATTCCATGTGTGTCTCCTTTTTTTCCTTATACCCTTGTAGAAAGGAAGACCTAATATTGTAGGAAATTGAGAAACATTATTTTCTTTCAGTACATTTTTTAAACCCAACATGAATCTTACATACCTCCTACATTAGAAAAACTCATTAAAAGCACCCATCTCCAATTTTGACTCAACTTGTCTTGAATAAATTAACATCACCCAATTAAACTCTATGCCTTTGACCATGTTTATCCATGGTAGGTAACGTCATAATATCAAAAAATTAGACCTTACGCCATTGCCCCTAGGTCATCTGTATAGTTCAAAATGTTTGGAAGCATAATGGAATGAGATGGGGGTGAATCAATACTTACAAAACTTTAAACAATTCATATTATCTTACTTAAACCAAAAACCACTCAACCATTCATTAGTGAGTGTTTAACATTCAACTAAATGATCATAATCATGAAAGAGAAACAAAAACACAAGATATAAGTGGGAAAACCTCAAGGGGAAGAAAAATAACTATTTTTTTATTATATTTCTCAAATCCAAATTATTTAGTGAAGAACAAACTTTACAAGGAGCACCAACCACTAGTTTAGTAGAGCACCAATACTACAAGGAATACTAACCCCTTGTTTAATGAAGCACCAACTCCACAAGGAGGTTATAACCATGTAATATGATCAAGCACCCACTCAAGAACCTTTAGATGAATATATGTTATGTATTATTTTTTCCACAAGTGATGGAGATCACAATTTCAGCTCATACACCTTCAAACCCTCTCTTTTTCAACACTCTCTATCTCACACTTTTATGACCTGATTTTAATTCAAATCCTTACACACATGATATATAAAACTCTTTATAATTTTTATCACTTTCTCATCTCTAAATTCATGCACTTGAACCAAATTTACTGTCTCATGCAGCTCCCACTTTTCCCTCTCGAAAGCACTAGATAAAATTTGAACCCAAAACACTTGATTTATACCCTTATCAACTCAAAAACATAAGACCAGATATTCTATATTAATTATCTCAACCAATACAACATAAAAATATAACAATAAATTCATAACAAAATTTATAATAGACCCATGTAGGTATTTCATGATCTAAGACATCAAACAAACTAAAAACTATCTCAAAATCCCATCACCTGGATCACCAAAGACCTCCAAACTCATCACCATGATTATTAAAGCCTCAAAATTCATCACACATGTCAAATATGACATAAAAATAATCCATGTTCACAAATTATCTTTCAATAATCAAATTTCTCGTAAATCTATAAAGAAGGCTAATATCCTTCTCAAAACAAGATTACTTTCAGAACCAAACTTCACCTATAGACCTCTAGACCATACCATATCACCTAAATTATTCCATGTAACCAATAATTGTAAACCCAATGACCTTTATATCACATCCATCCTTGTTATAACTCTTGAATCATCCATCCATGAAAACCACATTTACTTTCCTCTTTACAAAACTAAGTTGCCCAAAACGTAGTTTTGGAGAATCAATTGGTTTTCACCCTTTCTGTCACTTTCATGATCTTTAAATTCCTTAAATATGTAAAAAATTAATCCATATTCTCTCTCCAATGGATTTCATACATCAATCAATCCAAAACAAGGGACTTCTACCTCCATCTTCTAGCCAAAACAATCTTGTCCTAAAAACAAGAAACATTGTTATTCAAAAACCCGAGATGGTTAACATATAAAATTTCTTCATCAAGATACAATACATATAACATTATAAATCCATCTTAATCTAATTTCCATAACATCTTACATTTCTATCCAAATCAAAGTGGAATGCCTTCAACCATATCAATCTCTAAAGCCCTTTACAAGTCAAAAACAAATCTTCACAAATAGGGCACACTTTTCCCTCTAATACCTCAACCATGATCTGAAACTATCATGGAAATCAATTAAGACTCCTAGGATAAAAAAATGTCAATTTATTTCATACCTTCTTTAGTCAACTTTGCCTCAAACCAAACTTCTTCATAAGATTTATTATTTGAGTGGGGTCTACAAATTATCACATGCTTTATCTTACCTTTATTTAAATATTAAGGAGTCATATCCAACCTCCAATAATAATACTAGAAATAAAAATCAATGCTGGGAAGCTCTCAAGAAGATCTCTCCTACCGCTTTTGACCTAGGGTTTGAAACTCACAAAAAACAGTTTACCTTCTTAACATTCATTCATAAAAACCTAACAATGAAATGACCTCATTATTTTTTTGAAATTATCCTATCTCAAAGTAAAAAAAAACTTAAAGCCACAAGGTACCATGTAAAATAAAAAATCCACAATGAGCATCAAAAGATGTAATTCAAGCTAGAAATCACCCTTTCTTTGACCCTATTTTACCAAAAACACTATAACTTGCAAAATATTATTCATAATGACTTGAAACTTTTCTCACACCTCTATCACACTCCCGTGCACCATCTCCAATCACCATGTTATCTTAAATATGTCATATTATGTCCCATATCATTTTCATGACTAGCCCTTATGGTTTTGCATGGTTTAGGCTAGGTTATAGTAGAAGAACCACATAACTCATCATGAAACCTATCCAAAATGCCCTAACACACATAATTAAACATTTTTCACACTGTTCATGACTCAATTATTTCACATGGTTCTATACCTCATCCTCATTCCTTATTTGGTATCCAAGCATCTAGAATAGGTCTAGATGAACACCTAAAACATAGTCATCAACATGTACCTACACCCCGAGACTCATGTGATTTCCTCCACACTCTCCTAATATGATCTCCATTTCTATACCATGCTTCTCAAGTTAATATGTATATCCATCCACCATGATATATCACCTAGGATGGCTAGGTCACCCGATTAGGCTTGCTAGACCAAGCCATTCTCATTGAATCCACTCATGTAATCATGAAGCCACCCAAATATCGATTCCATTATCCTATTAAACATATTCTAGTATACATCCATCACCATATTTTCCATTAATGTTAGTTTAACATAAATAAAAACACCTAAACTCAACATGCCAAAAATATCCCCCTTTTTTATTCTAGAAAACCACCTATTCTTCACCCCCTTTTTACAAAGTAATGAGAAAATAAATACTTGAGCATCATATTATTCATCTTCCTTCAACCTTTATGGATCACTTCTTTGGTATAAACAACAACAAAAGTCTTCATTTTAGCATCCAACCATGTTTCCTTCTTCTTGACTCGATTTGACTACTTTGCATAGTTTGAAACCACTTAACTCCCCATGAGAAGAAGAACACATGCACTCATACATGACAAAAATCGTGAAAATTTGTTTATAACATCAACTTGACACATTATTTCCTATATTAACTTGATTATTTTGTACTTGACTTGACACATCCAAATTTTGACTACACATATCTCTTAGAATTAAAATCCCTAAACCGAGTCTTTAGTGCAATTTACGCCAAATTTTAACAACCATAAAGGCCTTACAATAGTATAACATACTCCCTTATAGATCCCCCTGAACCTAAACTATCCTCTTATAAGTGAAAGTACCACAATACCTTATATGTAAGTCATAGAGATAACTTAACCACAATACCCATATCCTAAAGTGTCATTTGAGTGTTTTCAACTCAGTAAAGCATGTTATTTCACTCTTCTTGGATAAATTACCTATACCACAAGCCATTAAACTTGTTATTTTCATTTATTTTTCTATGCAATCCTTCTATACATCCTTCATACTTGACTTAAGGTTGATAGATGCCCCCTTGACTTGGATACCTTTACAAACCTATGGCACACCATTATGGTCTAATAACTAGCTATAGTGCCCTTTTTAATAATTTGAATAGTTCTCATTTAAAAACAACATGTAACCATTTATACACACCTACAACCTTCATTTATTTTTTATACAAGTCCTTTAAACACCTTATACACCTAAAAATATGAAAAATGGATCTCCCCTACCTTAGAGACTTCCTCAAGCCTCGTAACATCACATTTCTTCTTTCATAGTCACTAAGTACTATCAACACATACTTGTAACCTTCTTATATTTACATCTAGGTATTCCAAGAACTTATGGCACCTTTCATACATTATATACCTGATATACATTGAATTCCATATCTTTTATCCTCAAGAGAACTTTTCATACACTCGTAGGATACTATCTCATTCCACCATAACACTCTATAATATGGAAATACATAGTTAAAGCATACTTTGACCTCCTAATTTGGGTAAAACTTCCATACAAACTTCCACACAAAATTTATGGTCCTATATGATGTTAAAACTTATTATACTTGTAAAAACATAAAAGATTCACTTGTCCCTATAAGAGAATCCATTAAAAACCCAGATGACCACCTACGGGTATATAACATGTCATTCTCTCTCAAATGAAATAATTTATCAAGTAATTCACATATATATGAATGAACACAATATCCTAGGACTTTGATAATGATGTAAGTCCTTATTCATGCATTAATATCCTTGAAAAAATTAAGACACCTTTTATCCCTAATCGAGTCACTCTTTCCGACATATATCCCATTTGTCATCTTGAAGAACTTACTCTACTACTTCCACAAACTTAACCATGATGGAAATTCTCTATACCTTTTCAAGATGGAAAACCACACTCGAATAATTATCAACTCGAGATGAAAGGATCAACAATTCCATCCTTATGGGCCTAATTAGTGATGAGGCCATAAATTGGCCATAAATTACCATTATTTTGTCCTTCCAAGTTACCTTTGAAAGTGGATTTAAATGTAATCTAGGAACTTATAGTTTTCTTAAGATAGAATATAAGATATATATCTTGTTCATTCTTTATAAATATTTTTTATCTATTTTTTTTACTAATCCTATTGATTATTTGGGAAAAGATGCAAAGTCTTGTGTATACAAGCCATAAAGGAAAGATAATGCTAGTATTGGGAAAAGTGGAATTTATCATGAAAAGTACATTTAAAATTAGATATGATTTCATATTCAGATTCCTCTCAAAAAATTATGCAAGTTAAAACAAATAATCATCTCAATCCAAGGTCGCATGCAAAAGTTATAGTTGTTTTAAGTTAGTTGTAGAACTCGTAGAGTTAGTTCGAAACTTACAAGTTTAGTTCGGAACTCACAGATTTAGTTCTAGAACTTGTATCAATTGAATGAAAATTAGTTCTGGAACTTTCAATTCATGGAAAAATCAGATTTAGTTCCATAACTTGTAGATTTAGTTCGGACCTTGCATAAAAGGAATGACAACTTTAGTTCCGGAACTTGCATCAACAGAATGACAATTTTTGAGGGATTGTGAAAACTCAGAGATTCTAATGGGAAATCTGAGAGAGGTTTTTGTTCATAGAAATTTTTTTAACAAAAATTCATTTATATTTGCTACAGGTTTTACCAATGAAGAGAGATCTAACTTTTAGTGAGCTGCAATCCGAGGAAATGTGTATCAGACGAGCACTAAAAGTTCCATAAACAAAAATAGAAAAGTAAAATGGAAAATATGAGAGAGGTTTTTATTCATAGAAATTTTTTTAACAAAAACCTCATTCATATTTGTTTTAGATTTTACCAATGAAGAGAGATCTAACTTTCAAGTGAGCTACGATGACGAGGAAATGTGTATCAAACGAGCACTAAAAGTTCCATAAACAGAAACAAAAATTCAAAAGGAAAATATGAGAGAGGTTTTTGTTCAAAGAAATGTTTTTAACAAAAACCTCATTCATATTTAATACAAGTTTTACCAATAAAGATAAATCTAACTTTTAGTGAACTACATCGAGGAAAAAGCATATTTGACAAGCGTCAAAAGTTCCACAATCAAATATAGTAAATTCAAATGAAAATCCAAGAAAGTCATTTGGTCAAAATCATATTTTGGGAAAAATCCTCCTTCCAATAATGTATAGGAATAAAATCATTAGGATTCTTGTTACCGAAAAGCAAGGAGAAGATTTGGGAGCAAATTTTCCTACAATAAGTGAGATAAGATTTGACTTCAATAATATATTTTTCTCTATATTTTGTGGATATGGAGATCTTAGTTGTTAGGATTGGAATAAAGATAAGATCAGATTGTATTTCCTAAAATAAGGAGTTCGTTGGATGCATGAATTATAAATGCAACCTTCCACACTTAGATATGTAATGGTTTTCTCCAAAGAAATAAAGATCTATTTTTTCTTCTCGAATATTCTATAGTTTTGAGATCTCGAAGTATGATTTAAATCCTCTTCCAATTAATGATCTAAAACTCATTCCAAGGAAGATGGATCTTTTTTTTTTATGTTTATGTTTATTCATTTGTCTTTAATTCATTTTGTTGTATTGTTTTTATCTTTGTATTGTGAAAATTCAGTCTGTTGTAAACCTGCAAGTGTTTCGTTCAATTATGTTTACTTTTAATTCAACAATTTAAATTTATGCAAGTTTGATTTCCTTTATGCAAGTGTGCCTTTATATTCCTGCAAGTGTGATTTCCTTTATGCAAGTGTGTTTACATTTCTACAAGTGTGCTTTTAAATTTCTGCATGTGTGATTTATTTTATGCAAGTTTGGATTGTGTTTAAAGGATTTGTTTTCCAATATCTTCTTCTCTTAATGCATACAGCCTTTGGACACCAACTTGGATTGACTTTATTAATGGCAAGGACTAACAAACCTCATCAATTAACTCATCCATAGTCTTAAGATAACCATGCACATATTTTTCATAGAGTATGGTAACTAAGGGTTCAATATTTGATCTTGACAAGCATGATAAGTATTTATATTTCCAAACAATATTTTTGATTCCCATCCAACCTTCATAAACTTAGGAATACTATAGTGGGACTCTTAACATGAATTTTAATGAGAAATAGACTAACCATTTGACCAAATCACCAAGTTTCTTGAAATTTCTTTGACATATCAACATGACACAATATATTTGATTTGAAATATTTGACTAGAACTTCTTAACATTAATTTTCATGATCACTACATGCCTTTTTACTAAGACACCATATCTTATTACTATTTTATTCAAATAAATATCATAACCAACAAGAAAACAACTCAAACTTACTTAAACAGATCAATAATATAATACTTCAATACAAACTTTGAGACATTAATTACATGCCTTGACATCATGACATGACTTCCTATGGTTACACTTATTCATGAATTCTTGGAGTTGATAATTATATTCTCTTGCTCCCTTTCAAGGTTATTTTCCTCTTAAGGTCTTATAAATACATATATTACTCCCAATCTTTCCCTTAAATATTAAAAGGTAGATTTTGGAAGTGTCTTAATCAAGATATCTGCAACTTATTCCTTGGTTGGCACATGTTCCAACTTGATACATTGTATTCTCACTTGGTCTCTCAAGAAGTGATACTTGATTGGAATTTTCTTTGTTTTAGAATGAAAAATTAGATTCTTGGACACAATGATTTAACTATTACTATCACAAAATATAGGTGTAGTCACATCAAACTTTAACTTTTAATCTTCTAAAGTTTATCTCATCCACATGACTTGATCACAACATTGTGAAGCAACAACATATTCAACTTCACATGTTGAAAGAGCTATAAGATATTGTTTTTTGCTTAACCAAGAAATAAGACATATTCCTACAAAGAAATATCCTCCACTTATACTTCTCTTGTCATCAATAATTCCTACCCAATAAACATTAGAGAAGGATTCTAGATTTTAAAAAATCACTCCTTGGATACCACAAACCATATTTTGCAGTCCCTTTAAGATATCTAAAGATCATTTTCACTTCTTGAATATGTGTCTCTTTAGGTTCTTCTTGAAACCTTCCAACTATCCCCACATCTTGCAATATGTATGGTCTTAAAGTAGTTTCATATATAAGGTTGTCAATTATAGATCTATACTCTTATTGATTCACTCTAGGTGAGATATCATCCTTTCCAATCTTGCATCCTATAATCATGGGAGTCCCAACTAGTTTACAGCCCTCCATTTAAAACCTCTTCAACATTTCAGTTATGTGCTTGGCCTGAGATATGAATATACCATCCATTTTTTGATTGACCAACAATCCTAAGAAGAATTTTAGCTCACCAAGCATTGACATTTCAAATTCTTTCTTCATAACTTTAGCAAACTCATGAGTCATATGTACATTGTTTCCTCTAAATATAATATCATCCACATATAATACTACAATCAATAGGTGTCATCCTACATATTTTATGTAAAAATTACTATCAGCAACACCCTTTTTGAAACCTTGATCATTCAAGTACTTATCTATTCTTCCATACCAAGCCCTAGGTGCTTGCTTTAACCATATAGTTCCTTTTTCAATTTACACATAATATTTCTCATATGTTAAAGAGAAACCATAAGGTTTATCAATAAATACTTATTCTTAAATATTTACATTCAGGAAATCATATTTGACATCCAGTTGATACACTTTAAATCCCTTGTATCTTACATATGCTAGAAACATTCTAATTTCTTCCATTCTAGCCACCGAAGCAAATGTTTCTTCAAATTAAACTCCTTCAGCATAAGCATACCCTTTACAATCCAACCTAGCCTTATTTCTTCTAACTTCATTCATTTTATTCCTAAACAAACACTTGGTTTTAATGACATTCTTATCTTTGGGTCTAGGGACTAATTCCAATTTCCTATTCTTTTCAATCTGATCTAGCTCCTCATTCATTCCTTGATACAACATTCATATTTACTTTATTCTTAAACACTTTTAGGCTCACATTTTGATAAGAATGCATAATTTTCTTGGTTATGAATACTTACCAATTTCCTTCTTGTAGTAACTCCAACATTCTTCTTTCCTATGATTTGATTTTCAGGATGATCTCTCCTAATATTTCTTGATGGTTCTTTAGTATATTTTCTTTATTCTTCATCACCTTCTTCTCCATTTATTTGCATAAATTTTTCTTCTTCTTTAGTATCAATTACTTATGATGTATCCTTTATCTTGAAACCTCATGGGATAATATTGATCAAATTTCACACTTGCACTTTTAGTTATTGTCTTCAACCTTTTGTTATAGAAAATGTAAGGTAAAATTCTTGAATAACATCCCAAAATATGGCTTCATCATATCTAGACTCAAAGTTACCTTAATTATATTCAATCCTTTTGACAAAGCACCTACATCCAAAAAATCTAAAATATTCCATATTTGTTTGTCTACATTTCCAAATTTCTTATTGAGTCTTGTCATTTTTTACCCTTAGTTGATGCCTATTAAGAATATAAAAACAATACAAATTTTTCCTTCCAATAACCATCAAGTAACTTAGATTAATTTAGGATAATACTTTCCATGTATTAATAAGTATTGTTCTTTCTTTCAACCACTCCATTTTATTTTTATGTTATAGATACTGAAAACTACCTCTTAATACCATGAACACTAAAAATGCATCAAATGAATCTGACCAAAACTCACCTCTATTATCTGATCTAACACTCTTGATTATTTTATTTTTCTCATTCTCAATGAGATCCTTGAATGATTAGAATACATAAAATGCCTATGATTTGTTTCTCAAGAAAGAAACCCAAGTATATATTATATAATCATCAATTAGAAGCATAAAATAATAATCACCTGATGTACTTTCAGTTCTCATAGGTCCACAAAGATTAGTGTGGATCAGTTGTAGAGGACTAGTGGTAGAATCATGTTCATTGGTCTTGAACCTCCTTCTAGTTTTTTTCCCATGAAGACATGATTTGCATAATGTATCTTTTGGTTTATTGATTCTTGGCATGTTTCTCACACAATTGTTAGAGTTGATTTTGACAAGATTATAAAAATTTACATGACCTAATATCATATGCCACAACCAACTATCATTCATATTACTCATAAGACACTTTTATTTACTTAACTTCTTTCAAAATATACATGTTATTTTCAGTCCTCTTAGCTTTAAAAACAAACTTACATGTTTCTCTCTTTCTAATTTTGCATCCCTTATCATCAAAAGATAGAATATACCCTTGTTTACACATTTGAATTACACTGAGTAGGTTGTTCTTTAGTCCTTAAACATATAGAACATCCTTGGTGAGGGTTTTTCCATTATCCAAACTCAAAGAGCCTCTTCTTGTAATTTTTATGGTAGAGTTATCACCAAATCTAATAGATCTTGAAGCATTATTTCTCAAGGAGATAAATTTACTCTTGTCACTTTTCATATAAGAGGAACACCCATTATAAATGTACCATATCATATTTTCATCTTGATTTTGAAAAGAAGTTTGGGATATTTCACACTCTTTATTTATTTTCCTTGATCCTACAAGGCCTAAAATTAAAGCATGCTCCTCCCTGTCTTCTTTTCCTTCTTCATTAACCTTTAAAGAAGCTGAAAATTATGAACATAAATCAAATATATAATCTCACCTGTCAAACCATAATGGTTTCAAATAGTCTCTTAATATGATCAAGGGAACCATTTTAACTTGCACTTGTCTACTTTCCATATTAGTGTTTCACAAGATCTCCTTTCAAGTGATTAAACTTATCTAAAATTACCTACCATGATACCAATTTTGGAAGAACAATGGAATGATAGGGGTGGTGAATCATTTCTTACATAACATTAACCAATTCACATTTTCTTACTCAAACCATAAACCATTCATTAATGATTGATTAACATTCAATTAAATGGTCATAAACATGAAAGAGACACAAGAACAAAAGATACAAGTGGTAAACCCTTAAGGGGAAGAAAACCCACCAAAACTTCTGATTATATTTCTCAAATCAAAAGTATTTAGTGAAGCATCAACTTCACAAGGAGCACCAACCCCTAGTTTAGTATATCCACAACCCTACAAGGAGCACCAAATCCACAAGGAGGCTAAAAATCTATAATATGATTAGGAACAAACTTAAACAACTTTAGATGAATATCTCTGATGTATTTTTTTGCCAAAACTAATGGAGATCACAATTTCATCTCACATAGCTTCAAACCCTCTCTTATTCAACTCACTCTATCTCACACTTTCATGACCTAATTTTACTTCAAATGATTACACATATGCTCTCTAACTACCCTCAAAAAATTTCACTTTATCATACTTGAATTCATGTACTTGAACCACCTTTACTCTCTCATGCTTCTCACACTTTTCCCTCTAAAAGCACTAGTTCAAATTTACACCCAAAACACTACCATTATACCCTTCTCAACTCAAAAACATAAGAAAATTTGGTCTATATCAATTATCTATACCAATAAAACATAAAAATATTACAATACATTCATAACAACACTTATAATGGACCCATGTAGGTCGACCATGCTCCAAGACATCAAACAAGCTCAAAATAGCTCAAAACCCCATCACCTGGATCACCAAAGACCTCCAAACTCATCACCATGATTATTAAAGCCTCCAAAGGCATCAAAAATGTCAAATATGACATAAAAAAATCATCTATAGTCATACATTATCTAGCACCAATAAAATGATTCATAACCCTATCAATAAAGCTCATATCCTTGTTAAAACATATGCTTTTAGGAACTAGTATTCACTTATGGACATCTAGATCACACCATAGCACCTAAAATATGACATGTAACCACTAATTGGAAATCCAATAACATGTATATAAAATTCATGCTTTCTATACCTCTTGAAACATCCATCCATGAAAACCACACTTACTTTCCTCTTCACCAAATTGATCTTCCCAGAAAGCATATTTGGAAACTCAACTGGTTTCGCACCATTACAACCACTATGAAGATCTATAAATTCCCTTAATAGGGTAAAATTCATCCCTCTTCCATATCAAATAGATCGAAAACATCAAAATATAAAAAACAATGGACTTCTACCTCCATCTTCTAGCCAGAGAAATCATGTCTTGAAAACAAACAACATTGTTCTTCAAAAACTAAGCTGGTTGAACTAATAAATATCATCATCAAGATACAAAACATATACCATTATAAATCCATCTAAAACCAATTTCCATAACATCTTACATTTTTTTCCAACTCTAAGTGGAAGGACTTTAACTAAATCGATCTCGAACCTATTCAAAACCCTTCTTCACACAAATAGGGCACAATTTTCCCTCTAGGACCTCAACAATGATCTAAAACTATAATAGACATTAATTACTACTCCTAGGATAAAAACAATGTCAATTTATTTCATACCTTCTTTGGGAAACTTTGTCTCAAACTGAACTTCTTCATAAACTTGCTTGTTTGAGTGGGGTCCACAAATCATCACATGTTATATTTTACCTTTATGGAAATATGAATTTTTCCTCTATAATATGTAGTCATCGCACTAGAAATAAAAATCAATTATGGGCACTTACCAAGAAGATCTATCCTACCACTTTTGACCTAGGGTTTCAAACTCACAAAAAGTAGTTTACCTTCTTAACATTTGTTCATAAAAATGTGACAATGAAATGATGACATTATATTTTGAAATTATCTTATCTTAATGTAAAAACATCCCAAAAATCCACAAGGTCCCATGCAAAACACACAATCCACAACGATCATCATAAGATGCAATTCGAGCTTGAAATCACCCTTTCTTGGACCATGTTTTACCAAAAACACTATAACTTACAAATATTCTTCATAATGACTTGAAATTTTGCTAAAACCTCTAGGAAACCCCTTTACACAACCTCCAACTATCAGGTTATCTTAAATAGGTATGCATCTTAATATCTTATCTCATTTTCATGACTAGCCCTTAGGGTTTTGCATGATTTAAGTTAGGTCATAGTAGAAGAACCTCATACCTCATCATGAAACCTATCGAAAATTCCCTAGAACACCTGGTTCAACATGTATCACACCTCTTCATACCTCCATGATCCCACATGGATCTATACCTCATCCTCATTCCTCATTTGGTCCTCAAGAACCTAGACTAGGTCTAGATGATCACATGAAACAAGGTCTTTGACATGTACCCACTCCATGAGAATAATGTGAGTGTATCCATAATCTCCTAAAATTATCTCCATGCCTCTACTATTTTTCTCAAGTCACCCCTGTATCTCCATCCACCATTCATTATCACCTAGGCTAGCTAGGCCACCTGATTAGGCTTGTTGGACCAAGCCAATATCATCGAATCCACTCATGCAATCATGAAGCCAATTAAATATCCATGCCATAATCCTACTACACATATTCTATAATAAATCCCTCATCATATTTTCATTAATGTTATTTTACATCAATGAAAACACATAAGCTCAACATTCCAACAAAAAACAAATTGTTATCCAAAATGTGCCCCCTGCTCATTTTGTGGCTAACTCCTCTCATTCTTCCCTCTCTTGTGCCTCAGTCATAATTTTTTGCTTTTCAGAACTCAAAACTTTCTGAAAATGACACCATTGGATAGAGATCTCTCTCATCTTTCCAGAAAGGTAAAGTTTTCCTCCTAACTCCATGTATTTTTGAAGTTATGGCTCGTGAAGTTTTTGTGGGAAATTTTCCCTGCAAGGCCTCGCTGACAATGAGATGCCACCACGTGTCCAAGGAGGTGGTGGGTGTTGGAGGAAAACTTGGTTTTTTACCAAGTGTTTTGGTGAATTTTCAAAAGGGAATTTTTTTTCCCGCAGGCCCACCGACGAATCGATCAAGCCACGTGTCACGAGAGCTTGAAAGGCGAGAGAGCGGGAGGAAATTGAATTTTTTCCCAAAGTGTTTGCGCGAAAGTGAAAATGCTTGCGGAGGGCCCGCGACCAATGATATGCCACCACATGTCTCAGACCGGTAGGTGGCAGGGAGAATTTGTGAAATTTTCCTAAGGGAGAAATGAAGGAATTTTTCAAAGGGAAAAGCCCGCTCCCAAAATGCGAGCCAATGGGATCTCACCATGTGTCCAGGTGGTGCCAAAAACTTAAGAAAATCCCACATGAAAATTAGAAGGGGAAAACCCACACCCAATGGGGTTATTCCATATGTCTAGGATGAAAATGGTCAAAGCGGCCCCAGAAAATTTAGGAGGGAAAGGGCCATGCCTAATTAGCACGTGCCACGTGTCCTCAACCCACCAGCCCGACAGGGATTTTTTGGAAAATCTTCCAAAGGGAAAAACAAAGGAAAATGGAGCAGGATGGGCCTACACCCAATAAAAACATGCCATGTGGCACCTGGAAAGGTGGAGTGCGGGGATTTTTTTGGGAAATTTTCCCAAATGCAAAAAAGGTGAAAAATTCAAATTTTCACCCGCCAACCCGATTTGGCCCTGTTTTTCCCTAAAACTTCAAATGGCCATATCTTTCGATCCAAAGCTTGATTTTTCACGTTCTTGATATCAATGGAAAGATGGTAAAATTATATACAAGATTACGGTGTCATTTTTGCATTTTGATGGATTTTGGAGAGAGAAAATTGAAAAACACCTCTGGCATGTGGTCATGGATAGAAATGACGTTTCAACCACTGTTTTTAATGAAGAATGGCTCGCATTCTCTCCCAGCATGGCCAAAAATGTCAGGGAATGGGTCTGTAAGGATGCCCATGCTATTTTGATCATGTTTTGGTCAATGGTTGAATCCCTTCCATGTTTTCCCACGTTTCTCTCTCCTGGGCTCGTCCCTTGCACTGTAAAAGCCAGATTTGGCTCATTTTCGAGGTTGAACATTTTTTGTGTATTGCAGGCTCCCTCTTTCACCTTGAAAGTGATTTTGTGGAGAAATCAGACCTTTTTCAAGACTACAACCTATTTTTCCTCTCAGGTGTTGTAATGCAAGTGATTTTTGATGTTAAAATAACAATACAAGCCCTGTGATTGATTTTCCATCCTCTGCTTGTGTTGTTTGACTAATTTTTGATCCTCCATTACAGTTATCAGTTTGTGCATGAAGTTTTTGTTGCATTTTTATGAACTGTGTCAATCTACAAAAGTGAGAAATGCTCACCACTCCTTTGGTGCATCACCTATTAGCATTAGTTTTAGTTTTTGCATTCTCTATCTTTGTCCCTTTGGAATTTAGAGTAGGAATTAGGAATTTAAACCTCTGAAATTGTGCAAGTGATATACCTGATTAGAGCAATTTAGGAACCAACCTCTAAACTAGAGATTCCTTTCTCATTTTGAAAACCACACTTGGGGAGAGGATTCAATGTTGTGCAATCACACTGGATGTCTAAAATATCAAACTAGAAGCCTGATAAACATCTAGGGGTGCTGCTGATTTGCAACAACAATTTTGGCATGCCCGGTGGGACCTTAGAGGTCTTCAATTTCATTGCAACAAAATTGATGTGCATTTTTTGCAAGTTTCTTGCTTTAAAGAGCTATAAATTACACATCTGGTGACTCCATAGAAGAATAATCAGCTGGTTTTAGTAGTGTAGACCTGAAAAATCATGAGAAGAATCACTACAAGGTCAAGAGCTGGAGAAGAAGAGGTGTTTTTGAGTATCTGTAGTTATCTCCAAGAAGAAGACAAAGAGGGAGGAGGATTCAAAGGTCTCCATCTCCACCAAACAGAATTCATTCAACTCCTCCACCTAGTAGGCCTTTCATTCAATCAATAAGGGTTTTGAGGCCAATCAGAATGGCACAAAACAACCCCTATGTCAATTTCACTGGTAGCAGCCCACTTGCTCTCAATGCGTAGAACCCAATCCCGGTTGCATCATCAAGAACATCCCATATTTTACTAGAGAGAATTAGACTACTCCCTGGTGATCATGTTAAGGATATTGCTAACATTTGTGTAATCCATAAGATTAATGAGATGCAAGTTACTGTCAAATTGTTGGCATCTTCATTCAAAGGGAAAGCTTTGCAATGGTTCATGAGTCTTGCCTCAGGTTCTATTCAAAATTAGAACTAGCTATGCATATCCCTCCATGAGCAATTTTGAGAGAAGGGAGACAACTTGTCCCTTTTGGAGCAGCTGACAACCATCAAGAGAGCTCCCAATGAGTAGCTAACTGATTTTAACTTCAGATTTCAAAGGACTTGGGAGAGAATTCTAGTGGTAGTCAGGCCAACAGCAGAAGGTGCTTTCCTTTATTACCTTAAAGCTTTAAATTCTGATATTTCTATGTTAATTCAATCCATGGGAGGCACAACTATCCCCATTTCTTATAGCATTGCCATTAGAGCTGAAAATTGTTTGATTCAAGCTGGCAAGCTAGCTCCTAGGCCTCCAATGCCATTGTTTCCAAGTTTAGAGAGCCCAAATACTAGTCAAGCACCTATTTTAGCTCCTATTCCCACTCCTAGAAATCAGAATTCGAATGAAGCTTCTACTTCATCTTCTAGTGCCTCAAATGAGCTTCAAGAAGTCATGAAGCAGCTGCAAAATCTAGGCAATGAGCTGGTTACACTCAAAAGGCAGCAAGCCCAAAGCTTTAGACCTCCTTTCCAGCCCCAAGCTCAGCCCAACAGAGGCAGCCATATCAACCCCAAAGACCACCCAATCCAGCTGTAAACCTAAATCAAGCAAGGCCTCCTGCCAATAGACCATTTCAGCCCTATAATCCCAATGCTACATCTGCCTCTAAAGCATTAGTGCCAGTACAAAACAATATAGCTCAAGAGTATGATTGGTGTTTCCCATGCAATGAACCTCATAACCAATCCATGTGCTTCAACGGTGCCTTGAATCAAGTATTAATGGTGACAACAACTGGTGTGGAGGGTGAAGGTAGTCAAGGAAATAACCAGCAATAAAAACATTCTAGCAGTAGTTAGCTCCAAATGATACCAAACTTGTAAACTGGTAAGGAAGATTTTTGTGGCATGAATCAAATGGTTTCCCAAAGTGTTGCAGCCAACACAAGGTCAAAGAGGAGAAATTTGGGTGAAGAATAGCCATTAGCCCCAAGCAATCCTCAATCTTCTATCACTCCACAAACTATTGGGAAACAAAGTTCAATCCCAAACACGCACGGACTACCCAAAACAACTCTTAAGCCAACTCAAATGCCATTTCTTGCTGCCCATGTGCAAGAAATGAATGTGTAGGCCAAGGGATAGCAAAGGGATACTTCATCTCCTTTCAATATCATTGATCAGATGAAGAAGACAAATGTAAACATATCAATGTGGGAATCACTATCTATCCCAGACCAAAGAGATTTGCTACAAGCTGCCATGAAGGACTGGTCAACTTCAAATCAGCAAGTCCAAATGCAAGAGAAGGTGCTCACAAATGCTACCCAACCTGAGGGGAACCATGGAGGAAAGCAAGGTAAAATGTTGAAGCCCCCTCCATTCTATGTTTCATTGATCATTGGGAATCAATTAGTACACAATTGCATGATTCATTCGGGCAAGTAGTTTAGTAATGCCCAAGCAAATAGTTGATCAGTTGGGAATTCAGTATGAAATCATATCCAAAGGGGTAGTGCAATTAGATGGGATAGTAGTAACAACAATTGGAGTGATAAAAAACTTGAGTCTTACCTTGCATGCCTACCCCAATGTTGTTGTTTTGCAAGATGTCTCAGTAATAGACCTTCCACCACTCTTTGCCCTATGTTTGTCAAGGGATTTCACAGCCAAGATTGGAGGTTACTTATCTACTGATTGGTCACACATGTTGTTCAAAATGAAATATGGAACCAAGGCCACAATCAGTTCGAACCTATTACAAACTTTCACATTGAGCCTTACACTCCAAGTCAGATCAATACAAATTGTTGGCGTTTAATCAAGAAGATTATCCAAGCAATCGATGAAGTGACACAAAATTTGGAACCATCCCGGTTCTAAATCTTGATGAATGGGCAAAAAAGGTGCATGTTTTTATCCTTATCAAGAAATAGAAGAATATGAGTTAGGATTATATTGCATGCATGAAGAAAATCAGCCTATTCCTAGCATCACCAAGCCGAGACCACAAGGATGAAAATGAGGTATGACAGGTTGTTTTTGATGGATCAAGGAGTAGGCAAGGTGCAGGAGGGGGAGCTATGATTTTTTCACCACAAGGAGTTAAATATTATTCAGCTTTTAGATTTCAATTTGCATGCTCTAATAACACTACTGAATATGAAGCCTTGATAAAAGGATTGCATTGGTTAATCAAGAGAGGAATAAAGAACTTGCAAGTATTTAGTGATAAAGTGAGTTGATTGTCAACCAGGTTAAGGGGCAGCATGCTGTCAAGAATGATCTACTCAAGTGCTACAAGAACAGGTGTGGGACCTCCTTGAAGAGTTTGAGGGTTTTGGCATAAAATCCATTCCTAGAAAAGAGAACCAATCTGCTGATAGGATTACAGAGATTGGGGCAGCCTTTGATGTTGTTGAAAGCATTTAAAAAGATAGGGTACAACTAAACATCCATGTGATTGTGAGGCCTTTGGTGCGGAGACAACAATGTAAGTTGGCAAATGTTTAAAAATGATCAGCAAATCATCCATTTATTTCAAGAAGAGGCTAAGTTCACTAAAAATCGGGAAAATTTGGAGCAGAAGATGGTGACCAAGTGGTGCATTGAGAACCAATAAGCTACCAAAAGGACTTATTACTTTGGAGTCCATTTTCAATCCTAATGATCAGTTTAGGAAGGAGAAAGAAAAAATCTAAGTCAAGGGAGAAGATTCAGTGTCCATCTCGGGGGAAGGAGGAAAATCACTCCAAATTGGTAAGATGACAACTGAACAAGAAAGGTATGAGTTCATACAACTTTGTCAAGAATTCCCTGATGTGTTTTCTTGGAGCTATGAAGATTTGAAATGTTTCAATCCCAAGTTAGCTCAACACACCATTGAATTGGATCCAAATACTAAGCCCATCAGGAAAAAAAAAAGTCCAGTCAACCCCCACATGGAGCCTCTCATGAGAAAGGAATTGAATAAGTTGATAGAATCAAGAATCATATTCCCTATCAAGCATTCTAGTTGGGTGGACAACTTGGTTCCAGTTAGAAAGAAGAGTGGGGAAATTAGATTATGTGTTGACTTCAGAGATCTAAATAGGGCATCTCTCAAGGATCATTACCCACTTCCTTCCATGGAATAGATTTTTCAATTTGTTGCTGGCTGTGAGAGGTTTTCATTACTTGATGGCTATTCAGGGTATAATCAGACTATGGTAAAAGAAGAAGATTAGTTCAAGACAGCCTTTACAACCAAATGGGGAACTTATGCATACAGGAAAATTCCATTTGGGTTGTCCAACACCTGGAGCTACCTTCCAAAGAGAAATGGACATGGCATTCAAGGGTTTGATTAACAAAAGTGTGCTGATATATCTTGATGATATCACTTTGTTTTTCAAGAAACACAAGAGATCACCTTTTCCATTTGAGATAAGTTTTCCAAAAGTGCGAGAAGGTTTGGAGTATCCCTAAATCCTAAAAAGTTTATTTTTCTAGATCATGAAGGAAATCTCCTTGGCCACATTGTCTCCAAGGATGGATTAGCAATTGATCTAGAAAGAGTTGAAGCCATAAGGGCACTACCATTGCCAAGCCACAAGAAGGCCCTTCAAAGTTTTTTGGGGAGAATAAATTTTGTTCGGAGGTTTGTCCCAAATTTTTCATCCCTAGTCAAGCCTATCACCAAGATGTTAAAGAAAAGCATGGCTTTCAAATGGACAGCAAAAGGAAAGGAAATTTTTGAAGCAATCAAAGAAGCCATCTCTCAAGCACCAACTCTCATTAACCCATATTTCTCCAAGGATTTCATCCTCTATGCATTTGGGGGTGATGATACTATTTCTGCAATTTTGGTGCAGTAAAACAAAGACAATGATGAGCAACCAATTCCTTTCTTCAGCCAAATCCTGGAGGACTATGAGGTGAGATATTCTTTCATTGAGAGACATGTTCTTGCAGTAATCAGGAGCTTGAAGAAATTCAAGCATCTAGTTTCAAACAATAAGGTCCAATTGCTGGTTTCTCATGCGGGAGTTAAGGGATTCCTCCTCAACAAAGACTTGAATGAAAAAGGGGCAGGTTGGATTACTCATGTCATGGAGTATGACATAGAGATCAAAGTCACCAAGTTGGTCAGAGGAAAAGGATTGTGTGAGCAGCTGATTTTGAGCAAACAAAAGGAAGCATGCAATGAGAAGGTGGTTGTTTTGGAGTTGCAAGACAGCCATGAGCAAGGAAGCACTCAAGAGGATAATGATGGTGTCCCCACTCCTTTCTAGACCCAAGGTATAATGTACTTTCTAAGCACGAGCCTATGCCCTCCAGAGATGAACAAGACCCAAAGAATACACTTCAGATTGCAGGCTATCCCATATGCCCTTGTTCATGGTGTTTTGTTCAAGAAAGATGTGAATGGAGTACTACTGAGATGCATTAGTACAAATCAGATTCATAGGGTGTTGGAAGAGTTCCATGGTGGACCAACTGGTGGTCATTTTACACCAAGAGTGAAAGCTCTAAAGATCATGAGGGTTGGCTATTATTGGCCCAAGATTTTCAATGATTGTTATGCATGGATCAAGAGGTGCAAGAATTGTGCATTATTCACAGGTAAAGAGAGGCTAGCTGCCCTTCCATTGCATCCAATTTTAGTTGACCAGCCATTCATGTAATGGGGTTTAGACTTCATTGGAGTCATTAATCCCAATTCAAGCCAAGGGCACAAATGGATTTTAACAGCCACAGATTACTTCACCAAATGGACTGAGGTAGTAGCACTCAAGGAAGCAAATGAATCTAGCATCCTAGACTTCTATGAGGGAATAGCAATCAGATTCGGCATACCTGCTACAATAATATCATATAATGCATTGGCATTCGTTGGGTCCAAGGTGACTGAATGGGCTGTCAAGAATGGTATCTACCTAAGTAATTCATCAAACTATTACCCTTGGGGTAATGGCTAGGCTGAGTTTACAAAAAATAACTTGTTCAGGATCATTAGGAGGACTCTTGATGAAAATCAGAGGTCTTGGCATACTAAATTGAAGTTAACCTTATGGGCTGATAGGATAACTCCCAAGAGATCTACAGGCAACTCTCCATTTAAGATTCTTTATGGGAGAGAGGTAATTTTTCCCATGTCACTTGAGTTACCAACATTGGAACTCATGAAACAGTTGGAGTTGTTGGAGTTTGAGCCCATGGAATTCAAATATGTAGAATTGATGGAGCTCCAAGAAATCAGAAATCAAGCATCCCGAGCAATGGAGAAGGATCAAGCTTTGATCAAGAAGACCTTTGATAAGAAGGCCAAGGATAGATCTTTCCAAGTTGGAGATCTAGTGTGAAAATGTGATGCATATAGAGCAAAACTGGGAAGGCATTCAAAATTTGATGCCATTTGGAGTGGCCCATACATGGTCACAAGGTGCAAGGACAACAACACTTTTCAATTGACTTCATTGGATGGCGAAGAAGCGTAGATTCCAGTCAATGGAATCCATCTAAATAATTGCTACTAAAGGAAATTCTCCACCTTGTAAATATTAGCTTAGGTTTCCATTCCTCCAAGTGCTTGTGCACATTATTTTGCTGTAGGTTAGTTCATTTTCCCTAAGTGCTTTGGCACAAGCTTGCTATTCCTGGAGATGTTTTTGTAGGCCTTGCTCCATTAGATGATATTCCATCTTCCTCCTTGTAGTGTTCTAGTCAGTTGGGGTATCAAATAGAGAAAATGATGACTCCATGCCCAATGGATTACTTCAGGAAACTGGTAACTTCATCCAGTAGGTAGATGACCCCTCTGAGTTGCCAAAATTGTTATCAAAAATGTGCCCCCTACTCATTTTGTGGCTAACTCCTCTCATTCTTCCCTCTCTTGTGCCTCAGTCATAATTTTTTGCTTTTTAGGCAGTCAAAACTTTCTGGAAATGACACTATTAGATAGAGATCTCTCTCAGATTTCTAGAAAGGTAAAGTTTTCCTCCTAACTCCATGTATTTTTGAAGTTATGGCTCGGCAGAGTTTTTGTGGGAAATTTTCCCCTGCAAGGCCCAAAACCAATGAGATGCCGCCACGTGTCCAAGGAGGTGGCGAGGATTGGAGGAAAACTTGGTTTTTTACCAAGTGTTTTGGTGAATTTTCAAAAGGGAAGATTTTTTCCCGTGAGCCCGCCAACGAATTAGATCAAGTGCCATGTGTCACCTGAGCTTGAAAAGGCGAAGCGTAGGAGGAAATTGGGATTTTTTCCCAAAGTGTTTGCACGAAAGTGAAAATGCTTATGGAGGGCCCTCGAGCAATGATATGCCACCACATGTCTCGGACTGCAGGTGGGGGCGTGGAGAATTTGGGAAATTTTCCCAAAGCAGAAATGAAGGAATTTTTTAAAGGGAAAAGCTCGCTCCCAAAATGCAAGCCAATGGGATCTCGCCACATGTCCAGGTGGCGCCAAAAAACTTAAGAATAGCCCGCATGAAAAATTAGAAGGGGCAAACCCACACCCAATGGGGTTATGCCACGTGTCTAGGATGAAAATGCTCTAACCGGCTCGGAAAATCTAGGAGGGAAAGGGTGCGCCTAATCAACACGTGCCATGTGTCCTCAACCCACTAGCTCGACGGGGATTTTTTGGAAAATATTCCAAAGGAAAAACAAAGGAAAATGGAGTAGGATGGGCCCGCACCCAATAAAAATGTGCCACATGGCACCTAGAAAGGTGGAGTATAGGTATTTTTTGGGAAATTTTCCCAAATGCAAAAAAGGTGAAAAAATTCAAATTTTCGCCCCCAACATGATTTGGCCTGTTTTGCCTAAAAATTCAAATGGCCATATCTTTCGATCCAAAGCTTGATTTTTCACGTTCTTGATATCAATGAAAAGATGGTAAAATTATCTACAAGATTACGGTGTAATTTTTGCATTTTGATGGAGTTTGGAGAGATAAAATTGAAAAACACCTCTGGCACGTGGTCATGGACAGAAATGATGTTTCAAGCACCATTTTTAATGAAGAATGGCTTGCATTCTCTCCCATCATGGCCAAAATGTTAGGGCATGGGTCTATAAGGATGCCCATGCTGTTTTGATCACGTTTTACTCAATGGTTGAATCCCTTCCATGTTTTCCCACATTTCTCTCTCTGGGCTCTGTCCTTTGCACCGTAAAATCTAGATTTGGCTCATTTTTCAGGATTGAACATTTTTGTGTATTCAGCAGCTCCCTCTTTCACCTTGAAAGTGATTTTGTGGAGAAATCATACCTTTTTCAAGACTCGCAACTGCTTTTTCCTCTCGATTGTTGTAATGCAAGTGATTTTTGATGTTAAAATAACAATAAAGGCCCTGTGATTGAGTTTCCATCCTCTGCTTGTGTTGTTTGACTAATTTCTGATCCTCCATTATAGTTATTAGTTTGTGCATGAAGTTTTTGTTGCATTTTTATGAACTGTGTCAATCTGTAGAAGTGAGAAATGCTCACCACTCCTTTGGTGCATCACCTATTAGCATTATTTTTAGTTTTTTGCATTCTCTATCTTTGTCCCTTTGGAATTTAGAGTAGGAATTAGGAATTTAAACCTCTGTAACTATACAAGTGATATACTTGATCAGAGGAGTTGAGCAACTTGCCTCTAAACTAGAGATTCCTTTCTCATTTTCAAGTCCCACACTTGGGGAGAGGGTTCAATGTTGTTCAATCACACTGGATGTCTAAAATATCAAACTAGAAGCCTAATCAACATCTAGGGGTGCTGTTGATTTGCAACAACACAAATATCTTTCAACTCCTTGCCCGTGTACAAACGTTTGATAAGACCAATAGTATCAAGCAACGTAGTTTTTAGAACCTTGTTTTCAGATCTCAAATTGAAAAAGATCACCATGCGGATAATTTTAGCACAATTAAACCCCCTAAATTTCTCTCGTGGGATATTCCTTTATGCCTACATCTCTTATTCATGCTCCTAAATGTTCTAGTTCTCTTCCTAAAAACACTAATCTTCCTACTTTCCTCGACTTCACTTGTGAGATTCTATTTTTCCAACCTTTTCCATATGATCATTCAAATAAGGTTCACTCAAAAAATTTAATGTGGATGAGATTTAGAAAATAGATCCTATATTGATCATTAAGAACCTTAACTAGAATGATTAATTTACTCCAAAAAGTGATGGAGGTTTTCTAAGGGTACCTATCAATGCCATTGAGATGACTATACCTCATTCCAATAAGGAATTTCCTATCATGATAAAACTCCTCCCTACAAAACTAATCAAGGTAGGTATCCAAAAAGCCCCCACTAATGAGCATACCAATCACAAACAAATACCCAAATTTAAAGGTCATTTCCTCTATGGATCCTAACATGGTGATGTTCGAACTTATAGATCAAATGTCATTATCCCAAGCTACCACCATAACTAGCATAATCCGAATGAAAAATTAGATGTTGCAAATAGTATCTTAAAATATGGTGCCTAGTGTTCCCTTTTAGACATCTCACCCATTGGTGGATGCACATTGGAATCTTATTGCTCTTATGCCAATCTAGAACAAGATGTTACAAACTATCCAAAATGAACCTTTATCTCCCTACATTGTAACCATGGAATTTGAGGAGACTGTACCTACCTCTATTAATCTTTAGGGAGATCTGATTAATCTTTAGAGAGATCTCATCTCTTATGATGGCTCTATGGATCCAGACCTCTACCTTAAAACCTTTGGAAACCTTTACAAATAATGGATTCAAACAAACACTTATGTAACCACTAAACTTATAGCAAATACCTTCATAGGTGAGGTATTATAATGGTATAATCATCTTCCTCCCTACTTAATAGTTGATTTAGAAGGTTTAGTCAAATATCTCATCTCTAAATTTAGCAACTAGACTTTCCTAAAAACACTTTCTAAATATTCATCAACATTAAGCAAGGTATGCATGAATTTTCCCATGAATTTATTGAAAAATGGAAAACATTTTCCATACAAGCCAACCATAACCTTGATAATCAAAACTTATTTCAAATCTTTCTTAAGACCCTTATGCCTATTTTCCAATATAAGATGAAGTATTTCTCTCCCAATACATTGGAAGAAGCCCTCGAACAAGCCAAAAGACAAGATCACCTCATGTGTGAATTCAAATGAACTTCAAATTCATCTCCTAAACTTAAAATCACAATGCATGTAATTGGTATTTAAAATCTTCCAAGAGAAAAAGGAGTTATGGAACATTGAACCTGTTCACCACCCACTCATACTCCTTTATCTTATACTTAACTTCTCTAAGTGCTTCCCACTCCAAAATTATTCCCTCTTTCAAATAAATACTTACCAAACTTTAGAGGTAATTTTATTTGATGGTGGCATCCCACTATAGGACATTCTCACATTTATTATAATGACCTTAAGAAAATTTTCCTTGATTTATTCCTTAGATATTTGTTCAATTACTCCACCATTACACAAGAGTGTTATGAGAAGTATTAATATTTAGAGAGATCTCACTCCAAATATTAAAATAAACATTAAAAAAACCACATAAACAACGTCATAGGAACCATAGAATCTTCCTACAATAATAACTTCTTAGAGTCCCAATATGTCAATGTGGCTAAGGTAAAGTAAACTAAAAAATATCCCATCACTAAACCAAATAAATAATCCATTAACACACCTTTTCTTGACACTTCACAATAATTTCCGATGGCATAGCTCACTCCTACAATCGAACCTCTACCCTTGGCATCATAGGAAGTGCCTTATAAGGACCTTATCCCACATTCATATAATAAGGTATCTTAGGCTAATGCAAAACCACCATTAAGTATGGATACATCTTCTTTTATGCCACCACCACAGTATTAATGTGGAAGCTATTACAATCCTCATTGGAACTTTTTAAATGAGCTACACTCCCTTACATGAAAAATACTCTTGATAAAACTCATGCGTACCTCGGTTTAGCATCAAAAGTTTGTTCTCCTTTAGTTGCAAATCTTTGAGAATTATCCTAGTTAGGATCCTAAGGATCTTATTACGTTCGTAATTTCAGAAGTTCATTACATAGAGACTACATGATCACCCTTACAAAATTTAGAAGTTGCTTAGCCTTGGATTTTGTGGAGGACTACATGATTACTAATGAGGTCCTATTTTGTGTAGATAGCCCACCCCTACTAATTACTGTTATTATCCATGATGCAAAAGTGCATATGGTCCTCATGGATGAAGGATCGGGGATCAACTTAGCTTCTTTATCCCTCATCAAGAATCTTAGATACTCTCAATAACCTTAAGCCCACATTTTTGAATAGTTTTGGATTAAAAATAACTAAATAAAACCCATAGGATGCATTTGGTTACCCATGATAGTTAGACCCAAAATAGTCGGTACCAATCTCATGGTTTTAGATCATCCTCTCTCATATAACCTCCTATTGGGCTGACCATGGACACATTGTATGCATGCAGCCACATCTTTTGCATATGAATGTATTAAATTCATCCATAACAACCAAAAATTTAGGCATGATACTTGTCCCAATCCTTCAAATATCCTAGTACCATTTCCCAATAATCCCTTCCTAATGTCAACTACCCCTAAGATCCAAAGTGTTCCATACTTAGAATTATTTTATCTTATGGCCAAAATCCAAGTTACGTTACTAGATTTAGATTACAATGAACCTAATGACCTTTAAAACATTTTTTTTTTTTAAATTCCTTATGACATCGTGAATTGGTTACCCCTAGTTCTCCTACCTCGATATTGATTTCCCCCTCAATGTGAGACAAAGGATCAAACGGGTGACACCTCAGCCTCCATACACTTTGAATGTAAAGAGTTAATAATTATGTGGATTTTTCAAATCACACCCCTTTCACCAAAATATTTTAGCAAGATATGTTTCTCAACTAAGGGGTGTTTGATCCTAAAGGAAAAGGGGTTTATTTTTCATCCACTGAATGAAGATTACATTGTTTCACAAGTTGGGTCGAGGAATTTGGATGTATTGCACTACCAAAATTACTTGGCCAAAATATGGTCTTTTCGACATGAAATTAATTCCATTGACATGTCTAATGAGACACTATCTATGATACTAGTGATAAGAAGGATTAGGAAGAAACACTTTCCTATGTCTCACCCACTAATCCACCACTCCTAAATAATTCCTAAATTGTAGAAAAATTATTTGACTATGCTTCACCTCACTCTCATGTAGCTAGTCCACTTCTTGTACCATCTTATGAGCCAACCTTTGAATTTGATTATGGACTCAGTGCTCCTAACACATCCATTATTGATTCCATTCCCAAAAAGGTCACCTTAGATGCTAGGGTACTATATGTACAACATACTATTTCTAGGAAATATAGAGATGGTAAGTGATACGTTGGCCTCAAAATTAATGTCAAATATCATGGGCTTTTCCCTACCTTAGAAAATGATGAGGCTATTCTATAAATCTTAAATGTGTGAGAGGATAAACTCCTTGAAATAATCATAAGTTGAGAAACCTATCTCGAGATACCTATGCACTTCAATAATTATGTCATTATTATTGATCCCATCCATGATGAAGTAGCTAAGTTACCCAAAGCTCCCTATTGTTTCCGGGATAAAAATGTTATTCTCATAGAACCAACCTTTAGTGTGTATCTTGAATACACACATAGTCATGCTCGATGACTACTTTCCCAATTTGTGTTATTGTTAATAAAGGTCCTATGAAAATATAAAGAAGTATTTGCATGGGAATATTATTATATGCCTGGTATTGATCCTGAGATTGTTTCCCATAACATCATTACATACCCCGACACATCTACCATTCAGTAAAATATAAAGAATTTCCCACACAATATCAATGATTTGTGTTGTAAGGACCTCATCAAAATCTTATAAATAAATTTCATTTATACCATGGACTACTATGATGGGTATCAAATATCACCCAAACTTGAAAAAATCCCACTTTGGCTATATGTATTTTCATAGAATTTAGAAACCTCAACCTCACTTTTCCTAAGGATAAATTTCCTTTTCCCTCCATAGATGCCATATTTTACACCATGGTAGGGTATGAGATGTTATCTCTTATGGATGGGTTCTCGGGGTAAAACCAAATTTATATTTCCCCTGAAGATCAATGCAAGACTATCTTTATGACAGTTTAAGGCACTTGTTGTTATGTAAAAATTCCCTTTTGAGTAAAAAATGTTGGTGTAAGATATAAATGTGCCATGACACATATATTTCATCGCCTCATACAAAAAATAGTCAAATTCTATGTCAATTATCTACTCATCAAATCTCGATTCATTAATTGTCATGCTCATGACTTAGACAATGACAAGGTTCACCTCAACCCCATTAAATGCATATTTGGGGTGACATGGGGAAAAATCCTAGGTTTCTTAATATCTAACCATGGCATTGATGTTGACCCAATAGAAATTAAAGCCATCCTTAACATGCCACGTCTTTCCTCAATATAAGAAATACACACTTTCCTCACAAAACTCGGGTCAATCTAAATATTTTTCCCTGATTTTACCTATCGTACTCATGCCAAAAATAGCCTACTTTGGAATTATACCAAGATAGAATAGACCAAATACTCTCAAAAATATTTCGACAATATGAAACATTCTTTATCCCCATTACCAACCTTGTAACCTCCTTCACCATATTGAAATTTTCTTCTATATACCTCTTCCACTCCAGTTTCAAAGGGGAGATGTTAGCACGGGAAGATAAAAATGATAAGGAACATGTCATCTATTATGTTAGTCAATCTGTACGAGACTATGAAACATGATATACTTCTATGGAATGGGATTTCCTAGCTATATATTACATAGCCATGAAGTTGAGTCACTACATGATATATCGACTACATATGTCATTATTCATACAAATCCCTTACAACACTTCTTATCACATTTAACACTCCCCCATGGATCACATTGGGAAGTGGATGGCCCTTATTATGTAATTTAACCTCCACATCATCACACAAAAGATGGTAAAAGGCCAAGTCATACCAAAATAGTTGGTTTCTTCCCTCATCTCTACTCCTTGTCCCATTCATGATGTATTACCTGATGAGGACATCGTATTTATTGAGTTCATAGATAACTAGTCCTCTGATGCAAATAATGAAGATCCTTCCCCACCTATGACCAAAATGATGACTAAAATTATTAAGGAATAGGTCACCATCGATTTTGATGCGGATACGTAGATACTACACTTTGACGGGGACAAATGCCTCCAAGGATTTGGGGCAGGATGTGTAGTCACCTACCCCTCTAGTCAAGCTTTCCCACTTTCCTATAAAATAAAGTTTAAAGTCACCAAAAACATGGACAAGTATGAGGATCTTATCTTAGACATTCAAAACACTTTAGCTAAGGATATTTCAAATTTTATCCCATGGGGATTCCCAGTTGGTGTTTCAACAAGTTAGTGGCACATATCGATTGCCACAAAGAAATCTTAAATCTTATTATGACTTATTCCAGGATTTGACACCATGCTTCACCTCATTTACCATAGAATTGATCCCACATGAACATAATTCCTTGGATTATTCTCTAGACAGGTCTACCACCAATTTCCAATCACATTCGGACTCAAATGATGACACCCTTATAATACAAATCTGCTCAAGCCTCGGGCACCTTGCTCCCGAGACATTCAAGATGTTTTTCAAATTGATTCCCACATCCCTACACATGAACCTTGATAAGATAATATCCATTAATTTATACAATACCAGACTTACCAAAATGATACTAACCCACGAACATGATTGTGAATATGTAAAAAGACTCTAAAATTTTTACTTAGATATGATAAATTATATTATTGTAACTTTGAAGGAACCCTACTCTAATCTATTAATAAAGATGAGGTCCCCCTTATCTTAGAGGAAACACATGAGGGAAATTTTGCTAGGAATTATATCATTCATTCTACTACACACAAGTGCCTATGTATGGATTATTACTTTCCTACACTCAAGTCTCGATGCTCATGCATTTTCTATAAATTGCATACCTTTCCAATATCACTATGACTTGATTCATTCCCCTTTGGTTGAGATATAATCTATCATAGCTCATTGTTCCTTCATTACATGGGGATTGGATTACATTGGGAAATTACCGCATTCTCAATATGGTCATATCTTCATCATTACCACCATTAAATACTTTAGTAAGTGGGTTAAATCCATGCCTCTAAGTAATATTTTTGGAATTACTACATCTAAAATCATCCTCAATCAAATAATTTTCCACTTTTGAATTCCCCATTCCATCATATCTAACAATTTTGGGAGATTCAAATGAAAATAAATGAAGCTACTTTGTGTTGAGTTTAAAATTAAGCATCGATTCTTGATACCATGTCTTCTACAAAGTGAAATGAGATAAGTCGAATCTCTGAATAAAATTATCAATAAAATCTATGAGTAGACATTTCATGAATCACGTATAGATTGGGATGCAAAGTTATATCTTACATTATGAGCATATTACACTAGTGTTTGTATGGCCACTTTGGGCAACCCCATTTTCACTCACCTATGGATCGAGGAAGTCCTTCCACTAGAGGTGTAACTCTCTCTAGTTTGCATCTCCCTTCATGGAATCATTCTAGATAAGGAACTCCATGAAGTGTGTCTCCATGAAATTGAATTATTATAATAACAACATGATTGGTTATACACTCATAATAAATAAAACCTTTCCAAATAATATAGAAAACTTATTCATCCACGTACTTTCGACACGGGTAACCTTATCCTTAAACTTTATCATACACATGACAAATAATGTAAATATGCTCATAAGTAGTGGGGTCCCTACATCATTAAATATTTAATAGGTCATAATACATATCATCTTCAAACCAATGAAAGTCACATCTTCAAATAACCAACAAATTCTCAATTCCTCAAAAATTTCCATACATGAAGGAGCTCGGGAGTTTCGGTATTTAGCTACCATCTCTCATCATTTCTTCTCAAATTCACAACTTCATCAACCTTTTCCTTCTCATTAATTATGGAAACCTTATTATTATAACATCTATCTCATGGTTTTTTGCACTTTTCATCATTTTATCTACCCTTTGGGCTAATAAAAATACTACCTTTATTTCAACCTTCATGTTTATGATTTTTCTCTTTGTAGCTTCTACTATATAGTTTTGTGTGATTTTTAGCATTGTTATCCACTCCTTGGGGATATATATCTATGATACTATGACATAACATTTGTCCCATGGGCCCTAGCTAGATGATTTACATCTTATTTTACTGATGATGCTCTAGTGTTTATTTTTAGTATTGCTTCTTCGTGGTTCTCATAGCATTGATTGTGCCCACACATGGTAGGACAAGTGGCACTATTAGGTATGCATTGGTGGGTATATTTCATTTCATTTGGTCCTTTATTACTTTCAACATTCCTTTTATGCACTTACTTTCAATATTTACTTTCGATTTTGGTCTAGGATTGTTTCATTCCATTGACCACCTCATGTTTCACTATTACAACATGTGGTGATCACCAGCTAGGGCATATGTATACACCTAATTCATCACATCTATTAATAACAACTATATTTTGCATATAAGGTTCGTTAATGCATCTATTTCTCAATTGGGTACATTAAAGTTCCTTCTAGGAATAGGGTATGCCTATACACATGGTCATTGTGGGATTAGAGATACTACAGAGATATGTACCACTACAAGCCCTATCCTTAGTTACCCTTTCCTCTATAATTCCTTTAATGTCCCACACACTAGCACTCCTGACACTTTCTTTCATTTGACTTTATCCTTGACACTTATTCCATTTAATTTCTCTTGATCCACGAAACATTTTTACCCCACTTGACATTTTGTATATATGCACGTCACACTCTGAAATTTCATGAAAAAGGAAGGACTAAAATGAACAAACCACCAACTTTAATATTTTTCACCATATTCACATTTACTCAATTTTTTATTTTTCTATCTTACGCTTTATTCAGATTAGACACTCTTCTTATTTTTAAGATTACTTGCATGATTGAGTCATCTATAGTGAGTCTAGGAAAGGAATAGTGTTCCCATTCTCCACACATAACGAGTTATCTCTCAAAGCATATTGTTTCTATGAAGAGATAGATGCATCAGTGACCACCATGAAGCTAATTACTCTAACCCTCTTTATTTCATCTCATTTCCCATTTATTTATGTTAGTTTAGAATTGTATGTACATCAGTGTTAGTTATCCTATTGGTTTACATGATCAACTCCTTATCTTTCCTTCATTTATATTTTAGTTATATAGATTATGCATGTTTGTGTTATCTTTCTATCAATATAAATATCTCCCCATTAACCAATATCTTATAAGGTTACCCTCCTTTATCTTGATTGTGGGCCTTGGAATCCCTAAGTTGATCTAGTGTAAAGATCACTTCCTCTGGATATAAAACTTTAGCATTTGTTGTAGCCCCTTTTAAAATCAATCAAATATGTGTTAGTCCATGTGTATCTCCTTTTCATTTCCTCATACCCATGTATAATGGATACTTAGGAGTGCAAGCCATTGAGACACATTTTTGGCTTAATATACACATCTTTCAATTCTAAGCATGATTCCCATGAGGTAGTTATTTTCATTAGAGAATAGAATCAGTAAAACTACAAGATAGATTGATTGAATGTAAAAGGTTACTATATCAAAGGGAATAGTACACAAATCAAAGAGATGAGGATTTGATACCAAAATATCATGGGCTTGATTCCAAAATAATTATTTATACCACAAAAATTTAGCTATTTCATTTATTCCTAATTATATCATTCCAAATTGTGAATGAATAAATGAAATTTATAATTTAATAGAATTTGTAAATTAAATATTCAAAACCATTAAAAAAATTTCATTGACAATTTATATTTAAAGCATATTTGGGAAAAAAATTCAAATGCAATATATCTCCAAGATAAGTTAGAGTTAGGACCACACTCAACAATAAGGATTAGACATGTACTCACATTGTACACTAGTCTTGACCATGACACTCAGGAGTTCACTACATTCCTTCCATTGGATCCATGTTGTGGACCCCATCTCACTACTTTTTAAAAGTATCGAAGACTCCTTCCCTTTACATTTTTTCCATACAACTCTTAATCTTTGTTTTTCTCACATAAAATATACTCCTTTTAAAAAATTTAATCCATTTTATATATGGCTGAATAGGTAGTTACACAATGGATATGCCTTTTTATTACATGTTTATTAGGCACATTATAACATTTAATTAAAATATTACTCAAAAAATTATTATATCCTTCAATAAATTCTTTTCCATCTCTTTCACCTATACTTGAACAAGATATATTAGGGGCATCTCACACACTATTTAGGTTCTTTTGTTTATGTATAGTAATTTATTTCCACATTATGTTTAATTATTTATATTGTATGTATGTTATTTTTAAAATTACATGAATAATAATTATTTTGTACAAAGTGTTATTTTAGCGTTCTCTATGTTCCTCTCGAGCTACTATTTGTTATTGTATTCATTCACTTTATTTTTATATGTTTCCTTCTATGTATGTGGCCTATGGAATTTTATATTATTATTTTTGTGACATTTTTGGGTCCCTTGTACACAAATTCTATATCCTATTACTCATGTTGGTTTTGTGTGACACCGTGGTGTCCATTATTTTGGATCTATGACTTTGTTATGACTAGCATATGTGAAATTTCTTGTGTACTAGTATACTAGATTGCTTGTAAGCATATTTTCCTCTATGATTTTGCTATTATACATTATTCATTTTGCAATTTTTACATGTTGTTTGTTACTATATTTTTTAATGATGGTATCCACCATGTTCACTCCTTGCAAGAATGCAATCCTAATGGTGGCCACCAAGTAATACATTCATGCATGATCAAATTTTGATTATTAGATCATTCTAACATGTGTTCATGTATTTTTAAAATTGCATTATCTCTTTGCACATCTCACATGCCTTAAAAGAGGTGGGAATTAGTGGGGTGTATTACACACATATTTATAAAATAGAAAAAAATTAAGACTCAAATATAATGTTATATAGGAACAAATCCTCATAAACTAATTTAGATACTAAAAAGGAATATATCTATCACATATACGCAACAATCCTTCAAATATGAAACCTTCATATGATATGGTCTAGGATGAACATATTCATCTTGGGAATATTTATAGAATGTTTTCAAATTTACATAGTTTCAAAAATAGTTACGATTTTCTAATATATATTTACTGGATATATGACATATTATAAAACATGGTCTGCTACATCATAGTAAAGAACACAAGGGGTGTAATTACTTCATTCTTTCTTCATTAAATTATTCAAATATAGTTTTAGATACATAGTAGAAGGGTATGTACCTTATTCTCCTCTTTATATATTCATAATTTTCATATATCTTGATAGTTATAACACACATTGGTGGCATTAGTCACACACAATTCCCTTTTAATTTTGTATTATTTTACACTTAGGCCTAGATCCATCTATAGTGGTGTGGTTTATGGATTAGGAAAATATTAGCGTGGATAGATACTTTTTAGGTTGTTATTCCTTCTTCACTTTTTTAATGGAAAGATATCAAATTGGATAAATAATTTGTAGGTTGTTCTTCATTCTCTTTTGGTTTTTTGGAAAAACATCCTATGTTACCTCTCTTCTCGGTGTTAGATCAAGTGAACTCAACTCCTCTCCTACATTGGCATCTATCTCAACAAAAATGGGGATTGATCACCCCTAATCCTTCAACATCTCAATAAAAATTAGAAACTCCAAGAAAATTTTGTCTCTTGTAAAAGTGAATAGATGTATTCCATACATGCTTTGTCTCATCATTTTACTTGTTCATTCAAATACACACACACACACACAATTTACATTTTAGTTATAGTTTTATTTGTTTTATAGACATTGAATACACTCTATGTTGCAAGATTCACTGTGGAATGATCCAACACAAATATAAGAACAAAAACTATGAGAAAATTTTTACGTGTGCCCATTCAAGTATATTTTCCTTTAAGTATGCAATTATCATGCCACAGTTAAAGGGAGGGATAATGTAGACACCTACATTTTTCAACTTATCCTTTGGAAATGATAGGTTATGAATTACTTCTATACTTATAATTATGCACAAACTAAGCCTAATTAATTTTTTATTTATTTTTATATTGTGTGACTTGCTTAACTACACACATTATTATATTATTCATACACGTAATTACATTAATCTAAATCAACACCTTACTCTTAGTAATCTTTCCTTGAATATTATTTTAACATCATGAACTGCTTGCTTGAAACCATATAGTTTGGATCGACCCATAAGGTATTGTATCTTAATTTTTAATGGATCTTTTCTCGATTTGATATCTTTCTTTGGGTCATTTATTATATTATAGGTTGGCCTTAATTTGAAATATAACTTAAAAAAGCATATATATATATATAAGAAGTTCTAATACATTTAAGAACGCACATGACATGATGAACCTAAAATATTATAAAATAAACTCTAAAGGAACTCAAAATAATCCTAAATATCCCTAAAGTAGTAGAACAGTTTTTAATAGTAGTCATTACTGTGGTCTGAATCACTCAAACTAGGTTCAAGAGGCTATCTTCCCTATTTAAAATCCTCCAAATGTACTAAATCCAAGTCATAGAAAGAGAAAGTCCATAAAAATCATTGTCAAAGTTCTAAGGGAAAAACAAAATCTATCTAACACATGAAGCACAATATATTATATCACTACCATCCAAGTTACATTGTATTATACCTATAGTTATGTATACTATTATTTGTGTTAAAATACAAAATGACACAATACAAGGTTGGTTTTTATTTTCATATATAATTATACATACAATAGGATAACTAAATGAATTTTTATCCTTCTTGTGAGGGGATGTAGTGTAAAAAACATATTTTTTTCAACTAGGGTTGACCTCTAGGGTCTTTCCAAATCCACCCATATGTGGTTTCTCATTTTTTTATCTAATCATATTCATGAAGTGTCATTATAAGTATCCTAATGTTTTATCCATTGCATGTCACTACACGAAGGTTTCACATGGTTGTGAGCCCTAGAGAAAAACCGTGAAGAATATTTCCAATCCACTAAAACCATTAGAATTCTGGACAACCTAGTCCAAAACTATACATCCTAGGATAAACTATAATACACTGTAAAATATCTTATATGGTCTCATATTAGTTTATTTTATAAAAATAATTCCAAAGATTAATAATTTATATATCATTACCATTCCATACATCTATCATAAGCATATATATCACCTTTGTACCTTTTATTTCAGCTAATTACTTTTCCCTTATTTTATTTTAAGTAATTGTTTCATTACTTCTATATTCACATTTGTTGGTGTGAGGTACTTGCCTTGTCATCTCAAGGAATTGTCCACATCACTTGGTGATACATCTCACTTAGGAGAGATCATAGGTATTAGGTGTAAAAGGGGGTATGATAGATTCCATCATATGCGCTAGTGTACATCATACAGAGTTAATTTCCATATTTGGAATGTAACTCCTATTCTCCCTGTGAATGTATGATTGGTCATACATTGGGAGTTACACAACAATCCTATTTGTACCTTATTTTTTTATCTATGAGAATGAGTAAACCATTTTATTTTTCATGCAAATTTTCATGGTTGATTGTTTCTTACTACATGTAAATTTTCTACGTTATCATTTGAGTGCAACTCAGTTGATTTTTACATCATCCTACTTGATCCTTATTCTCACATGGTATCAAATATTTTTTTGGGGATTCACGTAACTCTTCATAATTTGTTTCATACTACTCTTAATTTCATGATCTTACTTGTTTCTTATGTAAGCTTCATAATTTGTTTCCCATTTGTGCTTTACTTGCTTTGATTTTATTTTATCTTAGTTTTGTGGAGTTATGTTGGTTTTTGTGTTGTTTTCAGTGCATATGATGAGGGACATTTCAATCCTCATCATTTCATCTTAAAGAGTGTCAAAAGCAGGTGGTCTCTGCTATCTCGTAAAAGGGGATGAAGGAAATAATGATTTTACATTTCTTTTCTTGAGAATTATAAATGATTGAAATAAAATTCAATAAATGAATGTGAACCTAATTTAACAAACTGAAAATAAATAAATGACAGTAAACAAATGAGAGTGAAGATTCACAAACAAAAATAATAAAACATATGATTTTGATTTAAAAAATCTAAACAAACAACGATGAGTATATTCTAAACAATAATAAACAATTATCTTCTTGAGGTAAGAATGGGACCTTTCTCTTTCCGTAGATTTTGGTTAACAAAACTACAAAAAAATTGTTGCAAAGATACTTGAATTGTAGATTTTATTAATCAAAAATGATGTTACAAAAATCATCCATCTTCTACCACTATTGCATTGAGTTCTTTGGAGAGATATTTATAACTCATCCCTTAGCCAATACTCCAAGATTATAGAACTACCTACCTATAATCTTAAGCTAGAATTGACTACATATTCCACTTTCCAATGAGATAAATTTGGAAGGAATGTATTCAAATACTATATCTCTATATTTAAATAATTATTTGACTTTCATTTAACTACTTATTCCATATTCCAAGGAGACAAATGTGGAAGATATTTAATCTAATATTATGACTCTAGATTGAACTACCTCATCTACATGCACTTAGCTAATTCTTCTACTTTCCAAGGAGATAAATGTGGAAGATATTTGTCTAAATATTAAAACTATATATTTAACTACCTCTTCCATGTGCATTTAACTACCTCTTTCCATTTGCTAGGTTTGTTTTGTATGATTGAATCTTTCAACATGATTGTTTCCCCACCATATTCTCATCCTTAATTTTAAGATCATTAGTGTGCATTCAATTTGAATAATATTTTCAAATGTATTCTAGGTTTGGTTCTCCTTGTTGTATACTTATAAAAAAATGAAATTATTTTTTTCATTAAGAAATGAGGGAGATATTTTAGTTTTACTAAACTTGTGGTTTTTTTCTTATTTACTTTCCTTCAACCTTATTATGTTAAAACTTAAAATGAATATATCTCCTAAATTATTATATTTTGTGTAAAATGGATAGAGGTTTTTCCTCCTAGTAATAAGAGGAACAAAAACCTCTTTCATTTTATCATTTGGAGGTCTAAAATTTTAGTTAGAATGAATTTGGTGGTGCTTATGAAAGTCTTGCACTTGGATACTTTCACCTTTAAATGTTGATATCTTTGTAACCATTATTTTTGTGTAAAATGGAGATACTTTTTCCTCCTAGAAATAAGAGGAAAACAAACCTCTCTTAGTTTCATATTTAGAGGTCTATAAATTTAGTTAGAGTGATTTCAGTGTTGATTCTATAAGTCCTATGATTGAGCATGTGATTCCCATGCTTTTGGATTTTGATTCCTATGCTCTTGGCTTTGTGATTCTTGCACTCTTGGATTTTTATTCTCGTGCTCTTAGCTTTGTGATTCCTTCTCTCTTATCTGTGTGAGTCCTTTTCTCTTTGCTTTGTGATTCATGTGCTCTTATAGCTATGTGAGTCTTACACTATTTGCCATGTGAGTCATGTGCTTGCAATGTGATTCATGCACATAACCCCGTGAGTCTTGTTCTCGTTGCAATACATTCTAGAGAATAGTCCAAAGTGTTCTAAAGTGATTTAACTTTCAAATATTTTCAAATGACCTACTCATACACAATATTGCACTCTAATTTATAAGAAATATTAGGAAATGAAAACATTTAGATTGCAATGGACTTTTAAAAAATAGATCAAATATATTCTACATTTTATCTTAAATAAGTTATCTAGTTCTTAAGACTACATCTAAATCCACTTTATAAGAGAAGGAATAATGTTATTTTGTGCAATAGATGAGACTTAGTTTGGTCTCATCACTCCCCACACTTAACTTCATGCATGTCCTCATGCATATTGTTGATTTCAATACAAATTTTGATTTTGATTTCTCTTTTTCTTCCTCTTTTGTACAAGATTGGTCATTTATCTTCTTCTTCACAAAATTAGTATGTTTCTTTTATTTTATTTTCAAAATCAACATATGATTTTTTATATATCAACCCTTTTCTTTTGTATTTTTCAAATATATTTGTAGGCTTATATCTTCTTCTCCCCACACTTGGCTTCTTGCATGGATGGTTTTTTTAATTTGAAAAATAATTCATTTGATTCTTTTCTAGTTTTTTTCAACATCTAATTTATCTCATCTACTACTACAAGTCTTATTGAAAAAAAATCACTTTTGGATAGGTTCTTGGAAGTGGACTTATCTATAATCAAAACAAATTTTTGATAGGTTCTTCCACATTCGTTCAACTACTTCTTCCACTTTCCAAGGAGACAAATATGGAAGATATTTATTCAAATATTACAACTATGTATTTAACTACCTCTTCTAAATTCACTTAACTACCTATTTCCACCTTCCAAGTTTTCTCTTGCATGATTGAATTTTCAACATGAAATTTTTCCTACCATATTCTCATCCCTTATTTTCTAATCATTACTATGCATTAAATTTGAAGAATATTTTCAAAAAATTTTTAAGCTTGGTGATCTTTGTTGTAATATTTCTAGAACATTTTGAAATTCTTATTTTTATTGAGAAATGAGGATATATCACAATTTTATTGAACCTATGTTTTTTTATCTTATTTACTTTCCTTTAACCTTATTCATTGAAACTTAAAATTAATATATCTCCCAATTAGTATTGTGTGAAAATGGAGAGAGGTTTTCTTCCTAGAAATAAAAGGAACAAAACCCTCTTTTAGTTTCTCATTAGGAGGTCAATAATTTTAGTTAGAGTGAATCGGTGGTACTTGTATGATTCTTGCACTTGAAAACATTATCCTTTAATAGTTGATATCTTCATAACCATTAATATTGTGTAAAAACATAGAGAGGTTTATCCTCCTAGAAATAAGAGGAATAAAAAAAACTCTCTCTGTTTCTCATCCTGGAGTTCTTCAAATTTAGTTACAGAAATTTTGGTGTTTATTTTGCAAGTCTCATGCTTGACCATGTGATTCCTACACTCTTATATTTGTGAGTCATGTGCTACTGGATTTTTGAGTCCTATATTTTTTATTCATGCACTTTTTGATTTGTGATTCATGTGCTCTTATGTTTGTTAAACATGCGCTCTTGGCTTTGTGAGTCATGTTCTCTTAGTTATTTGAGTCTTGTGCTCTTTGCTAAGTAAGACCTATGCTTTTCTATGTGATTCATGTATTTTGGCTATGTGATTCATGCACTTGACCATGTGATTCTTGCACTTTTGCAATACATTCTAGAGAATATTCTAAAGTGTTCTAAAGTGATTTAGAATTCATATATTTTTAAATGACATACTCATACACAATATTGCACATTAATTTACAAGAAATATTATGAAATGAAAATATTCATATTACAATGGATTTTCAAAAATAGATCAAATATATTCTATATTTTATCTTAAATAAGCTATATAGTTCTTAAGAATGCATCTAAATCCACTTTATAAGAGAAGGTATAATGTTATTTTGTGCAATAGATGAGACTTAGTTTGGTCTCATCACCATGTGCGGAGTTACTTTTAGAGTTTAGAATTTTAGATGTTTTCCCACTAGATATGGTATCTGGAACTAACTTTGGTGGAAAAGCATCTTTGGAGGTATTTATGGTGTTTTTTGTCTTTATTGGGAAATTTTCATTTTTGGATTTTTTGGTTTTTCGCACTTTACCTCCTTCTATGTTCTTATTTTTCTCCTACTCTATTTTGCACCCTTCCACCTGTCCCCAACCATCCTTCCAAATCCCTCCAAGATTCTCCCATCTTGGCCAAGCACATCCTTAGCGGCGAGCTCCTCCCTGAGTTTCTTGATAGCTTGTTTTGGTACCACCTCAAGCAAGTTGAGTCTTTGTGTTGGTGAGTTAGTTTTTTCCTTGGCTCATCTTGGGTTTACCTATGGTTCATTTTGTTTCTTTTCTCTATGAGTTGGTCTTCTTGGTCAAGCTCTTTTCTATGGTGGGTGTTTTTCTTGCTTATGGCTCATGTTACTATTTTTTCTTGTCTAAGCTTCCTTTATGGATGTGTTAGTTTTGTTTCTGGATGAGATTTAAATCTTGTCAAGTTAGCCCTTATTTTTTTGTCTATACTCATTTTTGTCCTTGCTTCTAACCACCCTTTCTCGACCACTTTGTTCATCTAGGATCAAATTTTGACCTCGAAATCCATTGTAAACCCTTGCATCACCCATCCTTGTGTTAGACTTGTCACTTAAAATTTGATCTTGGATCTCTCCACCTGCGTCGTTCAAGTTTGAACTCACCCTTTCAAGCTCTTACTTTCCAACCCTACATTGTGTTCAGCCTCCACTATGTTCTCATTATTTTGGTTCCTTCTATGCATGTGATTTTTCATGTCCTCTTGGACTTGTTACTCCTCCTAGTTGTTAAAACCCACTCGTCATGTCATTCCCTATATGGCATTGCACACCTACCTTACTTGTTAGATTTGTCCTCAAACCTTGTACTTCCCCAACTTGTTCCTCTATGTGTTGTACCATCCACCCATCTCACATGCCTCCTCATGTTACCTATTTCATATCCTAAGTGGGCTAATCCCCTCTACTTGACCTTGATTGACCGTTTCCCTCCTTCGCCTCATTTTAAAATTAGCTCGCAAATTTCTTTATTTCCTTGCTAAGCTTTTAAAAACCTTAGGTTATATTTCAATTTTATACTCTAATCCTTTTATAAGCTTAGTATTTCTTTAAATTAATTTAAAGGATTTGTTTATTTTTTAAGGAGGTTATTAATATTAAAAGGTAAGGTCAATTTTTTTAATTATGAGGTCAAATAATATATCCTGGTATTATTTTTATTTTCTAATCTCTTATTTTTTAATTTTCTGTTTGAAAATTAATTAATTAATTGGGATAAAATTATTTCCAAAACTAGGATTATTGGGAATTTTTTTCTGTGACATTTTTGGGAGTGTGTAGGTCTTATTTGGAGGGTTTTCTTGAATTTTTGCTAGCTTGTTGCACATTTTGGAGGTTGTTTTGGCATTTTGAGGCCCTCTTGATGCATTTTGGAGTTTTTTTGCATTGTAATGCTCTTCTTTACTTGCAGGCTAGTGACCACGTCTACTACAGCCTTATAAAAAAAGTTCCCCTTATGTAAGGCGAGACATTTTTTCTCACACCAAACCTTTTTTTGTCCCCTTGTTCCTTATTTTCACCCTTTGTGCTTGTTTACGGTGTCGTTCCTTTGCTTCTTACTAAAAATGTATTTAGCATCCACTCTTGCATAATTTTTCAGCTCTTTGCAAGGTGAGTGGTCAACTATTTCACGTCACACAAACACACCTTACTATAACTAACACATTGTTTATAAAGTGTCACAAATAGGAGATTATCATTGTTCATAGGTGTTTTAATTACATGTAGATACATTCTCAACTGAGTATGACGTCTTACAACCTTGTTTGTATTATCGCACCCTTATTTTATTGCATTCTGGATGTATTTTTGGTTGATTAGATGTTTATTTGTGTGTATTTTTCCTTATGACTCTTATGTACCTTTTTCTCATTTAATGGATGCACCATGGAGGATGTTTTTTTCTGACTCAAGCTTCACTGATTTATTTTTATCCTCCACCTCTTATTCTTGGTAGAGAGAACTATACATCATGGCATGCTTGCATAGAATGTTACCTTAATCATGAAGGTATTTATCCATTTTTTATGGGTAAGTTCCTACACCCATTGATCCTTATCATCTTGAATATTGACTCAACAAGTGTGATCATGTTATTTGTTTTTATTGATACATGTTTCTATGCATCTCCACCATCATGTGGTGCACAGAGAGTGTCCTCACATAGTGTGGAGCATTCTTCAATACTTATTTGGAGACCCTTCAAATATTTTTCGTTGTTTTTTATTTTTTATATAGTTATTTCCTCTCCTTCTTCATGTGATGACAATTCTACTGACATAGATTTTCATGTTCCTATCCTTGATGATGATGTTTGTTCTTATAGTTATGATGATGAGAGTACTAATGAGGAATCCTATCCTCCTTTTCCTAGGCACCATTTAGAGAATGTTGAACTTCCTCCCTTCCCATCAGACATTAGGAAGTCTTCTTCCTAGCCTCATACTCTCATTTCATCTACCTCCATTCCATTTCTAATGTGTGAGAATTATTATACTCCTCATCCTTCCTGTGATTATGATTCATACCTTTAAACAATTTCTCATATATTTTTGAAGAACCATTTTGGGACGAATATCTACCGGACCTTATTCATCTCTTTTTAGTTCTTACTTGTTTTGTAGTACAAGAAGTTTGTATTCCTTCTATAGTTGTTTCAAAGGATTTCATCACTTTTATTGGAAGTTTCCCTTATGGTAATCTTATCACTTCCACTATTTCAAAGACCATCAGCTATCCACCTCTATTTATGGATCATCTTCCTACTATTTTGGGGGTTATTTTTTTCCTTCACTTCACATGGACATTATTTTGGCGAATGTAGATTTTCCCTACTCTGACCATTCTATTTTCATGGAATTATATTCAGTTTATTTATAATCATTTGCGAGACCTATGTCACATTCAAATGGACCAGATTCAAAGTTCTATGTACCACTACCTTTTGTTTCCTTCGCGAGTTGGCGAGACTTCTTGTACTCCATTTTTTCCTAAGGGAAGAAACAAACTTTGATGTATATGGACCTTATTCAGTCTATAGGAGGAAGAATACATCATCGAAACTCTTCTTGGAGACTTCATAGAGTTGTAGACTTTATATTCATTGTAGTATTATTCAACAAACCTATCACCGAGGCCAATTATTCTTACTTGTGCTCTCATCTTGGGTGAGGTCCACTGCAAATTCACATATTTCGTTTCTCTAGTATCCTTCCTCTCTTATCTTCTTATTCTTCTAGAAATATTTTAGTTTGTACATGGGTACCTCATCAGGCGTTTAGTCATTGGGACCCATTTGATGAATCTTTCTTAGCTTATTTAGGGATGCTTCCATCTATTATAATTGGATGTTTTTCCCTCTTGGGTTTTCATCCATTACTTGAAATAATTGTTTGTACATGAGTAACTCATTGGGAAGATATTTTGGGACTCATTTATCATTTCTAACTTGCATGCCTCATAATAAGTTACGATGAAAGGGGGTTTTGATGTGAGGTACTTTCCTTATCATCTCAAGGAATTATCCACATCACTTGGTGAGTCATCTCACTTAGGTGAGATCATATGTCTTAGGTGTCTTAGGGGGTATGATATATTTTTTCATACATGTCAGTGTGCATCAGTGCGTCATATAAGAGTTACTTTCCATTTCTAGAATGTAACTCCTCTTCTCCCTTATAAAGGTATGATTGGTATTTCTTAAGGAGCTACACATAATTCCTATTTTTACCTTATTTTTATCCATGAGAATGATTAGACCCTTTTATTTTTCATGCACAATTTCATGGTTGGATGCTTACTTGTAGTCATTAAATCACACACTTTAGAGATTATTTAGTCCCGATCTCATACTACTATTCATATGGTTTTTGAGTGAAGAAAGTACTAATTAACCCCTATCTTTTGACCATTTTCCTTTACTTTCTATAGTTATTTTTGAACTCTTGCACATACTTTCCCAATATACTTTTTTCATTCCATGATATTTTACATTGGATCTGGGGTGCGATAGGATGCCTTGATCCTCTTTTTAATCTCCTGAAACTTTTTAGAACTTTATAACTATTTGAATATTTCATATTCCTTTTGGTCGGCATTTTCAAAGTTAATTATGAAATTAGAAAAAGAGAACCATATAAATATAAAGTTATGTGACCATAATGAGGGACCAAGCACTAATCACTAGTATCATCCACCTAGGGTTGCATCTATATAAGGCATCTAGAGCTTATTTTCATCCATCTAGCTCCATCACAAGGCACAATGTTGGTCCATCTGCATCACATTTCATAGGAGGAGTTTATTCAATTACATCCACCATTATATTACATTTCTCTATACATAGTTATTGATCACTACTTTCACAAAGTGTGATTAGCACAAGATCACCTAGGGAATGATTACACACAAAAGCACATAGAACTACATCGAGTCTGAGATGTAGTGCAATGCTCAGTTAGTAAGTCCACCATTGTGACAATTGAGGATATTCCAACCCCTTCATTTGAATTCTTTTTTTTTTAAGAGTTTGATGCTTGTTTTGGGGTTTTGCAGGTTTATCTTTCATTAGTGACCATTGATGAAATTTGGTATAGAACAATGAATTACATGTGACAAATAGCCGGGGACTCGTATCATCTTCTAACCTAGTAATTTTGGTTTCTAGACCTCCTATAAAGACCAGGGGTGCTCGGAACTTATACTAGGGTACCCACAGTGCCCCTACTCCTCTCTCAACACCCCAATCGAGCCAAATAGCTCAGATATATCTGTTTGAGATCTCTGCATGTTTTTTCCTACTTCTAAAATATTTTGTTTCTTTTATGATAGATTCCAGATCAGCGAAGTCATTTCCTTACTCTTCTTTTGCATTAGGGTTTATATTTTCATTATCCTAGTTGCTTAGGTCACTTTCTATATTTATTTATTGGTGTTCCTAGTTAGATTAACTACCATCTAACCACATTTTAGTTAATAGTTGTGGTGAACCTAATGTATTTAATGTTTGGGATCCTCATATTTCTTCTATAATGGGTTATAAATGTCCTCAATTTCCTTTGTCTAATTTTCTTTAAATGTATCTCGATTGTCAAAGCAATCTATAAAGAGAATTATAGTCTATATGTCATCCTAAAGATATGCCACTAAACGAAATAATTCCTATCTTCCACTATCTATCTAACAACCATATTCCTATTAATCCTCCATCTAATCAACCCCTATTATACTCAATTCAAGATTTACATTCTTTTTTCAAGACAAGTTTACGGCTATGGAATCCATGATCACATCTCTCAAATCTGAAATTCAATAGCTTAAGGATGCTTCTCAAGCACATGTTTTTTCTCCTTCTACACCTCATTCTCATTCTATGTCTACTACATGTGCTCATATTAGTGAGCCTCAAGTTATACCATTACCATAACCTTTCATTTTTTATCACAATACTAAACAACATGACCTTCTTACTAAGCTCCTTAGTCATCAATTGATCACTTTACTACCTACTCATTGTTATCCTCCTTATTGACTAACAAAGTATCGAGGTCATCCATATTGTAATTATCATCAAATCAATGGACATAATGACAATGACTACCATGATTTACAATGAAGAATCAAACATATTGAGCCTCGGACGTTATCTCACTCACTACACAACATTATATTTTAATCCCATCTACAAATACTCCACCTCAATGGGTTCTTAAATCTAATTCCACCATGTCTAGTGAGCATTCATTCATCACTTCTAATTTTTTATCGTCTGTCACTCAAGCACCACATATGTAACCTACTCAAATCAAGAAAACACCTCTCAAAATTAGTCTCCCCCTCCTCTCAAGGCATCTACGACACTAACAAATCAATCTACGCAACATCCTTTAAACGTCAGTGCTACTGGGCCTCCTATCAATCCTTCACTAGCATCATACACACCAAAAAATATATTACCATTCAAGATACTTACCCATCATACACCACTTTAGGAGCCAATTTTTTTTGTCAAAGTAACTACTCTTTCTGTTGCTAGTCAAGACACGTCAAAAATTCCACCTCTGTATGGTCCTCCTCATTTACTTTTACCCACCATACTTCCTTTGTTGCACATAAACTTGGTCTTTTGTAGGTGAATCTTGTCACTCTACCCTCCTAATGACACACTCATATTCTTATGGTTCTTATATGACTATTGAGGGGTCTGTTATAATAAAGAACCTAGTCTCATCTTACATTAACACATTTATCTATTACATGATCACTTATACATACATACATCTACAATTATCTATCACTCATCACACATACCATACAATCTCTCATTATTTATACCATCATTAAATCAATCTTAAAATATATATGATACTTCACCACCTTCATACATCACTTCTCTATTTTTTGTTCAACATCTTTTATAGGACAATGCATGCATAACCACATACTACGAGGGAATAACATCTAACACATCCGCATCCTCATATTACCATCAATACATATCTCATAGTTACATATTCATACATCATTCCCCTCACATAGGAACATTCATCTCACATTTTAACATCCTTATTCTTGGATGAAACACTCTTGTGCTTTGGTTCACACTTGACTGTTCAAGGAATACTACACATGAACCCCATACAATGCACATTAGGTATTACACATCACGTCTCTTCACATATCTCTTACATCTTACATCATACACTCTACATTTAGCGCATCTATACATTATACATCATACATAGACTACACATCATACTTTGGCATCATACTCTTATCATCTATAAGACTAGCATTACATACTACTCAACTTACATACTACATACTATGTAGCATGTAACTCTACATTACTAGTTTAAACCAACACACATTATATTGCATATTATCCATCACATATTACAAATTTATACTCATCATATCATCATCTATTATTACATACACTACACATCATCTTCTACGTGCTAAACTTACCACCCTATGACACACTTTAGTTCCTCATTGCATACTCGACTACCGAGGGTTTACAAATCAAATGGACCTTATCATACACATGCATTCATCATTCAACCTTCTCTCATGTAACATTACTAGGTTAGTGACATACGTTTTAGGCTAAATGGTCACCTATTCCTTCATCTTGTAGTGGTATATGCTTTAGGCTACATCACCACTCCCTCTATTCATCTAGTAGTGATATATGTTTCATGCTACATCATCAATATTTTGATCATCTTGTCACCATATATGCTTTAGTTATATGGTTTATGAAACATCATTTCTAGGTCGTATATCCTCACACATAAACATCCATCACCACACGTTAGACAAAATACAAAATTTGACCATTTCGATGACGTGCTCCATTTTACAAATCGTTCTTGAATGTTGAGGGGAAAACCAAATGAAGCGTTACTACATACATTTCCTTTCACTCAAAGGGCATGTGGACTCCCATCATCAAATTGCATTCCATTTCATCCATCCACAACATATTACATATCTTGGTATTTATGACTCTTGATTACATTTTCTTGTATATGGTTGTCTTATTATACATGCTAGTTAGATATCTTATATGTCATTTATCTATACCATACACAAATGCGTGTTCATGATTTTTCTTAGTTTTGATCATAGATACAGGTCTTTTTCACGTAGTATGGATACTCTCCTTCTACCCATCCTACGTTGGTCACTGGGGGCATCCACATTCATCTCTCACAGGTGTTATTGTTTCATTTTCTACTTATTAATATATATTACATAATTATACACACTTTTGACATATTGGTTATCTTTCTAACATGATAATGAGTGCTTCACGTGTAGCATTTTTTCAAGGGATTACTTTCTTCCATGGTTATCTATTGTTTCTACTTATTTATCTATTATTTTCTATTGTATGTGGGCGTTTCCCCTTTTTTGGTGTGTAAACTTGTTTTTGTATGCATCCAAGATGGCCTCGGGTGTCTTTGCAACATCATGAGTGATTTCCCATGTCTGCAGCCCACTTTGTGCATTTTAATTTGTCTTCTTGCATGTTTACACTACTATATTTCTTAGTATCTTAGAAATTGTTTGCATCTAAAACTTGTCTTTGGCTAGCCTCTTGTTTATGTACACCTTGGTCTCTACCAAGTACATTCCTTTCCCCTACAGGTAGAGTTACACAGTTCAAGAAAATTTTCCTCTTTTTGGGCCTCATTCTCCTCTCGGCGACGTTGCATGCACCCCCAAAGAGGGTAGAATCATTTGGGGTTTACATATTATACAACCCTTCTACACCAATTTAGTTCAATTCAGTTTTCACCCTTGGTATTGTGGGTTATACAATGAGTGGGTTTAGACTAGTCTATGAGCACCGTACACATCAAGTTTTATAAGAGATGGTTTTCCTTACCATTCCGGGGATAAGTTATAGGTTAGAGGATATAGTGGACTTCCTCTCCACACTACTTGAGCCAATTGTGTCGGATCACCCAAAAAAAATAAGCGGTACAAATATCTCTTCATATAAATTTAGGGAAGTAGTTACAAGTTGGATAATAATGTATCTTTCTCCCTACAATTATTCAGCCTATGGCATTAGATAGCCCAAAAACCCGGGATAAGATATGCTCTTTCTACACTTTTTTTCTCTCAACATGGATCATGTGCACATGTTCTATTTTTCATTTACATACTTTACATTTGCATGCTTTCACATACATATACATGCATTTTTACATATACATGTGTATTTGACTACTTGATTGTTTTCTCCTTATAGGTCCATCCGTATGAGAAATAAGTAGTCAACATAAACACCTACAAAAATGGGGGCAACAAAACTGACATTTTACGGTAGCACACACCATACTAACCATGCAGGTACATCACACACATCAAAAACTACACACACATTTCCATCTTAGGTTTACTCTCATCACTTTTTTGCAGTTTTGCATCTTTAGTTTCCACACCCCATTATCTTTTTATCACTCCATGCTATGTCTAGTCCTTCACCACATTTTTACATCACTCTATATGGATTATCGGGTAATAATATCTATCTACTTTATGTTCTTGAGATTTCCACTCACAAAAATAAAGCAAGGGAAATTGGAGTAATAAAATCACACACTTTAGACATTATTTAGTCCCAATATCATACATTTTATTCATATGATTTTTGAGTGAAGAAAGTACTAATTAATCCCCATCTTTTATCCATTTTACTTTTCTTTTATGTCATTACTTCTAACCTCTTACATATAATTTTCCAACATGTTTCTATCCTTCCATATTTTTTTACATTTGACTAGGGTGCCTAGGATAGTACTAGGGCACCAACATGTGCCCTAGTCTCATTCGGGGCACCCCGATTCTCTTTACACTCTTCCGCCACTTTTTGGGAACTTTTTAACCATTTGAACATTTCATATTTCCTATGGTCAGCCTTTTCAGGGTTAATTATGAAATTAGAATAAGAGAACCATATAAATATAAATTTATGTGATCATAATGAGGGACCAAGAACAAGTCACTTCTATCATCCACCTAGGGATGCATCTAGATCTCATTTACATCCAGCTATCCCCATCACAAGGTACAAGGTTGGTTCATCTCGCATCTCACTACATGGGAGGAAGTTTATTCTATTGCATCCACCATTCTATTACAGTTTTATTCACATAGTTATTATTCGCTACTTTCACAAAGTGGACCGACACAAGAGAATATAGGGCATGATTACAAAAAAGTACATAGAACTACATCAGGTCTTATATGTAGTGTAGTGATTAGTTAGTAAGTCCACCATTGTGATAATTGAGGATAGTCTGACCCCTTCATTTGCATTCTTTTTTTTTAGAGTTTGATGCTTGTTCGGGGTTTTACAGGTCTATCTTTCATCAGTGATCATTAAAGACATTTGACACAAAGAATGGAATTAAACATGATATATAAAAATGGACTCATATCATCTTCCAACCCTATAAGTTTGGTTTCTTGACCTCCTATAAAAACTAGGGAACCCATAGGTGCCTTGATCCTCTCCCAGGCACCCCGGTCTAACCAAACAACTCAGATCTTTACTTTTGGGACCTCTGCATGTTCGTTCCTACTTTCATAATATTCATTTCATTTTATGATACATTACAGATCAACTGCTGGATTAGCTAATTCATTTCCTTACTCTTCTTGCACATTAGGGTTTCTATTTTCATTAGCCTAGTTGTTTGGGTCACTTTCTATATTTATTTACTACTTTTATTTATTGTTATTTATTGTTGTTCCTAGTTAGATTAACTACCATTTTACCACATTTTAGTTAATCACTTACTTACTACATGGAACTCCATTATGTTGCCATTTGAGTGTAACTTGGTTGATGTGCACGTCATCCCACTTGATCCTTGTTCTCACATTCTCACGATAGCATTATATTAAAAGATATATTATATTTCATATGTTATTTTTATCAATTAATTAAGGATATACTAACTTCAATAACATTACACCTTCTAAAAAAGGAAATAAATCCATATTTATTTATTTAAGATGTAAAATAGGGATAATCACTTGTGTTATAAGAACCTTGAATTGAGAATTATCTCTTTTACTTGAGCTTACTTAATCAAGGTTATACTTCTATTATAAATAAAATTTTAGTTATTTTTATGCTTAAAAGTATCTTGAATAACTTTTGGTGAGGAATTTAAATGGACTTAGAAGTGATCCGCATTAGGGAGGACCTAGGTGGTAAAAATTTTTTTAATATTGGTAAATAGTTTTTTGAAAGGGACTATACCCTTGTGTACAAAAGGAGGCCTAAAAGCCTGAATAAGAGAGAGGAGCAGAGAAGCTGTATCAAAGCACAAAAGTTACAGCAAAGAACACCGAAGCCTAGAAACAGCAACACAAACGAGACTTAACAGCAAAACAACGGCAACAAAAGCAAGAGCCTACTGCCCAAGCGGTAGTAAAACTGGACTACTTCTTGGCCGCTTGATCAATACTCATCTTTACTTTTTTCCAAGCATGATACATACCCAGCGTGGTCATATGAGCAGCATCCGTCTTATCGAGCTCCTCTCTGGTTCTTTTACTCTCTTTCTCATTGCCCCAAAGAGTAATCGGGACACCGCTGAGATGCGAAACACTTCTTGCATGACCTTCGATGAATTCCTCTATGGCCCTGAATGCTGCAATATTATACTCATGCCTAGTCTTCGTTTTCCCAAGGCGGGAGTCTAGGGAGGTCAGTTTTTTGTATATTTCATCAAGCTGGCTATTGCCAATCCCTTCTCCCTCAATGCTTTTTTTGCCTTTTTGCTTAGCAAGATTTTTTACCTCATCCTTCAGCAATTTAAGCTCAGCCTCTAAGGCCTCCAATCTTCTAGAAGGGTTATCCGTTGGTGCCGCCTGGGGACTGGCACTACTAATGTTCAGCGAGATCACGAGCAATGTCATCCAAAGGTTCATCCCCTCGGCCAGTAGACTCAAGGTTGAGTCTCCTAGAAGCCCCAGTGACACGTTTAGAAGTAGAGACAGAGTGGGTGGCGAGGGGGCAGCAAGCAGGAGGAAAAGAAGGAGAAGCATGAGCGGCTGCATGGGGGCATCGACACCGGAGGCGAGGGGGCAGCAGGGACAAACAGGGAGACAGGATCGGTAGCAGAACGGAGCCCAACAAAGCCGAGGCCGGAGAGGAAGGGAGGCGGGAATTTGATAAGGCAAAGGCTTGTGAATAAGCGAGAATAAGCCCTTGGTGAAGGGAACCGCCGGGTATGCTTACGGAACTCCAAAATGGAGCGCTCAAGAGAGTTTAGCAGATAGTGGGGAAGCAAACCAACCTACTCCTACGAAAGTGATTCAAAAAGACAAGGTGCTTGGCGAGGACGAAGAATAAACCGCCTTCCAAGGATATGTAGCGAATCATCATGCGGGTGACTTCATCATACGGAGAAGGAATTGAATTAACAAGCAGACCCGCGGTGTTGAATATAAGCTTCTCCTCCTCCTCCACAAATCTTCTCTCTTCTTGACCTCTTTGATAACCCTCTTGTTGAAGAAGCGGTATCCTTCAGTGAGGCCGGTCGCTTGGCTATGAGTTCGTCATTAATAAGAATCTTCTGCCCTCCATAGTCGATCATCCTCTCATTCCACTCCTTGGCAAAGCGAACAGAGATGCTTTGATCATGCCCTTGCACTCTCTCCACAAAGTTGGTGAATCCGCCAATACTAAGAATGTTCCAGAGCTCAGTGTTATCTTTCAGTCGGTGGTCCGCAGACACGGCTCAATCTGGCAGGGAGGCCCTCCCATCTTCACAAGGATGTGCTGGTTACAACAATTTTCAAAATACCTTTGGGCGTTGAGAGTGGTTCGTTTCTCACCGTTGCGGGTCGCATAAAAATGGGAACTGTAGCCGTTGGTCCTCGCACGAACGGTTTGTGGGATTGCGATCTCGAGTCTGCGTGAAGTCGCGCGTGAAAACCCTTATCCTGTCAGCTTTCACCTTGTAGTTATCTTCGGTTTTCGCGGAGCTTGGCAACCGAATATCAACAGCTATTGTACTTCCCGCGTGCGCTGTTTTTAAATTTAGACAACTCCACTTGAAGTTCCTAAACAAAATCTTGCTATCATTTGGAGTAGATATCATATGCCACGCCAAATAAACTAAAACAGCACCTGTGGAAGAATTTATGGATTTCCTCCAAAGATTAAAGCATATCTTTAGAGATTGTTTGCGTGTGAAGGTCCGCATGTATGCTGTTGTGAAGCTGATTAGGGATACTATCATTATCCCAAATAGTGAAATTTAAATTAATGCCATAATTGGCCATTGCATGATCGCCACTTGTTTCCTTCCCCTGTAAGTATGTATGATTCGATCTTTGTTGAAGGTATGGTGATGCTTATGGACTCGAGATAAAATCTTTGATATTCCAGCTAGGAGAAGAGGACTGATTAAGCAGATTAATAATATTAAGGGAGTCCCCTTCAACAATGAGGTTCTGGATATTTTGGGCTCGAGCAACTCTCAAACCCCAAAGAACAGATAAAGCTTCGCAAAATGATTAATAAATTTGGTAAAATTGGTAGCTTGAATAAATTACTTAAAATTCTAATACATTTGTAAGATTTATTTATATATTTATGTAATATGGGAAATTCGTGTATGCCTTACAAGTTGTAATTTTGGGATTGAAAATATTAAAAGGAATATGCATGTCTTCTTTATCAATGGACATTATCTCTATTTTTCAAATACTAATTATGAATAGTGGCAATGTGTATCTATGTATAACTATTGTTTTGAATTGTAAACTCCTTTTTCATTTGGAGTATATCATAGAATGATAAATTCATTATTGTGCATAAGAAAATGGATTTTTCACAAGGTTTTGATAGTGACATCTTTATTTTTGTTGTCTTAAGAGATAAAATTTTTCTTTATCAAAGAAAAAATAAATATGTTCATTGCATTGATTTGGTTAGTTCCATTTCTATATTCATGAATTATAATAGGTTCCTCGGGAGTGCATATTAAAATGGAATGGTTAGGAGATAGGGTGTTGAAGTGAATTTATCTTAACTATTTTGGTTGTTTCATGTAATAAATTTCTAGCTTGAATATAAGATGAATGCGGTGAATTTAAAGGTTTATTTTGGTATCTATTGAAAATACTTAATTACTAATAATTTTTTGAGTGATAGGTGGTATAAATAGTTTCATTTTTAGAATATCATTAAACCAATTTAATAGTTCTATATCTCTATTGAGTAATTTCATAGTCAAGTGTTATCGTAGAGATGAATTAGATGTTACTTTCCTTCATAACATGTTTGAGATGAACCTCTATTAGCATAAGGCAAAAATGACTTATTAAGTCAAGGGTGTAAGTTGTTCTTCATCATCCCCTAATAAACCTTTTATAAGTTTTTAATATTTCACATTATGAACTATTCAAATAACTCATTAGAAACATAGCTATTAGTTGCGTAAAAGTAGGGAAAATGCTATGAATTTTTAGGATGTTACATAAGTTATTAGAGAATTAAAAATAGAAAATAAGAAAAATCATTCAACATATAGTTCCCAAAGAAAAATATATCACAAAGAAAACAAAGCATATAAAATATAAGTTCTAGAGAAAAATAATCATACACAATTTAGAAGCATACACCATATATAAACAAATATGGACATACCTAAAAATTACTAGTATAAGAAACAATATAATATAGCCAAAATATCATCCTTGGGCCAAGAATAGTCGGCCAATATACTATTATGTAAAAAAATAATGTAAATAGTGAATAATAAATGAAGTTAATTATGGAGCATGGTCAAAGAAATATTTATATATAATTATTGTGATCATTAGATAAAGTATATATATCTGTATTAGAAGAATTAAACTTTTGTAGGATAAATAAGAGTAGGAATGTACTAGAAATTGACTAGTCTATAAGGATATGATTTGTTTAATTTTAGTCTTTCAAATTCCCATGGTGCACGTATAACCCCCAATGTGGTGGGTATCCCTCAAGATAGAAGGTTGTAGTAATTTCTAACATTATAAAGTATATTATTTGATTAAACACAATATGTAATATTTCCTTTTTATATACATGTCCCCAATGTGGAGAGTTCCCCTCTTGTTATTATGTTGTATAACTTGTAACAGTGTGTGATGTGAATTGGTTAATTTATCCATGACCATTTGATTTGTCTAATAGGTATTAAGTGATAGAGGATAATATATATGTAGATTGTTAAATCTAAATGATCATAAGGCTCATGTATGTGTAATAAATGAATAAGTCTCATTTAATATTGTAATATTTTTATTTTTATTTTCTATAAATGATTAAAATGGTGAAATTTCTAGCTAATTTTTATAATTTTCCTTAGGCATAGGCTCTAAATAGTAGAAGAGATTGGATAGGATCTGGGCAAGAATTTTTCTATAAATAATCGCATTGGACTCATTAATGTTCTACGTAGTTTGGTAATGTCTTAGTCATAGATTAGGGGAGAAAATGTCAAATAATCAGTAATAATTCTAAGACTATATGTATATAAGAAGTTGTGTATAAGTGATAATGATATTTATTAATTATGGATGAGATACATGCATGAAGAACTTATGTTATGACTATTTAAGGCTATAACATGTCATGTGGCGAATTGATGATTCAATGATTGTTTCAACATTCATGTTAAAATATATGTCAATGTATCCTAAATAGTCATTAGATATTTGCATGATTCTATATTTGTGAATTTTATATATAATACCAATGAGATACAATTTGATATAAGGGTATATCTTCGTATCAATGAACCCATTAAACATATTTTACTTTGATTCTTAACAAACCTATATTATTGGAATTTCAGTTGGTACTTGCCATGATGATATAGATGTTACTTTATCCTCATTGGGTGTAAAGACTTGTGATTTCTATTATAATATAGGTGTTACTTATTAAATCACGAGGTGTAGAGACTTGTACTTGTTCATACAAGATACATATTACTTTCTCCTCACTAGGCGTGGACACTTGAACCCACAACAATGTAATAGAAACCATTTTCTCCTCACTCGGTGTGGATGATTAGACTTACTTTATTGTAATTGTCATTATGTTAATTTCTTCAGTGGTCAAAAGAGTATTATTTAATTATAATTGATCTCATATTATTGTTATCATGTTGCCATCGTAAATAGAATTTTTTTCATCATCAAGTATCCATAGTTAATTCTATTTGGGTTAGAAAATGTTGTCCCAAAATTGCATTTAGTTTTCCACTAGTAGGTATGATATAAAATTGTGTACCCGTAACTTTGGAGCCTATTGCAACATGAAGATTAATGTGTCCCATAAATCCCTCATACTATAATGAATGATATATCTCATTTTTGTATATCTAAGTTACATAATAAGATCTATATTACATGTATTATGATTTTTATTATCAATCATTATATTTTTGTGACTTTAGTTGTCGATAGAAGAACACATGTAAATAGGATTAACTTGTTTATTTTTATACAAGACTTTGATCAATGGTTTTTCCTTTGATAGAAATTATACTATATATGTACCCTCTTGTTCGGGAATGTTATTTTTTTCTTAAATACTTTCTTATATTCATGTGTTGGTTTTTCTCGGTTGTTTTACATCCTTCCTTGAGTATAACATTCTCACGAGTTAGAGAATTGATGTGAGCATGTAAGTAAAAACATGTATAGGTGTCATGATGAAAAGGTTGTAATGGCTATGGAAGGAGAGAAAACTATAAATTTGAAGTGTTGATCAACCTCGTATATAACCTAAAAAGAAACTTTCTATCGTCCAAACAAAGCCCTGAAAAAGTAGTGATTAAGTTAGTGTAACTTCTTGTGTACTTGATGATAAAAGCTGTGTAATGTATGTAGAAATGAACTTAAAAATAAGATTTATAAGATTTGTGGTTGTTAAATCTAAATACATATGATAAAAATAGTAAAAATAAATTACACATATTTTAATAATTGAGCACTATGATACCATTATTTTGGTCATGCTTTTACTAACACAAAATTATAAATTTACTAATTACAACTTGACTTGAAAAACAAGTTAAAATTCAAATATAACCATTAATAATACTAAAATAATCCTTAAGCCAATAATAAAAAAATACTAAAATAATCCTTAAAAATTATACTTCCAATTAACTTAAAAATATACTCATGCAATCCATGGATAAATTCAACATGCAAGAAGTTTTTCCTGGAATAGAATTATGCAAGTTAGGCATGCATTCAAGACCTAATTATAGTTCTATCTTAGAGAATTCTCCCCAATTTCCCTAAAATATAGAGATGGTCATAAAATCATAAAATTTTCAGTTATCATAAATTAGAAAGTGTCTCCCACCTCTTTGGGTATGAATACACAAGAATTTGTACTTATACATAAACGAATAATTCATGATCTGTTTTTAGCTTTTTCGACTATTTTTAAAAAATCACGAAAAATCAATTATTTGGTCCTACTTGACTAAAAAAACACATGAATGAAATAAATAAGTCATAAAACATCCTAAAATTCTATTTTTAGAGTATTTAAATATAAATTATCTAAATTTAGCAAAATTTCAAATGCCAAAATTGGCATCATTCCCAACATTTCCCCCTTTGATGCAAACAACAAAAATTCCAATCATCTTCTTGATTCTTCTATGTGTATGCTTCAGCAATCCCTTGGTGATTATATCAATTAAAATTTTTCCATCCTCTTTCATTATATTTTTCCACTTGCAATTGGAGTATTCGTAGCCTTAGAATCTTGAACATTGAACTTCAACAACATATCTTGGACACACTTTTCTTGATAAATAAATAATTATTCTTTCTTTTAATGGGCCTACATACCTACAAATTACTTCATAATTCTAAGATAACTCATCTAAATTTTTTATTTCATATCTTCCTTCAATTTTTACTACATCTCTATAGACCTATATGTGAAGATCAAACCATCTACATAAATGCAAACATACAAAACATTAGAATTTAATGATTTTATGTAAAAATTTGGCTCATTTACACTTCTTACAGAGCCTTGTGCCAAAAACCAATTATTAATTCTTGACTAAAAATCCCTTTGATCTTTATTGAGACCATAAATATCCTTCTTCAACCTCTATACCCAAATATCTTTACCATTTACATCCAAACCTTGACACTACTCCACATACACATATTCTTCAATCACTCCATCTAGGAATGAACTCTTTACATGGATTTTATGTATTTTATAACCTTTATAAGAAACAACTAAAATAATTAGTATTATATTATCTTTCCTTGAAATAGTATCATAACTCTACTCATAATCAACACCAAATGTTTGTGCAAATCCTTTTGCAACAAGTCTAGCTTTTAGCTTATCAATTGTACCATCATTGTTTACTTTGGTCTTATAGACCCAATTAGTACTAATGGCATAATTAAGTTTCCAAGTATCATTCCTCTCAATGGAATCCATCTCAAGTTTCATAGCATCAACCCACTCTTTCCTTTGACTAGCTTCTTCAAAACTTCTAGGTTCACTAGCCATAGAAGATAATGCAAACATAGTATTTTCATCATATGAATAATTAATTAAATTACCTTTTGAGGTTGCAGCATTGTAATAATTCTCTCATAATTTTGATCCAAAATTTTATTTTCTAGATATGGATTCAACAACTACTTGTGCTTACTTAGAGTTGTTGCAGATGGATGACTAGTCTCTTGTAAAAAATTAGTATTGTTTACTATAGCATTGAAAACATGTGTAGGAATTTGTAATTCCTCAAAATATTATTTAATGAGATTATACCCTTCACTTATGAATCTCTAAGCTACATTATAAATATAACCATACATCTCATTCTAAAATAATTTACAATCCCTTGAAAGAGTTGAGGTGTTACTAACTGGATTATGTAACTTGTATAATTTACTTTCTTCATTGTAACCAATGAAAATATGAGCTACAATATTAGGATCCAATTTTTAAATATTTTGATTAGAAACATGAACAAAAAAACAACTAAATACCTTTAAATGAGATACATCTGGTTTTGAACCATACCAAGCCCTATAGTGTGTATTTTTATTGTATTTCCATTGTAGGACTCTAGTTTATGATGTAAATTGTAGTCTTTACTACTTCATCCCAAAAACATATTTCCATTTGCTTATTTTCCAACATAGTCCTTTCTAATTCCATTATGGACATATTATTTATTTTATCCACACCATTTTTTTGTTGTGTGTAAGGAGTTGTTAATTGCCTCTTGATGCCTTGTGAAGTACGAAAATAAAAAATAATACTTTAACAAATTTCTCCACCTCTATCTATTCTTAGGATTTTATGGAATGTCCACTTTATGTTTAAACCAAAGACTTATAATTTCTAAAAAATTAAAAACCCCCACTCTTATATTTTAATATAAAAACCCACATAAATATTATACCATCATAAATGAAATAAAAATTCTTACCATTACTTCTATAAGACATTAGTCCACACAAATATAAATAGATTAAATTTAAAGTTTTGATTTTTTTTCCATTTTTTGGTAGGGAAAGAATCCCTATTGGTGATTCATGTAGAACAAAAACACACACACACACACACACACGCACACACACACACACACTTTTAGGGAGGATGATGGGGTCTTATGTATTCCTAGTTTTGGTTTCAAAAGATGATTCAATGCACAAGCTACATGACATTGACCTTTTTAGATCAACAAGGGATGTTGCTGGAATTTTAAAATCCTTCTAGCGCCACTCCCTAAACCTTCACACAATTTTTTTCTATACATCATTCCTAAGTTTAATATAACTATAAGATATTACTCAAAATAGAATCAAAAGGGGATAGGGTAGAGAGAAAATAAATTATTGTACAGAACATGCTTCATGAGACTGAAATTAAATAACTAGATATTGTATGCTTAAAATAACTAGGAGCACTAAATTTAGTTCATACACAAATTAACATGCTACTGGTGCAGAGATTCAAAGGACATTAGAACAATGGTTGCAATAGATAAGTTGTGACTTGAAAAAATTATATAAATTACTTAAATGCACATCTATTTAATTTGTCAAATTAAAACTACTACCATATTTTCATTAGACTTGTAGAAGTACAATTTAAAGACCACAAAAATGCATAGAAATGATTTTAATATTAATAACACTTCACAAAGAAATTTATAGAAAATGGAGATGACGAGTAGCTAATTTCAACTCACATGGATCAATTTAAACCATATTTCATTTATTAATCAATAATTCACCTCCTCTTCAAATAGAGGAGTTACATGTACTTATACAAAATGAGGGCCTCATTTCACCACCATAATTTACAAAGGTATCTAGGATTACACAATTAGATAGTTGACACTTACAACTATATCCTAACTAATTTCTATTACGATGACTAAAATGAAAATATGGCCCATCATGCCTCTTATAATATCCCTAATATATTTTTGAAGTGATGGAAGCTAAGTGCGAAGATGACTTTTGAAGCTGTTTGGGAGGGAAAGTGATGGAAGGGAAATCCCACCTAGATCGAGAGGAAAATGATGTAATTATTGAGGAAGGATAAATAGATGGATCTACTCTTAGCGAAAGGAATGTATCAACAAAATCCAAAGATACATGGTCAAATGTAGTCAAAAATGATGGATCGACCTTGAAAAACCAATTTTTTTTTCTTCAAGTGAACAAGGAAGTTTTTGGTTACGTCCTTGAAATCCCTGACCAACTTCTTCATTCTACAACTAAAAATTTAAATAAGTCATTGGTAGGGAAGTTGATGGGTGGGAGACCTAATATTGATGCAGTTAGAAGATGGGCTAAACTGAAGTGGTCCCCAAAAGGGAATTTAGAGGTAAGTGCTCTTTTGAATGGATTTTTCCTTTTCAGATTTAATCTCCAAGAAGATATGCAGAAGGCTCTGGAAGAAGGTCCCTGGTTTTGGGGAAAATCAGGATGGTATCTCCGAAATGGGAACCTACTTTCAACCCAAAAAGAAAATTTGAATCAATTCCCGGTATGGATTCACCTTCCAAACCTCCCTCTAGAATTTTGGCATGAGGATATTGTAAAAGGTATTGCGAATTCGCTAGGATCTCTTGTAATAATTGATAATGCGACCAGACAAATGACTCACCTTATCTGTGCCCACTTCTGCATATACACAATAGTGGATAGAGAAATCCCCAAAGCAATATAAAACTTAAATCTAGACTTGGGATCTGGGAGAAAAATATTGAAATGGAAAGTTCCCTGTGAAATGCTCTAAGTGCAATGGGTGGGGCCACTCCTCTCTAGAGCTATAAGTTTAAAGTTTCTAAAGTGTTTATCCCTATCACAAGTTAAGGAGGGTAATGGGGAAAAAGGGAAAGGCATTATGCAAAGTGTGGAGGATCACAGGAAAGCTTTTTCCAAAGTCATGCTGGAATTTTTCTCTCCACTTCGCATAAAGGAAAATACTGATTCTGAAAACCCCACTTTAAAAGATGCAATGGAAAAGGATGAGGAAGGTTTCACAATGGTGATCAATAGAAGGAAATCTAAATACCTGTCTAAGTCAGAAACAAAGGTAAAGGAAAAAGAGGAGGAATACTTGAAGGATCATATGAAAGGCAGGAAGATGGAGTTTGTTAAATATAATGTGAAAGAAGGGATTCGTAATGAATCAGTCAGGAGTGATCAAACCTCAACTGAAGAAAGGGAGAGGGAGGTCAAGACTATGGAGGAATTGGTAAAGGACCAAATGGAGATAGAGGATACTCAGGGCCATAATTTCTAGAGCTCACCAAAGGGGTAGATATTTTCCCCTCTTTTGAGGACCTTTTGAGTGCACAAAGAACCCCAATCAAGGAGACTGAAGATAAGAAAGAAGGCCTAAGTCCTGGAATCAAAACCCTTCAGGGGGAAAAATTACTTCTAGAAAAAAGAAAATAGATCCAAAAGGAAAAAAGGGGGACTCTTCAAGCTCTTTCCTTCCCAAGGAGAATGAGAATCCTATAAATGTGGAAGCTACAAATAGCAAACAAGGTAGACCGAATAAATTTGAATCAAGGAAAAAAACTACCCAAAAGGAGATAGATTCAGGGAAACAGATGTGCTTGGACCAGAAGGTCTTCAGGAAAAATAAACCCAACCTAAGGAAATGAATTGCATATCATGGAATGGGAGAGGGATGAATAGCCCCGTGAAGTGGAGGATCCTAAAAGATATGATTGAAAGATAGAAAATTGATGTGCTTGTAGTGCAGGAAACTAAAATGAAAGAAGAATCCTTCCTATCCTCTTGTAAATTATGTTGGAAAAACTCTAAAGCCTTTGTTGTTAGTTTGAAAGGAGCTTCAGGAGGATTAGCTGTGGTTTGGAGCCCAAACAAGTTCGAGGGAACTTTGTTGGTTAAGAGAGATAACCATGTGGCGGTGATGATGAGAGATCTTGAAAATAGGAGTATATGGGTTCTTTCAAATATCTATGCTCCCACCCATCACAAAGAAAGGAAACAACTTTGGCACCATCTTCTATCCTTTAATCACTCTATTAAAGGTTTTGGCTAGATTGTTATGGGGGATTTCAACACCCCAAGGGCCTTGGGGAAAAAAAGGAGGTTCAAAGGAGTTCTTAGTTGGCATGGAGGATTTTAATCATTTCATAACATCTTCCCAACTCCATGATATCGATCTAAAAGGTAGCAGTTTCACATGGTCTAACAGAAGGACTGACACTCAACATATTCAAGTTAGATTGGATAGGGCTATGGTTTCAGAGGAATGGTTAATCTAGGACATCTCTCTCTTTTCTCTTCCTCGGATTGGATCTGACCACAATCCCATTCTTCTTCAAATTAAGAACCCTTCTTGAAGAAGAACTCCCTTTCATTTTGAGAAGATGTGGCTCCAAAGTGAGGATCTGAATGATCTCATAAAAGAATGGTGGAAACTAAAGGTTAAAGGTACAACGATGTTTAGACTCTCTAAAAAACTTCAGAATGTGAAAGCCCACCTCAAAGTGTGGAATAATTTTTTTGGAAATATCTTCTAGAAGAAGTCGGAAATCAGAGATGAATTACAAATTGTCCAAAGAAGAACTGAAAGACAAGGTATCGAGAATGATCCTGCTGATCTAGTTAAGGAAAGATCTCTCCTGATGGACTACCACAATATCCTGGGAAAAGAGGAAATCTTCTGGAGACAAAAATCTAGAATCACTTGGTTAAAGGAAGGGGACAAAAATACTAGATTCTTTCATTTATCCACCTTAAAAGTAGAAGCTTTAACAAAATTAACAAAATCAGTAAAGAAGGGGGTGTTTTGGTGGAGGAACAAGATGAAATTGACAAAGAGACCATATCTTTCTTCCAAAATTTGCTCTCTAATAGCAATGAACAAAACCTCATGAAAGAACAAGACTTCTTAAATTGCATTCCTAAGTTAGTCTCAGTTGAAGACAATGTGATGCTCTCAAGTGATTCCTTCCATGGAGGAAGTGGAATTTGTTGTCAAACAACTCAGCCCGGACAAGGCGCCAGGGCCTGATGGATTTCCTACTTTCTTCTTCCAAAATTTCTGGGATATAATTAAAAAAGAGGTTTATGAAGTAGTGAGAGAATTTTTCAAGAAGAAGGTTATGTTAAAGGACATGAACTGTACCTTTCTGACTCTGGTTCCAAAATGTAGTAATGCAATGGAACTAAAAGACTTCAGACCTATAAGTCTTTGTAATACTTCCTATAAAGTTTGCATGAAAATTCTAGCCCTCAGGCTTCAGATGATCCTACCCAATATCATTTCTGAACAACAAGGGGGCTTTGTCATAGGAAGACAAATATAGGATGGGATAATTTCTATCAAAGAGACTATTCATTCGGAAAAAATCAGTAAGAAGGCTACTTTTTTCTTAAAACTGGATATGGAAAAAGCTTATGATAGGGTATCATGGAGCTTTCTTGACAAAATCCTTGACATATTTGGCTTTGATATAGCATTGAGACATCTGGTTAAGGCATGCATCTCAAATGCATGGTTTTCTATCCTCATGAATGGAAGTCCAATTGGGTTCTTTCCTAGCACACAAGGATTGTGGCAAGGGGATCCCCTCTCCCCATTCCTCTTCATTATAATGGCAGAAGCTCTCAGTAGAAGACTTAATGTTGAAATGGAAAAAGGCTTCATCAAAGGGATTTCTCTGGCACTTGATATGGAAAAAGTTTCACACCAACACTTTGTTGACGACACTTTCGTGGTGGGGGAAGCTACTGTTCCTGAAGCAAGAAAACTAAAACCATTCTTGATGACTATATGGGTGTCTCGGGGCAGCTGATCAACTTCAGAAAAAGTTCTCTTTTCTTTCTGAATACTATGGATAACCACTGTAAGAAGATTGCAGAAATTTTGGAATGTACCTATAAACCCTTCCCTACCTTATATTTAGGAATTCCTCTTGGGGATAGGAGACCCTCCTGTTCTGAATGGAACTTTCTAATTGAAAGGTTTGAAAGGAAATTGGCTAGATGGAAAGCTAATCTATTATCCCAAGCAGGAAAAATCACTCTTCTGATTAGCTCTCTCCAGAGTCTTCCTGTGTATGTCATGTCCCTATACCAACTTCCTGTAGCAATTGGGGAAAGGTTGGAAAAGATCCAGAAAAGGTTTTTATGGAGTGGCACTGAAAGTAAAGATAGAATCCCTTTAGTAGCTTGGAGCAGAGTGTGTAGACCCAAAAATCTAGGAGGACTTGGTCTCAGAGACTGGTCCAAGATGAATAAAGCTCTACTTGCTAAGATTGGATGGAGACTAACAAAGGAAAATGGAGTTTGGGCTAGAATTATTAAGAAAAAATATTGGTTGGATGATAATGATAAAAGATGGATGTTTAAACAGGTGACTTTCAATGGCTCATGCATATGGAAAGCCATTAACTAGGCCAAAGAAATTCTGAATAAGGGAAGCAGATGGAAAATAGGAAGAGGTAATGAGATAGGTTTTTGGAAAGACAAATGGGCTGGAGACTTCACCCTTCAAGATAAATTTCCACAAATCTCTGGATTACTGGAAGATAAGTATGGAGTAAAAGTAAACAACTACATGGCTAATGAAGAGAGCTTTCAGACATGGAAAATTATGGAATTGGATAGACAGGAACTAAATGATCACTTGAGAGGGCTCAATGAGTTTTTAAAAAATTATGTATCATCTAATAGCAAGGATCAAGATAGAATCATTTGGGATAAGGAACCATGTGGAAATTTTTCTGTCAAATCATCCTATGCCCTTTTTTTTAGGGACAAACTGGAGAAGAAGATTTAATGGCTAGAAAGATTTGGAACAAGAATATAACACCAAAGGTTAATGTGTTCAGTTGGCTCACTTTTATAAATAAAATCCTCATGGTAGATAATATTGTAAAAAGAGGATTCCATTGGGTTAATAGATGTGTGCTATGCGAAAGGAAAATGGAATCAGTAAACCATATGTTTCTGGAATGTTAGTATGCACATCAAATGTTATCCTCCATTCTAGATTGTTTTTGGTTAACTTGGTCATCCCTAAAGATATAAAGGAATCTTGGAACCAATGGAAGATCCCCTTTCATAGTCAAGGGTTAAAAAATCTATGGGCCATGAGCTTAAGCCATCTTTGGTGGGAAACTTGAAGGAAAGAAACAAAAGGATATTCAAAAACAAGAAACTTCCTATCAAACTGTCTATAAACAACCTCTTTCAGGTAGTTAGAAACAATTTCTCTATCCTCAAGAATAAAGAATTGGAAATCCTGGATAATGAACAACACTTCTTAATGAATTGGAATGTTTCTGGGACCCCTCAAACAAATAGGCCTAATCCTAGGTTGGGGATTAAGTGGAATCCTCCTTGTGAAGGTTCTCTAAAACTCAACTTTGACGGAGCGGCTAAAGGGAATCCTAGGAAAGTTGGGGGAGGAGGAGTCATACGGGATTCTCTTGGTCATTTTTTTCTCACTTATTTCTTTGACCTTGGACATCAATCAAATAATGTGGCAGAGGAAAAGCTTGTCTATTGGGGGGTGAAGATCACAAAAGAAAAAGGTTTCAACCTTCTGGAAGTGGAAGGTGATTCGTTGTATATCATTTCTTGTATGAAGGGTTCATCCCAACCTGCCATGTCTATAGAAGACTTCATTAGTAAAACTAAGTTTTTTTACCTTCTTTTGTGAATATTTCTTTCAAACATGTGTATAGGGAAGGTAATGTTGGGGCTGACTTTGTAGCTAATCTGGGGGTTACCACTAGCAGTCTCCAAGTTGTTGAGCACCTCATTGGTATGAATGCCAAATTCGTTGAAATCATGAAAAGGGAGGGATCCTCTTTCACTCTTCCATCCAATGATAATATATTAAACTCTCTCTACTCGTGCTAGTAACCTTTCATGAATCCTACTTTTGTGCATGAGTTGGCTCCCTTTCTATCTCACGGGTAGATTGGTCATTTTGGAATTGGGGAAGTGGAAAGAAAAAGCTAAATATTTTGTCTAGTATCTGAGAAAAAATAAAATTGGGGGCAGAAGGATGGGGGACCTAGTTTGCACTGAACCTTCTAAGTGTCCTGGAGATCTCCAGGGAAGCTAAAGCTCTTTTGGATGCTATGTGGGGTTGTTGTCTTTTCTCCACACTTTTGAGGGCCATGATGAGAGTTCTGAGTGAAGTGGTCACTAAAACATGGAATGAGGGCAAGGTACAGGTTGGTAACTACTCTCTCACAATTATGCCTAAGCTCATAGCTAAAGTGATAGGCCTCTCTTTGGAAGGTAGATGTATTTTCAAGCCAAAATCAGACTACAGTCTTGAGATAGAATGTTTCTTGTAAGGAAAAGGGGATCCCATCTCTCTTCACAATGGATACACTCGGAGTAAGTTACCTTATCCTTTTGATGAAATAGCTAAACTGATAATGTCTTACATAACGTTGGAAGGAAGATATAAAGTTATTTATGGTTACCATTTCCCCATGTTAAACCATATACGCAACTCCAAACCCTATAACTTTCCTTTCTACCTATTTTCTTCTTTGGAAAAATCAATTGCTATGGTGAAGAAAGGCACTTTCATTCTCCCTTTACACCAGGGTATGATCAAATCTATCATTTGGCTGAGCACTCCCTGTTGGGAAAAAATGATAAATTTGGGGCTTCGGCTTCAAAAAATATCTAGGGAAAAAGGGCAGGGAGTTTGGACCCTAAGGAAGGAAGCTTTGATGATTTTGTGTCCTGGGAATCCGGTGGCCAAACGTACTAGGTCAAGCATGGGAAAAGTGGGGGATAAGTATCGAATAGAAAAAAAGTGGGTTCTCTGTCAGTGAGGAGAAAACATTACCATTGTTTGGTGTGAAGCCCTAGAGGCACCCCAACCCAGATGGACTCCTTTCATGACAAATTTGAAGGGAAGGAGTAAGAAGTGAGGATGTGGCTAGCATGAAAGAACAGGAGTCTTCCGAGGGTAAGCATTCCAAGAACACTGAGGAGGCTATCCACAGTCTACATAATCTTAAGATAGCTCAGAGGGATCTATTCTCGGCCCAGAATCATTGTTAAAACCCATGCTTTTATGAGAGAGTTTGAAAATTGTAGACTGAATATTGATATCAATAGGCACAAAATTAGCTTGATCTCCATGGACCTTAAGGAGCTGTATGAAAAAGTGGATAAAATGTCTTCACTTATCCTAAGTGAAAACCTCAAAAATGCCAATGCCAGAAGCATGGAAATGGAAAGCGAGTTGTTGAAAATGAAAGGTATTATTATGCAAATCAGGGATGCACATATCCTAAATGTGAAAAGTACTATTTACCATCTTAAACTGCTGGCGAAATGATCTAGTCCATGGAGTTGGAAAAAGAAAAGGAAAAGGAAGGTACAGGGCCGAAGGTGGTGATTCAAGAACCAAATTACAAGTACTGGAAGGAGACAATAGCTACACTGGTCAATGAATGGAATGACTATATGGAGATGGTGGGAGAACTGATCAAAGAATAATGTTTTTCAAAGGTTTTTAATTTGCTGTTAGTTTATCCCTATGTTGTTAGTATAAACCTTTGGACTGTTATATATTGTAATTCCTATCTTATGGATATCTTATACTGTAGTCTTTTTTTTTTGAACTTTTGGAACATGAATGGCCTTTAAAGGTAAATCCATTGGCCAATATGTAAGGATGTTGCAACTCTTTGTAATGGGGTAGGGTCCCCTCAACCCTAATTTTTACCACTAATAAAAAGAATCCCTAATATCTACTCATTTCTCTTGTTTTACAATAGGATCCTTTTGGGTTGGATCTGACAATGTGGGTTCCTTCTTACTAGCTTCCAAGGCATATCTACATGTTTTATAGTCTCTATCGATATTGGGGTCAACTATTAGATTCCTAACAATCATGGGATCTTTTCTAGTAGGAGTTTTTAAGAATCCATAATAGTTCCCAATATTTACTTAAGGGTGTCCACATTTTGAATCTTCTCCTTGGATTTTGATACCAATTAGATGAATTTTGAATCATTTATATTATATATTTTATTATGTAAATAGAACATAAACTACCTAAGGTAGCCTGAAAATTCATATGTTGACACCACTTCTTATTTTTGTACTAGGATTTTAGAAATGGATACTTATGTAATTATCGACTACCCTCGAAAATACATTATCCAATTGAGGATGAAACCTACTCATTTTTCCTTCCCATTCCTCAATTCTTACCTATGTATAAGTGACATATGTTTTTCATATGTCAATTTATTCCATAAGCAAGCACCGTATAATTTTAGTAAATCCCCTCATTTATGGCTCTAGAAATGACCTCCAACATCTATTGTAGGACACTTATCTTATTGATAACTAAAAAAATCTTTCTTGATAATTATTGTCCTTTTTCATTGTCTCAATACTCCCTTTAGAAACATAAAAAATAGATAGCAAGCAAGGCATGTTCCACATCCTAATAAATATTCTCAAGAAGCTGTGGCCTTACCTTGGGTCTATAAGGTTTGGTTCTTCCTTGTATATGCTAGACCATTTCAACTGGATCCTTTATTGAGGATTGAATGAATGAAATAAATTCTTCCTCGTACTCATCTATTTATGACCCTCTTATGTTCCTTTTCTTGGTGAGAGTGAAAAATTATTTAGAAGTTTCATGTCAAATGAGATCCCAGTTTTGACATCCTCTTTTTTGTTACTCTTCTTAGAGTTCCAATACTCTTATTTAACTCTATATTTCTTTAGGTGTATTCTTGGGTTTTCCAGTCCCCTTTCTCCCTCTAATCTATCAAATTTTACTTAATCTAACATTATTCTCATCCCGATGAAGGAATTTTGGAAGAAGGTTATTTAATTTTACCCTAAATAGATTCAACCTCTAGAGGGGCCTCTCTTACTTTTCTAATAGTATTTTATGATTCCTCTGATGAGGACACATCATAGGCTATAAGTTTATAACATGTTCTTAGTCCAAGAGTGACCTCTTAAACTTCGTAACCTCCTCTAGTTTAATTGGCCATGGGGAAGGAGTGGATGATTTGATACCTGGGGTTTCCTTAGTGGTTCTAGATATGTAGGAGGCCCTCTCCTTGTAAATGATCTCCCAATTCTCCCTTTTGAGGGCTAATTCCTTTGATGTTTTCACCTATGTCAAATTTACTCTATTTTGATCAATGTGTGTCACTCTTTGATTCTTGAGGGTACTTGAACCTGGAAAATAGATATCAGATGTAAAATCCCACAAATGACATCAAATCATAAAAATAAAGATGAAGAATGGGGAGTCATACTAACCGACAGTCACCCTAAGAGTGAACTTACTACCGAGAATTTCACTAGATCTAAGACTCTATGTAGTTATGGTGAGTGTGTGTAAGGATCATGCCCTAGGATTCCCTTGTGTAAGTTCACTTGATAGTGGGATATAACTATATGTATAAATGTAAATAGAATTTTTGGATGGAAAAATTAAATTCCCTTCCTAAGATATATATGCAGAGTTACTGACCCTTGTCCCTTGAGTGAATTGCTAGATGAATTCCTTTAGAGTGCTTTAGGTGCCTTTGGATGTAAGCTTAGGTGATGATAGCATATATTTAGTGCTTGGTTCCTCAATTTTGAACATATAAATATGTATTTATATGAATCCCTTATTTGAATTTTGTAATTGAAAATAAGAACGTTGACCCATAAGTGAGAAATATAGCCAAAATATAAAAGATACCCAAAAGGAGTGAGTAAGATAATAAGGGGTCGGGGTGTCAAGAGGGGACAGGGGAACTGGGAAATCTTGTCCTAGCTAGGAACTAGTGTCTAGAGTCATAAAAGATAAATAACTAAAATTTCAACTGGGTTGTAGGGTGTGTAAGACCAAATAGAAAATAAGAAGCAAAAAAAAAGGCCAAAGATAGTCATTAATTACTAGTTTTCTTGCTTAGGAATCATATGAATGCTAGTATGTGTTTATGACCTAGAAATTTACCCAAGTGTGTGATTTCACAACAAATTAATTTATTAAACCATATTGTAGAGTAACTAATATAAACTATGATATAAAACTGTTAAGTATAATATGACACAAAAAAGTAAAAATGTATGAAACCTTGAGCAAGAGATATAAAAATATGACTTAGTTGATTTACGCTTGATCCGTAAGTAATTTGGCTAGGGAAAACAATTGCACAAGAACTGAATAGTGTCATAAATTCTCAATATGAATTATGGACCATAGGAATAAGGGTAGAAATGGGTGCCCACAAAAGGAAATGGGTTCCTGGAAATTGGAGACCTCTTTTGGGTGCTTGTAACTACGAAAAATGGTCAGAACTTGATCTTTACTATATCACAAATATTCCATGTTTATTTCTTGTGTGTCACTCTTTGATCGTTAAGGGTACCTATAACCTACAAAATATATATCACTTGCAAAATCCCAAAAACCACATCAAATCCAAAAAAATAAAGATGCGGAATGGGGAGTCAAATTGACCAAGGTGATCACCCTAAGAGTGAACTTACAACTGAGTGCCACACTACATCTTAGAATTCATGTGTTTTGGTGAGTGTGTGTAAGAATTGTTCCCTAGGATGCCCTTGTGCAAGTGCACTTGATAGCAGGATGTAGCTAGATGTAATAATGTAGTAAAATGTGTGGATGGAATAAATAACTTCCCCTTCCTATGTTGTGTATGCAGAAAATGTAGTCCCTTGTCCCTTGAATGGATGCTAGATAGATTCCTTGAAGTGCTTTAGGTTCCTTTTGGATACAATATTAGGTGATGATAGTATATTTTTAGTGCTTGGTCCTTGATTTTGAACACATAACTATGTTTTTATATGATTCCCTTGTTTGAATTTCGTAATTGATAACTGAAAATATGACCCATAAGTGAAAAAAATTCCCAAAAGATAAAAGAGACCCAAAAGAAGTGAGTAGCATGGAAAAGGGTCAGGGGCACCTAGAGGGTACAAGGGCACTTGGGCACTCATATTCTAGCTAGGAAATGGTGTTTGAAGACATAAAATATAAATAAGTAAGATACCAATTGGGTTGTAGGGTGTACAAGACCAAACAAAAAATAAGAAACATAACAAAGAGGCCAAAGACAGTCATCAATTACTAGTTTTCTTGCTTAGGAATCATATGAATGTTAGCATCTATTTAGGACCTAGAAATGTACCCAAGTGTGTGATTTTTTGTTTAAATTTTCCCCCACTTTATCATTTATGTTTTTTAGTGAATACTCGATGAAATAAATTAGATAGAATATGCATACATGATAACCATGTAGAGTGTGTGGCGAAATGTGTTCCAAGTTGACAAGAGAAGTGTAGAATAAGTGAAAAAATGAAGCATGGAAACTAGGGAAAGAAAGTGAACCTAGGGGTGTATAGGTATTTATTGTACCATATTTTACTTTTGGTTGTGCTTGTTTTTACTTATTCTTATAAGGATGGACTGTAAAAAGAAGAGAGAGAGTAGTCAAATTCGTGTATATGAAAAATCTAAGTAAAACATGTATAAGTTTGTAAAAGTGTGAAAGTATGTACAAAGTAAAGTGTGCACCTTATGTAGAAGAGTGTAAAAGGATAGGTATGTGTCCTGAAATACTGTGAAGAGTGATATTTTGGGTGATCTCACACTAAGTGTAAGGTTTTGGGTGATTTCATGACAAGTTCAATTTTTTTGGGTGATCACACGCTAAGAGAAAGTGTTGGGGAGAGAGGTCTAGTATTACTCTCCTTCCATGAATCTTCCAATAAAACACCATTGCAAATGGTGTGTTCCTATTTTTATCTTCTTGTGAATTTTTATTTTTGAATGTACTAATTATTACGATTGAAATGCAGATTGCATGCATGTTGTTTTTGGAGGAATGTTCCTATACTATAAAAATTCTCTTTAAAATATTGTGAATTGTGTTCATATGATAAATTAATTGTATTTTCCCAGGAAATTAGCACCTAGGGGAGGACACATGTACCTAGGTGCTCCTTTCTAAGCCCGAGAACTGATTTCTATGTTGTGATGAGGACCCAAGTTAGATTCTAGGCCATTCTATAACTATGTTCCTATTTTGATTTTGTGTTGTATCGTGTTATGATGTACCTAGTCTATACCCCTCTCGTTTTGGGTGCATGTAAAATTGGTAGGAGTATGTGGCCCAAAAGAGAGAACCTAATGTTAATCGAACTATTTCCCTACAAGGGGAGAGGAAATTTTCATGGTATAAACCAAGGAACATGAAAACAAAGGGGTTAGATACATGTGTTAGTAGAAAAAGGAGAAAGCATGTCATAAAAATGATGTAATCATTTTACATACAAGATAGTCTACAAAAATATGGTTTCAAACATGGGACATCTCTCATAATGTCATAAGACAATCAAGGCTTAAGTGACCATAACAAAGCAACCAGTTATTAAACTAGACATAGGAATAGCCCAAAAATAATTACATATACTTACAAAAAAAATCAAGAAAAATGTATCATACAACCATGATGGCATATAGTCTTATAAGGTAAATGTTACACATGAAGCACCCCTTATCATGTCAGAAAGATGAAAAAATTATTTCAAAGTGTGTATGTACCAATAGAAAGTAGTGTTCTAGGAATTATAAGTAGTAAATAATGAAATAATAACACCTTTAATGTGTGAGAAAGTGGATGTGATGCAGGAGCATCCTTGAAGCTACATTTAATTAAAAATTCTTGTTACTTGGAAGCAATATGAGTGGTAGGAAGCTTCGGAAGATATAAGTGAAGGCATGCGGAGTATCTCAAGCATTCGGTGCAGCTGAGGAAGTTGAATTTATCTACTTTTTAATTCCTCCAAATTGGATATTTGAAAATTCAAATGTTGTAATAGGGTATATGGTCTTGTAAGGGAGATTCAAGTGTTATTAGGTGTTGTTAGAGCCTTTTTAGGTGATATTTTAGCATGTTTGAGTCATGTGTGTGTATGAGGAATCATTTAGATACTTATAATAATGGTAAAATGGAATTTACAAGCCTTATAGTGAGAATTTGAAAGGTCACTAGAAAGGTCGGTGATAATAAGTCAGTCATAATTTTGTAAGACTAGTTACATTAGAGTTGTTAGTATATGCAAGTGTAAAGAATATAGAATAGGGAATATTTTTCTAGTTTTTAAACTCATTCCTCATGTAGAGGAGAAATAAATATGATTTTGAGGATATTTTATGGTTCATGTATGAAGGAATATAGTGATAGAAAAATGTATGGTTCAATTTTATATACATGGTGAGTAATCAAAGATAGTTCGAGCTATAATGATGTTAAAGGTTATCTTTTTATGTTACAAAAAGGTAGGTTGATGTGTTTTAGAGGTAATTAAAGTGTAGGATCTATCCATTCATGATATTATAGGCATCTCCTTAAGTTGGAATTAAGACCTTGAATTTTTAATGCATATGGAATTATCATGACCAATGCATACTAGGAATGTGCATAATTATAATCCGGGTATAAAGTGGAAAAAACTCTTACGGGAATTATTGTATTTTATTTCAAACCTTACTGTCAAAATTCACAAGTGCATGGGACCCATGTAGAGCTAAGGAATACATTTTTAGGTTTACATCATCCTTACGAGGAAGTTAGATTGAAAACAAATCTCTCGGGTTCATACCCTGCACAGTTAGGGTTTCGAGAAAAAAAAGGTGCTATCAATTCAAAAACAATGAGGTTAGCTATATAAATTTTAAAAAAACATACCAAGTGATTCCTATAATCATTTCAAGAAAAATTTTTGAATTTTTTTAGTGCCATTTTTCTAATTCTTTACTAGTCCTCTCGAATGATTGATGCACAGTGGGAAAACCTAGTGGTTGGGTTTATTTTATGAAGGAATCAAGGATTTTAATAGGAACCACCACTTATAAGTTAAAATATATTTATTATTTAATAATGGGTTCTCAAAACCGTGTATCTTGCACTTTAAAACCTCTAGCAATGGAAATTATACATGATAGAAGCCTCTGTAGAAGTCCTAGAAAGGGTTAAGGACAAGATTTCCAAAAGTGACGTGTACGGAGTTTTATGTGGATTCAAACCATAAATTTTTAGGATAAATTTTGTGTAGGAATAGGTGAAATATTTAATCTTTTAAAACCCTCTAGCCACCTTGGAAGTGTGGATGTATAGTTGATCTAAGCAACCTTGTCTTAAGGGTATAGAAAAAAATTCAAGAAGTAAGTTAAAGAGAGTTCGGTGAAGAGTTAAGCCCGAGACTTTGTAGGCATATCATAGGTATTAAAATATCATTATAGAAGGTGATATCAATTATTTTAAGTGATAGAAGTATATTTTCATGAATGAACCAAGTGACATGGTCTTAGAGGCTTATAGGGACAATGTTGTGGAAGGAAGAGTAATGTGGAGTTTAAGGTTGTGAATGAATTTATTCATTTTACCTAACCTTATGATGATTTTAGGAATATGGAGAAAGTGATTGGAGGAGTGAATAAGCTAAATTACTAAGGATTACATGCTTGAACAAGGATATGAGGAGAGACAAGTTGACAAGGATGATAAATGTTGATAGAAAAGGAGAGTGGTATAGTCTTAGGTGAGTTTGATGGTTGTATTAGTAATAGAATGAGGTGTATATATAGGGTATAGTTAGGTAGAGACTTGTTGAATCCATTTTTTTGTGTTATTTAACAATATTGGGAACAAATTTACAATTTTTAACCTTATAAGATTTTATATTGATCCTCTTTGCAGAGATAGTGGGTGAGTTATGGTTTACAATATCTTTTAATAGGTTATATGCATGAATTTTATCTTTTTCTTTACATCAATTGGTATCGAGAGAATGGATTTTGTGTTGTTATTTGATTATTGAAGAGTGAATATATGTTTTTGGTGAAAAATTATTGTTGAAGTGTGTAGTGGATGAAGTTGACAGGTGAAGAGAAGTGAGAAAAGTTGAAAGGAGAGAGTGAAGACACAAAAATACCTTTTGAAACCAAGGTGAGGTGTGGAAAGGCAAGGTGAAATAGAATTTTATATAAGAGATATGGATCAAGAAGAAGCAGTGAGAGAGTTATGGAAACTAATTAGCTACAAGAGGAAGAAAGAAAATATTGAAAATAAGAAGAGAGAAGAATAAAAGAGAGAGAAGCAGAGGAATCATGAAGCATGGATGGAATCGAGATGAAGAAGATAAGATCAGACATAGATCACCTTGAAGACTTGATGAAACATGATATGAAAGAGAGGTATGTTTTTGAATTTTTCATGAAAAGGAAATATAAATGACCTGTAATGTATATTATAAAGAGAAATTAGAGTTGTAAGTTGAATAGGATGATCAAGAATGAAGAAAGGCAGGCGAGGAAAGAGGAAAAGAAGGAAAGGGAGGTGAGAAAGGAGGTTATACTTGAAGAAATAATGTAAATAAAATATGAAGAAGAGGTAATAGAGAGGTTTCTAACATCCATAGGAGGACAAGAATCTAAAAATTAAGAATAAATGAGTGAAGAAGTTGAGAATGAGAGGAAAAAGAAGAAATAATAGAGATATGACAACTTGGGAGTCATTTGGAAGGCTTGAAAATTGATGAAAAAGAAGAAAGATCAAAGTACAAGTTTTTCTATGAGAATGAAGAACAACTAGAAATGGAATTAAAATATTTTGATGAATATTTGTATGGTAAAGGAAGAAAATATGATGAGGAAGAGGATGAGGTGGTAAGTGAAGATGAAAAAATTAAGAAGGAAATGAAAATGGACTATGAAGATGAAAAGAAGCAAGAAGTGATGGATGAGACAAAATGGTCTCCAAATTTTTCATATAATGTCATGTTTAACTATGTTTGATTTTTGTTTGATAGATAAAGAAATAAAATTGATTTAAAAGAAGGCTCTTTAGAGAGATAACAAGAATAAGATGCAAAAAGAAGCTATAATTTTGGATAACAAGACAAAAACTTATTACATGGGTACCTAGTGGCTATGAGGAAGATAAAGACCATGAGAGTGGGAAAAGAAGAAAAATGAAAAGCAATGAAAGTGAATAAAAGAGAAAGAAAACAAAGATTATGCATAGTTTACCTCCACCTTAGGAGTATGATGCAGGAACATCCTTGGAGCTACATTCAATTGCAAAATTCTTATTTCTTAGAATCAATATGAGTGGTAGGGAGATTCAAAGGATCTAGGTGAAGGTATATGGAATATCTTAGGCATTCAGTGGAGTTGAGGATGTTGAATTTATTTACTTTTGTCTTTCCCTCCAAATAAGATATTTGAAAATTCAAATGTTGTAATAGGGTATATGGTATTATAAGGAGATTCAAGTGTTATTGGGTTTTGTTAGAGCCTTCTAGGTGATATGTTAGTATGCGTGATTCATGTGTGTGTGTGTGAAGAATCATTTAGATGTTTATAATAATTGTAAAATGGTAGTTATAAGCCTTATAGTGAGAAATTGAAAGGTCACTAGAGAAGTCGGTCCTAGTAAGTCGGGCATAATTTATTATAATAATAGTTGCATTAGTGTTGTTAATACATGAAAGTGTAGAGAAGCTCGAACACGAGAAGATTTTGGTAGTTTTGAAACTCATTCCTCATGCATAAGAGAAAGAAATATGATTTGGAGGATAGTTTACGGTTCATGTATGAAGGAATATAGTGATAGAAAAATGTATGGTTCAGTTTTATATACATGCATGAGTGATCAAAGATATTTCGAGCTATAATGCTATTAAAGGTTCTCTTTTTTATGTTACCAAAATGTAGGTTGATTTTTGTTATAGGTAATTCAAGTGTAGGAGCTATCCATTCATGAAATTTTAGGAAATGCCTTAATTTCAAAGTAATAACTTGATGTTTCAATGCATATGGAATAATCATGACTAATGCATATTGTGAATGTGCACACTTCTAACTTGAGAGAGTGGGAAACCAATTAAAGTAATTATTGTTTTGTGTTTCAAACCTTAATTTCATAATACACATGTGCATGAGACCCATTTAGAGCTAAGAAATGATTTTTGAGGTTTACATCATCCTTGGGAGGAATTTAGAGTGAAAACAAATCTCTCGGGATCATACCCTAGATAGTTAGGGTTTCAAGAAAGAAAAGGTGATATAAATTCAAAGACAATGAGCTTAGCTCTAAAAATGTTAAAAACCCATCCTAATTGTGTCCTCTAATCATTTTAAGAAAAAAATTTAATTTCATTGGTGAAATTTTTCTAATTCTTTACTAGTCCTCTCGAATAAGCGATTGCACGGTGGACAAAGTTAGTGGTCGGGGTCGGTTTGTGAAGGAATTAGGGCTTGTACTAGGAACCACCACCTGTAAGTTGAAATATAGTGAAAATACAATAACGGGTTCTAAAACCATGTACCTTGCACCTTAAAACCTCAGACAATGGAAATCATATATGATAGAAGACATAGTGAGGGTTTAAGTAAAAAAATTCAAAAGTGAGGTGTAGGGAGTTGTATGTGGAGTCAAACCATGAAATTTTAGGAGAAATTTGGTGTAGGAATAGGAATAATATTGAATCTTTTAAAACCCTCTCGGTAACCTTAGAAATGTGGATGCATAGTTTATCTAAGCAACATTTGCTTAAGGGTGTAGAAGAAAAAAATACAAGAAGGAAGTTAAAGGGATTTCGGTGAAGAGTTAAGACCCGAGACTTTGTAGGCATGTCATAGGTATAAAAATATCACTATAGAAGGTGATAGCCCTTATGGGTAGTGCTAGAATTTTTTTCATGAATGAACCAAGTGGCATGGTCTTAGAGGCTTATAGGGACAATTTTATGGAAGGAAGAGAAATGTGGAGTTTTGAGGTTATGAGTGCATTTCTTCATTGGATCTAACCTTTTGATAAGCACGGGAACATTGAGAAAGGGATTGGAGGAGTTAAGAAGCTAAATTACCAAGGGTTACATACTATAATAAGTATCTAAAGAGAGAGAGAAGTTAGCAAGGATGATAAATAGTCTTGAAAAGGAGAGTTGTATGGTTTTAGGTGAGTTTTTTGGTTGTACTAGTAATAGAATGAGGTTTATATATAGGGTATAGTTAGGTAGAGACTTAGTGAAGCCATTTTATTGTGTTATTTGACAAGATTGAGACCAATTTTACAATTTTTATCCTTATAGGCTTATATATTGATCCTATTTGTAGAGAAAATGGGTTAGTTATGGTTTGCAATCTCCTTTAATAGGTTATATGTATGAATTTTAGTTTTTATCTTCATCATTTGGTATCGAGATCATGGATTTTGTGTTGTTATTTGATTATTGAAGAGTGAATATATACTTTTTTTTCTAAGTTATTTTGTAAGTGTGTAGTGCATGAATTTGACAGGTGAAGAGAAGTGAGAAAAGTTGAAAGGAGAGAGTGTAAACACCAAAATACCTAGTGAGACCAAGCTGAGGTGTGGAAAGGCAAGGTGAAACAAAATTTTATGTGAGAGATATGGATCAAGAAGAAGCAGTGAGAGAGTTATGGAAATTTATCAGCTACAAGAGGAAGTAAGAAGAGATAAAAAATAAGAAGAGAGAAGAACAAAAGAGAGATAAGTGGAGGAATCATGAAGCATGGATGGAATCAAAGATGAAGAAGCTAAGATCATACATAGAGTTACTTGAAGAATTGATGAAACATGAAATGAAATAGAGATATGTGTTTGAATTTTTCATGAAAAGGAAAGATAAATGGCCTGTAATGTAGATTATGAAGAGAAATCAAAGTTGTAAGTTGAAGAGAATGATCAAGAATGAAGAAAGGTAGCTAAGGAAAGAGGAAAATAAGGAAAGGGAGGTGAGAAAGGAAGTCATCCTTGAAGAAATAATGAAAATAAAATATTAAGAAGAGTTAATAAATAGGTTTTTAACATGCATAGGAGGAAAATGATCTGAAAATGAAGAATAAATGAGTGAAGAAGTTGATAATGAGAAGGAAAAATAAGAAATAACAAAGATAGGACAGCTTGGGAGTCATTTGGAAGGCTTGGAAATTGATGAAAAGAAGAAATATCAGAGTACAAGTTTTTCTATGATAATTAAGAACAAATAGAAAGGGAATTAAAATATCTTGAAGAATATATGTATGGGAAAGGAAGAAAATATGACGAGTAATAGGTTGAGGTAGTAAGGGAAGAGGCAAAAATTAAGAAGGAAATGCAAATGGACTATGAAGATGAATAAAAGCAAGAAGTCATGGATGAGACCAAATGGTATCAATTTTTTTCATATAATGCCATGTTTAACTATTTTTGTGTAGGTTTGATAGATAAATAAATAAAAGTGATTGAAAATAAGGTTTTGAGAGAGATTATAAGAATAAGATGCAAGAAGAAGCTATCATTTTGGAGAACAAGACCAAGTTGATGAAGACCGAAGATAAATGGAGAAGAGTAAAGGAAAATGAAAGAAAAAAAAATTACTACATGGGACCCTGGTGGCTATAAGGAATGTAAAGACCTTGAGAGCAGGAAAAGAAGAGAAAGGACAAGTAATGAAAGTGAAGACAAGAGCAAGCGAACAGAGAGTATGCATAACTTCCCTCCACCTTGGGAGTATGATGCAAGAGCATCCTTAAAGCTACATTCAATTTCAAAATTCTTCTTACTTGGAATAAATATGAGTGGTATGGATATTCAAAGGATCAAGGTGAAGGTATATAGAGAATCTTAGGCATTCATTGAAGTTGAGGAAGTTTAATTGACCTACTTTTGTGTTTCCCTCCAAATCGAGATATTTGAAAATTCAAATGTTGTAATAGGGTATATGGTCTTATAAGGGTGATTCAAGTTTTATTGTTTGTTTGTAGAGCCTTTTAGGTGATATGTTAGTGTGTGTGAGTCATGTGTTTGTGTGAGGCATCATTTAGATGCTTAGAATAATGGTAAAATGGAAGTTACAAGTCTTATAGTGAGAAATTAAAAGGTCACTAGAGAAATCAGTCCTAGTAAGTTAGTCATAATGTATTGTAAGAATAGTTAAAGTACTGTTGTTAGTACATAAAAGTGTATAGAATATTGAATAGGGGAATGTTTTTTTAATTTTGAATCTCATTCCTCGTGTTGAGGAGAAAGAAATATGATTTGGAGGATAGCTGATGGTTCATGTATGAAGGGATATAGTGATAGAAAAATGTATGGTTCAATTTAATAGTCATGGATGAGTGATCCAAGATATTTTTGAGCTATAATGATGTTAAAGGTTCCCTTTTTTATGTTACATGAGGGTTTCAAATGGAATAATGGCTAAGGATAAATCTACACATGTAATAAAAGGTTCTAATCCCCTATTTTGGTAAGCTCCTATGGAATTTTTATTGATGAACTGGTTTTAGTTGCTTTGAGTAATATTTTGTGTGTTATTCGTATATGTGTAAGTTTACATATTGTGTGCAAGCCTATCTCAAAATTACCCTTGCTTCTTATATGATTTTAATATTTAATTCTTCTAAGTATCTCAGATTGCATGATAAGAGCCTCTTGAAGTAGAATTGTGGTGTTTGCAAAAGTTAGGTTGATGTGTGTTAGAGGTAATTCAAATGTAGGATCTATACATTCATGATAGTTTAGGAATCCCATTAATTTTGAAGTAATACCTTTATGTTTTAATGCATATGGAATAACCATGACCATGCATACCTTGGATGTGCACACTTCTAACTCGAGAAAAATGGGAAAACAACTTAAAGGAAGTATTGTCTTGTGTTTCAAACCTTATTGTCAAAATGAAAATGTGCATGGAACTCACACAGAGATAATGAATAAATTTTGAGGTTTACATCATCCTTGGAGGAAGTTAGAGTGAAAAAGTCTCATGGGCTCATACCCTACAGTTAGGGTTTCGAGAAGGAAAAGGTATTATCAATTCACAGACAACAAGGTTATCTCTATAAATATTTTAAAAACATCTTAAGTGAGTCCTCTAAGAATTCTAAGAACAATTTTTAAATTTCATTGATGAAATTTTTCTAATTCTTACCAGTCCTCTCGAATGACTTATTACACACCGGGAATACATAGTGATCAAGGTCAATTTGTGAAGGAATCAGGTCTTGTACTAGGAACCACCACTTGTAAGCTAGAAAATATAGATAATTAAATAATTGGTTCTTAAAAAAATGTACCTTTCAAATTAAAACTTCAAACAATGGAAATTATACATGACAGAAGTCATTAGAAGACCTAGTGAGGGTTTAAGGACAAGATTTGCAAAAGTGAAGTGTAGGGAGTTGTATGTGGAGTTGAACCATGAAATTTTAGGAGAATGTTGGTGTAGGAACAGGTGAAATATTGATTTTTTTAACAATCTCTAGGTACCTTTGAAAGTTTGGATGTATAGTGATCCAAGCAACCTTGTATTAAGGGTATAGAAGAAAAAAATACAAGAAGGAAGCTAAAGGGATTTCGGTGAAGAGTTAAGGATTGAGACTGTAGCCATGCGAGAGGTATATAAATATAACTATATAAGGTGATATCCCTTATGGGTAGTGATAGAAGTCTATTTCCATGAATGAACTCGGTGACATGGTCTTAAAGGCTTATAGGGACAATTTTGTGGAAGGAAGAGTAATGTGGAGTTTTTGATGTTATGAATGCATTTATTCATTAGACCTAACCTTGTGATGAGTGTAGGATTAGGGAGAAAGGTGTTGGATTAATTAGGAAGCTAAAGGACAAAGGATTACATGATTTAACAAGGATCTGGGGGAGAGACATTTACAAGGATGATAAGATAGAAAAGGAGAGTGGTATAGTCTTAGGTGAGTTTGATGGTTGTATTAGAAATAGAATGACGTGTATATGTAGGGTATAGTCGGGTAGAGATTAAGTGAAGCCTTTTTTTTTTTATTTAACAATATTGAGAACAATTTGACAAGATTTTATCCTTATAGGCTTATAGATTGATCCTCTTTGTAGAGACAAGTGGGTGAATTATGGTTTGTAATCTCTTTTAATTAGTTATATGTATTACTTTTAGTTGTTTTCATGTACATCAAGATTCCCCTAGGAGCCATAGTTGGAATAGTAAGAGGTACAAAGCTAAGCATTAGTGCAGCGTGTAAGGACCTATAAAAGATCTGCATTAACTTCAAAATACCTAGTAAACGTGAATGCATACATAGAAAATATATTGGCATACTAATTACTCATATAACATGGGAAAAAATTTTACATGTAAGTATAAACAACCAAGAGTAATTGCCACCAAGATATGCAATAAGCACTTTGTGTGAATGTGATTATATTTAATAAGAATTTGAAGATGGAAGGGGCAGTGTGCCCCAAAGACATGTGTATGAGATGGGGTTCATTTATAAAAGACACCTCAACAATCAAGAATAAACCACGGTGTTATATGTCATAGTAATGTGTTGTCATTTATGTCAAGTGGTTAGTTATGTCATCAGATGTCCAAGGATTTCAAGTGGTCATTGATGTCATGAAGCGTAAGCCATGATGTCATGTGTTCGAGGCATAGTCTAGGTGAATGGTCAAGTAAAATTTTTTTGTGTATGTGTCCTCCCAAGGTTGTATGAATACTTTGTTGGTACCCAAATCGGTTCTCCTTATGAAGTTGAGAAACAACAACAGGCTGATCAGGATGCTTAAAGAAATATAGATTAGAATTTAAGTAGTTTTGTTTCCGGAGAAGGATCTAACTAACTCTTTTTCACTCAATCTTGGAAAATTTGGATAACACCATGCTAAGGATTTGACCTACCCTACTACTTCAGGTCCTGCCTTTGACTAGGGTGAGAGAACCCATTTTGTAACCTGTATTTGTAGGGGAAAAGAATGGATCAACAATATTTGACTCTCCCTTTTAAGACATTGATAAATAATCCTTGAGAAGACATGGTCAATGCAACATAATCTAACTCTCACGAGTTGTCACCCTATAAAATGTAGATGCCTCCTAGACAAGGTTCAAGTTACTAAAGACAAAAATAAATCCCACTTGATTTTATATATTTTTGTTAAATTCTAGCACATGAGTATATATAGAAAAAGTATGGGTTATTTGTGTAGGTTTTTTTGGTTTTGGATGTATTTTTTGGAGAATTAAGTAGGATAAAGTTAATTATACCAAATCTATGGGAACCTTTAACAAAGGCTAAAAAATCTACCAAATAAGATGACAAAAATACTTCAAATAACCAACTATGAACCTTTAACAGAAGGTGTGCACCCATGCAAGCCCAAAGATACATGGTTTCACACATTCTTTGAGAATTCAAACATAAAATATCATGTCAAATAATCAATTAAACATCAAAATCCCTTATCCATCATGCCTAAGATACACTCATAGAATTAGAAACAACCCATATCAACAAAATGAAAGTAAAGTGAATTTAAAATTGTTTATTACATAAATAAAATGAAATCTCTTCTCATAGCACAATTTTAATTACCACAATACTACCATAAGGATAAGATCTTGTGTGATTAAGAGGAATTCCTAGCATAAGATTGCAGTAGGAACATTACCACCTACTTGAAACATCTCAACTTAAAAGCGAGCACAACAATGCTAACGATTAACACACTTAACTTAGGGCTCATCAAATTTATCAGCAATGGAAAGTTTCATTTATAGTCTCAATGCTTGTCAATTCTTGTACACTCAAAAACATCTTGACATTATTCAATTTGAAGGCTAAGGAAATTAATATTTTTCTTAGAAAATTTATTGGGAAAATGGTTTCTCTCGGTTTATGCCTTTCTCTTCTATAATTTCATAAAATTTTAACCCCCCCAATATGAGAACATGCCTCTCATATCTTTACATCTTATTTTTTCATTCCTTGAGTCCCCCAAATCTAAAATCTTTCACCAGATCTTCCAAAGGAATACTTTTTAATTATTTTTTGGAGTATTATATCCTTTGCATTGTGAAGTGGATAAATACGTCATAAGTATTGTCAGTGCGTATTTTATTCTTATGTGGTGAATAACATAATTTATCCCGACATCATCAATTTTGGATTCTTTTGGGTTAGTTTTGAAATTCATTTCCATAACTATTGGGTGCCCCCAACATGGCTTGATGTGACTGATAATCATTCACTTTTCAAATATTTCCCTAGGATACACACATTCCTCCCCGTATTGCTCGAGAATTTGACGTTTTCTACCCATTTTGTGTCATGTCAAGATGATTTTCATCCTTTTGCAAGATATTTTTTTTCTTCACATTTATGTCCTTTATGCAAGTTGAGAAAGAAATATTTACTCATTCAATGGTGATGATTATGTCTAGTTAAACTCGTATTTATAATATTTTCTATAAATTTATCTCGTCGCCTATCCTTTAAAGAACATTATTTCTTTACCTTTGAATGCGGTAGAATTTTGTAGACTTCTTTCTTTGGTGTGATGGTAATGGTAGTGGTAGCAACAAGCTTGAAGAAAATATCTTCAGAGGACCTAAATCATATTTTTGACTTGTCAGGCCCAGATGAAGTGTTCACGAGGTATATATTTAAGATATCTTACCCTATGGACAAAAAGGTCCTTAGACACACTAGGTGGTTCAGATTTCTCTCATGCTAATGTTAATCAAGATTACTCATGTTTTCTAGCATTTCAATCTATGTATTATCACCTCTTTCAATTGGAGAATTAGAAAAAACTAGAGGTGTTGAAAAAGTTTTGGATTGAGAGAAGTCCTACTATATCGAAGCAATTGCATATGTATGCCCTTTCTTGTGTGATGAATTTTTTTCAAAAATATATTCCTTCTAAGTCTTATGTGCTCTATGATAAGACTCCAATTGATCTTGTGCCTTTCATTGCTTGTAAGACGGGTGAATTAGAACAATGTCTTTATGATTTGAAAAATGTCCAATATGACCTATGTCATCTCAACCATCTACTAAAACACCACCATCGTAGATAAGAAAGGAAAGGAGAGAATCCAGTTCTCAGCCCCTATTATAATTTTAGATGAAGAGGAATCAGGGCCATCAATTCTTCAGAACTCAGGTGTTAACTTCCAAAGGAAATTCAACTTAAAACCTTAAATCCATTCAGAAAAACAATTTTCTTAAATGGAACACAAGTTGTTAGGACCTTGACATGTTCCGATCTGAAGGGAACATCCACCTTTCACAAGAAGGCACAAAGGTGAGTCCAGTTTTAGGTATTTCGTCCCATTGGGTCCAAGACGCATAATGATTACTCTTCCATCCACCCTGATTTCTCCTACTCAACCTTCTTCTACTCAGCCTACTCCAACTACTTCTATTCCTTATAAGGAAAAAGAAAAAACTACATTTCCTAGTGGTGGTTTAGATCTCTTGGATTGAGTATCTTCTCTTCAAAAAAAGATAGAATAGGGAGGATTCTAGATGGTCCGTGGAGATGAATACATCGAAGGAAATTGGTATGTCTCACAATTTGGTTGGGGTAGTCATATTTGTTCAATCAGTTCAAGGTTCAGGGGAATTTATACCAAGAAAGAACAAACTATTGAGAAAAATAGCCTATTTTGGAGAAGATCTAAAAGTGGGAGAAAATAATGATTGAATATTTGTCTTCTCCGATGCCCCTTTTTGATGTAATATTTTGAATAATGTATGTACTTATCATGGGTAGGGGTCTCTATAGATCCCCATTTTATCTTTTTCCAATATACAAAATATAACACAACATTTACATTATTTTATATGCTTCATAATGGATTTGAAATATTATCCAACAGTATAAAAATATAATGCATTGTATCAAGTTACATTCTTGTGTGAAAAGAACAACCTCAAATTAATATTCAGTTCTTATGGAACAAGAATAGTAATTGAAAATTGATGAAAATAAATTTTAAAGAATAAAATCCTAGGCTTGTTCTTCGGTCTTTATGTCTGCATCTTTATTTTCATCACCTTATTCTTCCTTTGGTTGTTTCTTTTTATATGCGTCATATTTCTAGAACAAATATTTTATCTCATCCTCATCTAGCCATGTGTGATATTGGAATATGAGGGACTGTTTGCTTAGAGCACTCACACATTGATCCATCTTCTATTTATACTCCCATGGTCTTGCTTTTAATTCTAAAATCCTAGTTTCCATCCTCATCAATGTCTTGATGACTTCATAGGAAAATTTTTCTTTTTGAATGATTTTCTCAAACGATCCAAATAAGAAATTATTTTATAGATCACCATAACTCTTTTTAAAATTTTCAAATACCATGTCCTCCAATTTCAAATAAATGGTGCCCATAGTATTATCCACCTACTTCTTTTATGTTTCCATTTTCTCCTTGATCTCATTCAAAACCTCAATCCTGATTGTAGCCAATTCTTCAATAGCACACTAATTTCCCATATGATCAAGTGATACAATTCCTTCCCTTTCAACCAAATCTTCATCAAGATGAGTAATACGATTCAATTTGGGGAGAAATCCTTCAATATAGAAAAACTCATTATCACATTGTTAAATTAACTCATCAATTTCATTGAGTTTGTTTTTGAGATCTTTATATTTTGTTATGACTTTTCCAAAGGCTTCTTTTCCCTTTTTAATCACCTTTTCTACCCAAGTGTCAACTCATTGAACCTTATTAACAAATTTTTCAACATGTTCTATAACTTTAGGAGCAGCTGTGGATATTTCTTCTTGGCTCACACTGGATTGGCCAACTAATTGTTGTATGCATGAAGTCAGTGATTTAACTCATTCCTTTAGTTATCTCTTTGTTATCCTATCCTTGTCTAATTTTTGTAGCAATTCACTAACTACTTCTGAAATTCCCCACTTTAATACATATCATGAATGTTTTCCTCAAAGAATGAATTGAACATTATAATCCTCAATTATTTTATCACTCCTTTTGTTCCCCTCATGTGGGATTGATACCTCCAAAGTCTTGGATCTGAATGGATCAATTTGATTCTTTGTGATGACCCTAGCCTTCTTTGGAGTTTTAGTAGGTTTTGGGAAATATAATTCTATAAGTTCTATAGCCTTCACAAGAACCACTTGTTCTTCTTATTCTTCTTCTTGTTTGGATATTAATTCTCCTATCCAACCTTTTATAACAGTAGTTTTCACCTTTATATCTTCGTGCAATGTTTGTTGAGGTTTTTTACGGGACACCTACTAACTTTTTGGATACTTCTGAATATTTTGCATTGATGGATCCTTGTTTTGTTCCTTTTATTCTTCCATTTTCATCTCCTTAGGTTTATTTTTGTATTTTCTTTTCACCCAATTTCTCTTTTCCTTGGTCTTGGACTTGGGGTTGATCAACTTATTTTGGAGTGATAGAAACAATTGGAATATTTTATCTATTCATCTCCCCACTTGGTGCAGTCACATATTCTACATTTTATTTAGGGACATCCTAATTTGATATTGTTTCCTTGGGAAATTCTTTTCTTTCTACAATTTCCTCCTCCTTTAGAGGTTGTTGCTTGGTGGGAACATTATCATAAAATGACATATTGATCTCCTTTTTCTCTTTTGATTCCTCATTTGGTGACATGGTTATTGGCTCTCAGTAGTCAATTCTTTACATTTATAAATATTTTACATACTCTTACTGTCATCAACCTTTTCCTTTGTACAAATTTCTTTTGCAATTTCCATTACCTTTTATGCAGAAAAGTTTTCTCTGTGTGTTGATTCACTACTCAGGGTGACCTTGTTTTCCTTTTGGGGATATTTTTCAACCAATTTCTCAACGTCCATAGCTTCCCCACCATAAATTCCTTGGACCTCTGAATTTTTTACTTTTAAAGTGGTTTGAATTTTAGGATACACCTCTGCAATTAGATTTTATGATGTAACAAGTGGTACATGGATAGACTCCTTGACTTCCTCACCTGATTGAGAGAACATTTGTATCTTTTACTTATTATTTTTCAACTATTATTTCAAATGCCTTAGATGTAGGAACTTCCTCATTTGCATCTATATCTACTATCTCAATTGGGCCTATTATGGATTCATGTAATTGATCAAAAGAAGGGACACTCATACCTTTCACTAGTGAAGCAGGAGATATTGGCTATATAATTGGCTGTCTTGGTCAACCTATTGTCTTGGTGATGGAATTTCTTGATGAGCCAGAGAGATAACTATTTCTTCTTGTTCCCTATTGGGCATAGGAGGATAAATCACTTCATCCTTCTTATGCATATGTTTTTTATGTGCATGATCACCTTCTCTTACTAAGGGTTATTCAAATACAATCTTGTATCTCTTCTTTGTCCTTTCAAATTACTTGATGCTTGGTGCCACCCTTTCCTTGGCACTTTGTGGCTTAGGTTAGACATTGGAACTTTTCATGGCTCCTCTCATCAACTTTTCAAGTACTTTGGGGCTTTTGTAATCATACGGATTGGTATTTTTGTATCTACACCCTTTCCTTTTATTTGAAGTGGTAATACAAAAGTGATAGGAGCATTTTCCATAGATTTTAGAAGCATCTCTTCAATTTTCTTCTTCAAAGAAGACATGGAGGTTGTTGTTCCACTAGCAGCAACAATACATTCATCAAAAATTAATTTATTTGGTCCCTTTGAAGGTAATTAAGGAGAATTTCCTCCTAGCATATCCATCTTATCATCTCCCTCCTTCAAACGGTGGAGATCTTCCTTCAAAATCCCTAGTTCTCTTAACTTACTGAGCTCTTTTGTATTCTGAATGGATAAATCAATGTTCCTTATTTTCTACCAAGTAAAATTTATCCTCATTACATGAATAATCCTACCATAATGATCATTAGATTCTTCCTCATCCCAATTCATGGAGGTCATTCGTTGGCCTTTTATTCCTTGGTCATTATAAAATTGACTCACAACTTTTTAGTCATCTACAATTCCCTCAGGTACCACATCAACTTTAAAATCAATGATTTGTCTTAGGGTCATTCTTGAGAATTCCCTAAGTCTCCCCTCTTCCTCATCCCTACAATTCATCCAGTAGTCCTCAAAGTGAGGCTCATGCTCAAAGTAATTTTCCAAAGTATTTTCCACCCACCTAATGTCATAATTTGACCTTGCTTCAAAATTTTCCATATCAAACCTTTCCATTTCTTCGTCTATTAACCTAGATTTTATAAGGGAAGGGCAGGAATATCTTCCAATTCTAATGGGGAATTTGATATTTTTCTTATTTCTTCCAACAATAATCTTATGAACAAGGTTCAACTATCTTGCAAGTTCACATAAAGGCATCCTGTTATCCAAATATCTTGGTAATTTGCAAGATTGTCCTTCAAATCCACTAGCTCTTATGTAGGTGAATTTAATATACTAAATACATAAAAAACCAAACTCCATTATTGTGTTTCTAGCCTCTTTGGATATTCTATATTTCTCCTATTTAGGTGTTAACAAGCATATGATGGGGGCAAAAAATGTATTATTCACCAATATTACATTCCCCTTCTAATTACTCAATTGTAATTGGGGATAGACTTCATGAACTTTGTGTTGTTTAAAAGGGACATTTGGTATAAGGCCAAGGAAATTTCTATTTCTTAAAATATTGTAGATTAGATATATCATCATGTAAAACTTGAACTCCCCAACACCACCCAACTTGATCTTTGTAGCCAATTATAGAAAATGATCACGAATTGAATCAACAATAAGGGTTGCCTAAAAATGCTCCATTTTCCTTCTAAAGTGATCCACATATATGGGCACATCCATTATTTAAACTCATTTGTTGTTTCCAAACCAGCGATCCTACTTAACAACACAAATACATCTTCTTCCTCCATGAACTATGCCCTAACCAAATTCTTGGGAATTATGGTGGTTACCTTCTTTTCGATAACATCCACTTATTTTTATAAGTTTATCATATTATTTATTCTCGGTTTCATAATGTTTAATATCTAATTTAATACGTAGGGTTATCGTAGTTTTGATTATTGGTAAGTTCAACATTATCCTAAAATCCTGGGGCATTAAGGTCAAAAATGCTTCACCACTCCCATCTAAGACTTATCTCTTTTCGGATTATAGTTCATGGCACAAATCCTCAAAAATTTAGGGAAATACACTGAGGGAGGTATGGCACCAACTGAGGCAATGATACTATCCTCGATTGTTTTCATGAGTTCACTTTTATTTGGGATACTCAATCTTTGTAGGAATTAATTCAGATCAACATTCATTAAATTTGTGTCTATAATATTATCTAAATCATTAGTAATTCCATATGTGACATGAAAACCCGATGGTATTGTCTTCATCTTTTATGCCCTAGCTTTTACTTTCAATTAATTCACAAATTTGGAGTAAAAGAAAATGCAAATACGAGAGTAGTACAATCCTTACCAGATTCCTATGCAAATATCCATATAATTTTCCTTTGCTCCTTACATGTTCAAATCCTTGGCTCGAATAGATGGTTCCCATTCAATCTCATTTCATTCCTCTGAAAATTATGATAGCAAGGGAACTCGATTCTTAACATACGATAATGAAAAAACTCAAAGCATTCGGATAATTAAAAAAAAAAAAACTCTTTGTTTCTACAAAAATTGCATTATTGTCGGCGACCATAAATGCATTGAATCATGACCATCTATCCTACCTCCACCCCTTTTAAATATGGGTCATCCACGTGGATAAATTCCATGCTATGAAGGCTCAGGGATTATTTTTGTATTTTTGCACTACCTTTGAACATAAACAAGTTTATGAATTTGACCCAATCACCCACCCTTTGAATTTTATTGTGATCATGACATGTGTTCAAATCTTAGCGACAATCAAGCTATGAGATTTTTTTATATCTCGTTTATTTTCACCCGCCCATCCATAATCTTACCAATTCCACCCGAGGACTCGCTTCTCCAATGCCTTTTGAGAATATGCCACGCATCACGACAGTCTCGAAATATTTATGCACTTTTAAATTTTTATCGACTTAATGTCAAGAGAACATCATCGGCCCCGATTCCCCACTCCAATCATCTTTTAACATGTATACCACTTCGGGAGTGGGGAAACTTCTTGTTTCACATCTTTTGATTTAGATTATTCTTGGGAATATTCTTCGGGACTTGGGGCTAAGTTTGCATTTTATATGTATTATGTAATTGTTATAACTTTACAAATTAATCCTACAACACCGCAACTAATGGGAACATGCCACGTATCTTTGGGTGGCGGAGAAAAATATGAAATTTGTAGTAGTGGCTAGAGGATAATATACAAGGATTTTTTCAATATTACACCCAATTCATTATCATCTTTTGACGTGTATTTTGCAAATCCAACACAACTATTGTGCTCCTCGATTGAAAAATAGGATTTACATCTGAAACACAAGATTTTCACATGCATTCACCATGACTATATCTTTGAATACACATTTTTATATGAGAAAACCAACTAGAGTAAATTTTTCGAAGGCATATACTGAATGAAAGGGTGAGATATATTCAAACACTAACACAGGATCGACTCAGGATGGGTGCCCCTATGGGTACCAAAAGAACCATTCATACTATTCATAAAATAGACCAAGTGTCCGAATCTATTGGGTAACAGAGTCATTCAAAATACACACTAGGTCAAACAACAACAATGCACTTCATGAAAACAAACCTGAGAAACTATAATAATCCTTTATCAAAGGTTGGTCACTCTCAACCATAGGCACTACTTTCTCCTCTGATATTTGACCTCCCAAAGCTTTCCAGACTTGTTTCTTATTTGGATTTGTCCTTCCAAGCTCTAGAAACAACTTTCTAGTAGGGTCTTTCTTGAAGAAAGACCTTCCTTCCTTATTTACTGAGATCTTAGCAACAAATTTCAATTATAAATCCTTTAGGCATTGGTATTTGCTAGAAATTTTGAACAATATGGAGTCACCACTAAGGTCTTGTACCTTAGATGTGTAAATCAATGCAAATGACTTGTCAATGTAACTTAACAATTAATTTGACAAAATCTTGACAAATCTCAACATCCTTTGTTAGTATTTACCATTTTCCAAGAAATTTTAATGGAAATATTGCTTTAAACTAGGAAAATATCAAGCACATAACTTCTGATTAAGCTCATTTTTCATAAATCTCAACAAAGGATGATGTCTAGATCACATATTTGCATCTAAGAATATGTAGCACATTTTCAAATGTTATTATTTATCTTTGACAATGGTTCTAAAGCAATGTTGGTACCAAAATCAATTCTCCTTGTGAATTCAAGCAACATCAACAGGTTGAGCAAGATGCTTAGAGAAAGATAGATTAGATTTTAAATCATTTTATAGCCGAGGAAGGATCTAACTTACTCTTTTTCACTTGAGCTTGGAAAAGTTTGATAAAACCATGTTAGGGGTTTGACCTACCCTACTACTTTATGTCTTTCCTTCGACCGGGTTGGGAGAACCCATTTTGTAACCTGTATTTTTAGGGGAAAAGAATGTATCAATAATATTTGACTCTCCCTTTTAAGACATTGAGAAATAATGCTTGAGAAGAAATGGCCAATGCAACATAATCTAACTCTTATGAGTTGTCACCCTAGAAAATGTAGATTCCTCCTAGACAAGGTTGAGGTTACTAAAACAACAATAAAGCACACTTTCTTTTACATATTTTTGTTAAATTCTAGCACATGAGTACACACATAACAAGTGTGGGTGGTTTGTGTAGTATTTTTCAGGTTTAGATGTAATTTTTGGGGAATTAAGAAGGATAGAGTTGATTATACCAAATCTCTAGGAAATTTTAACAAAGGATGGAAAATATACCAAATAAGATGATGAAAATACTTCAAATAACAAACAATGAACCTTTAACTAGAAGGTGTGAACCCATGGAAGCCCAAATATACACGGTTTCACACATTATTTAAGAATTTGAACATAAAATACCATGTTAAAGACTTAATTAAACATCAAGAATCCATGATCTATCACGCATAAGATACACTCATAGACTGACAAACAACTTGTATCAACAAAATGGAAGTAAAGTGAATTTAAAATTGTTTATTACAAAAATAAACTGAAATATCTTCTCACAACACAATTGCAATTACCACAATATTACCATAAGGATAAGATCTTGTATGATTTAGAGGAATTATTAACATAATATTATAATAGGAACATGACTAGCTACTTGAAACATCTCAACTTACAATCAGATAAAATAATTCTCATGATTAACACAATTAACTCAGGGCTCATCAAATTTATCAGTAAGGGAAATTTTCATTTATAGTCTCAATGATTTTCAATGGATATACACTCGCAGCCATCTTGACATGATTTGATTTGAAGGCTAAGTAAATTAATAGGTTTCTCAGACAAGTTCTTGGGAAAATGGTTTCTCTCAGTTTACACCTTTCTCTTCTAAAATTTTAGAAACTTTTAACCCCCATATGAGAACATACCTCTCATGTTTATACAACTTATTTTTTTCATTTCTTGAGCTTTTCCCCTAAAATCTTAAATCTTTCACCGGATACTCCAAAGGAATACTTTTTAATTATTTTTTTGTAGTATCTTTTCCTTTCTTTGTGCAAAGTGGAGAAATGCGTTGTAAATATTTCAGTGTGTATTTTATTCTTATGTGGCGAATACAATTCTTACATCATTTATCCTGACATCATCAATTTTGGCTTCTTTTGGGTTGGTTTATAAATTCCTTTCCATAACTCTTAGGATCCCCCAAAATGGCTTGATGTGACTGATAATCATTTACTTTTTTAAGATTTCCCTCAGGATACACACATTCCTCCTTGCATTTCTCATAATTGGATGTTTTATACCCATTTTTTGTCATGTCAAGTTGATTTTCATCCTTTTGCAAGATATTATTTTTCTTCAAATTTATCTCCTTTGTGCGAGATGAGCAAGAAATATTTTCTCATTCAATTGTGATGATTATGTCTAGTTCATCTCGTATGTATAATATTTTCTATAACTTTAGCTCATTTTCCTCTCCTTTAAAGCACATTATTTCTTTACCTTTGAACGTGATACGTTTTGCATACTTATTTGTTGGTGTGATGGCAAGGGTAGAAGTATAAGAAAGATTTAAGGAAATAAATTCAAAGGACATAAATCATATTTTTGAATTTTCGGGCCCAGATGAAGGGTTCATGAGGGATCTATTTGAGATAGTTGACCCCTGGGACGAAAAGGGCCTTATACACACCAGTGGATCGGTTTTCTCTCATGTTGAGGTTAATCAATATTACTCCATTTTTTTAGCATTTCAATCTATGTATTATCACCTCTTTCAATGGGAGAGTAAAAAAAATAGAGGTGTTGAAAATATTTTTCTTGAGAGAAGGCCTACTATATCATGAGCAACCTGACTCTATATGCCCTTTCTTGTGTGATGAAAATTTTGTTCAAAAATAGATTCCTTTTGAGTCTTATGTGCTCTATGATAAGACTCCAATTGATTTTGTGTCTGCCATTTCTTGTAAGATGGGTGAATTAAAATAGTGTCTTTCTTCTTTTCAAAAAATTCTAACAGGACCTATGTCATCTCAACCATCTACAACACCACCATTTTCAAAAAGAAAGGAAAGGAAAGAATCTAGTTCTCATCCCACTATTCTCATTTTAGATGAAGAGGAATTAGGACCTTTAATTCTTCAGTACCTTAGGGTGTAAAATTCTAAAGGAAAGTCTATCTTATAGCCTTTAATCCATTTAAAAACACAATGTTCTTTAATGGAGCACAAGTTGTTAGGACCTCGACCTGTTTCCCTTCCAAGGGAACATCCACCTTTCACAAGAAGGCACAAAGGTGAGTCAAGGTCCATATATTTTGTCCCATTGGGTCAAAGACCCAAAGTTCTTTCTCTTTGAGCCACCCTAATTTCTCCTACTCAACCTACTTCTACTCATCCTACTCCAACTAGTTCTATTCCTTATAAGGCAAAAGGGAAAACAACATTTCCTAGTGGTGGTTTAGATCTCTTGGATTGGGTATCTTCTCTTCAAAAGAAGATAGAATTGGGGAGGATTATGGATGGTCCCAAGATGGACATGAATGCATTGAAGGACATGGGGATATCTCACAATTTGACTGGGGTATTCATATTTGTTCAATCAGCTCATGGCTCAGGGGAATTTATTCTAAGAAAGAACATGTTGTTGAAAAATTAGCCTCTTTTGGAGAATATCTTAAGGTGGGACAAAAGAATGATTGAATATTTTTCTTCTCCAGATGCCTCATTTTGATGTAATATTTTGAAAAAATGTATGTAATTTTCATGGGCGGGGCCCCTATAGATCTGAATTTTGTCTTTTTCACAATACAAAAGATAACACAACATTTACATTAGTTCATATGCTTCATAATGGATTTGAAATATTATCCAAGAAATATAAATATCTAATGCATTGTATCAAATTACATTCATTTGTGAAAATAAAAACTTCAAAATAATATTCAGTGCTTATGGAATAAGAGTAGTAATTGAAAAGTGATGAAAAGAAAGTTTAAAGAAAACATGCCTAGGCTTTTTCTTTAGTCTTTATGTCTGCATCTTTATTTTCATCACCTTATTCTTCCTTTTGTTGTCTCTTTATATATGCGTCATATTTCTAGAACAACTCTTTTATTTCATTCTCATCTAGCCTGTGTGATATTGGAATATGAGGGAATGTTTGCTTATTACATTCACGCATTGATCCAACTTTTGTTTATGCTCCCATGGTCTTGCATTTAATTATGAAATCCTAGTTTCCATCCTCATCAATGTCTTGATGACTTCATAGGAAAAGTTTTATTTTTGAATGTTTTTCTCAAAGGAGCCAAATAATATGTCATTTTCAAGATTACCATAAATTTTTTTAAACATTTAAAATACCATATCCTCTAATTTAAAATCAATGGTGTCTACAATCTTATCCACCCACTTCTTTTATGTTTCCATTTTCTCTCCCGATATCCTTCAAAACCTAAATCCCGATTGTAGCCAATTCTTCAATAGCATACTATTTTCCCATATGCTCAAGTGATACAATTCCTTCCCTTTCAATGAAATATTCATCGAGCTAAGTAATATGGTTCAATTTGGGGGAAATCCTTCAAGATATAATAGCTCATTATCACATAGTTCAATTAACTCATAAATTTCATTGATTTATTTTAGGTCTTTATATTTTGTTATGGATTTTTGAGTGGCTTATTTTCCTTGATAATCACCTTTTATACCCAAGTTTTAATAGATTGAACCTTCTTAACAGATTTTTCAACATGTTTTATAACTTCAGGAGAAGATGTGGATATTTCTTCTTGGCTCACACTTTGGATTGGCCAACTAATTATTATAGACATGAAGTCAGTGATTAAACTCCTTATTTTAGTTGTATTTTTATTATCCTATCCTCATCCACTTTGTGTAGCAAGTCACTGACTGCTTCTAAAACTTCATGCTTCAGTGAATCTCTTGAAGGTTTTCCTAGAGGAATGAATTGAACATTATAATCCTTAGTTGTTATATCACTCCTTGTCTTCCCCTCATGTGGGATTGATACCTCAAGTATTGGATCCAAATGGATCAAGTATGAGTATTTTTGATGACCCTAGCCTTCTTAGGAGATTTGGTAGGTTTTGGGAGAGATAATGTTGTAAGTTCTATAGCCTTCATAGGCATAACTTCTTCTTCTTCTTCTTTGGATAATAATTCTCATATCTAACCTTTTCAAGAGTATTTTTCACCTTTTCCTATCTGCAATGTTTGTTGAGGTTTTTATGGAACAACCACCAATTGTTTGGATACCTCTTGAATATTTTACACTAATTTATCCTTGTTTTGTTCCTTTTCTTCTTCCATTGTCATCTCCTTCGGTTCATTTTGTATTGTATTTTCACCCAATTTCTTTTTTCCTTGGTCTTGGACACTGGGGCTGATCAACTTATTTTGGATTCATAACAACGGTTGGAGTATTTTATCTATACATCTCCAAACTTGGTGCGATCACATATTCTACATTTTCTTTGGGGACTTCTTGAGTTAATATTGTTTCCATAGACGATTCTTTTTCTACAATTTCCTCCTCCTTTAGAGGTTATTACTTGGTTGGAACATTATCATAAATTGACATATTGATCTCATTTTTCTCTTTTGAGTCCTCATTTGGTGACATGGTTAGTTGGCTCTCAGTAGTCAATTCTTTACATTTATTAATATTTTTCATACTTTTACTATCATCAACTTTTTCTTTGTACCAATTTCTTTCGTAATTTCCATTACCTTTTCGCAACATAAATTTCTTCTTGTGGTGATTCACCACTTAGGGTGACCTAGTTTTCCTTTTGGGGATATTTTCAACCTATGTCTCAATGTCCATAGCTTCCCCACCAAAAATTCCTTAGACCTCGACTTGTTCACTTCTAAAGTGGTTTTAATTTTAGGAGATACCTCTGGTATTTGAATTTTTGATGTAATAAGTGGTACATGGATATATTCCTCGACTTCATCATCGATTAGATAACATCTGTATCTTTTGCTTCTTGTTTTTCAACTATTATTTCAAACACCTCAGATGTAGGAGCTTCCTCATTTGCATCTATATATACTATCTCAATTGGGCCTGTTGTGGGTTCATTTAACTAATCAAATGAAGGGACATTCATACCTTTCACTTTGGTGAATCATGAGATACTATCTATATAACTGGTCCATCTTGGTCAACTTGTTGAATTGGTGATGGAATTTCTTGATGTGTCAAAGAGGTAACTATTTTTTCTTGTTCCCTTTTAGGCATAGAAGGATCAATCACTTCATCCTTCTTATGTCTGTGTTTCTTATATGCATGATCACCTTCTCTTACTAAGGTTTGTTTGAATACAATATTGTATCTCTTATTTATCCTTTCAAATTGCTTGATGCTTGGTGTCGCCCTTTCCTTGACACTTTGTGGCTTAGGTTGGACATTGGAACATGTCATGACTCCTCTCATCAACTTTTTAGTACTAGGGTGATTTTGTAAGCCTTCGGAGGGTATTTTGTGTATCTACGCACTTTCCTTTTGTTTGAAGTGGTAATTAAAATGTGATAGGAGCATTTTCCATAGATTTTAGAATCATCTCTTTAGTTTTCTTCTTCAAAGAAGACATGGAGGTTCATATTCCACTAGAATTACTAGTCCATTCATCAACATTTAATGTAGTTAGTATCTTTGAATGTAATTGAGGAAAGTTTCCTCCCGGTGGATCCATCTTATCAGGTCCCTCCTTCAAATGAGGGAGATCTTCCTTCAAAACCCTAGTTCTCTCGAACTTACTGAGCACTCTTGTATTTCAAATGGATAAATCAATGTTCCTTATTTTCAACTAATTCAAATTTCTCCTCATTACATGAACAATCATACCATACTTATCATCATATTCTTCCTCACCCCACTTCATGGAGGTCATTGGTGGCATTCTATTCTTTGGTCGATATAAAATTGACTCATAACTTGTTGGTTATCTATAATTCCCTTAGGTACCACATTAAATTTTAAATCAATTATTTATGTGAGGGTCATTCTCAAGAAGTCCCTAAGTCGACCCCTTCCTCATCCCTTTAATTCATCTAGTATTCCTCAAAGTGAGGCTCGTTCTAAAATTAATTTTCCAAAGTACTTTCCAGCCACCTAATGTCATAATTTGACCTTGCTTCAAACTTTTCCATATCAAACCTTTCCATTTCTTCCTCCATTAACCTAGATTTTATAATGGAAGGGTGGGAATATCTTCCAATTCTAATGGGGAGTTTGATATTTTTCTTATTTCTTCCAAGTAATCATCTTATGAACAAGGGTCAATTGTCTTTCCATATCACATAAAGACATCATGTCATCCAAATATCTTTGTTATGTGCAAGCCTTTCCTTCAAATCCACTAGCTCTTATGTAGGTGAATTTAATATACTTGAATACGAAATAACCAAACTCCATTATTGTGTTTCTAGCCTCTTTTGATATTCTATATTTCTCCTATTTAGGTGTTTACAAGCATATGACAGTGCAAAAAATATATTGTTCACCAATCTTACATTCCCTTCTAATTAATCAATTGTAATTGGGGATAGAATTCATGCAATTTTTGTTTTTAAAAGGGACATGTGGTATAAGGAAAAGGAAATGTCTATTGCTTGAAATATTGTAGATTAGATATACCGTCATGTAAAACTCAAACTCCCCAAAACCACCTAACTTGATATTTGTAACCAATTCTAGAAGATGATCATGAGATGAGTCAGCAATAAGGGTTGCCTAAAAATGCTCCCTTTTCCTTCTAAAACGATCCACATACTATGCCCTAACCAAATTATTGGGAATTATGGTGGTTACCTTCTTTTCTGATAACATCCACTTAGTGTTTATAAGTTTAACATATTATCTCTTCTCAGTTTCATAATCTTTAAGAGCTAATTCAATACCCAGGGTTATCAAAGTATTTATTATTAGAAAGTTCAACATTATCCTAAAATCCCTATGCGTTAAGGTCAACATGGATTCACCACTCCCATCTAAGACTTATCTCTTTTTTGGATTATAGTTCATGGCACAAATCCTAACCAATTTAGGGTAATGCGCCGAGGGAGGTATGGTACCAATTGAGGAAATGTTACTATCCTCGATTAATTTCATGAGTTCACTTTTGTGTGGGCTACTCAATATTTACTGAGGATATCATTCAGATCAGAATTTATGAAATTTGTGTCTATAATCTTATCAAATCTTTGGTAACTCCAGATGTGACATGAAAAGCGACAGAGTTGTCTTCATCATATATGCCCTATCTTTTACTTTCAATTTATTCACAAATTTGGAGTAAAAGACAATGAAAATATGAGAGTAGTAAAATCATTACCAATTTCCTATGTAATTATCCATATATTTTTCCTTCACTCTTTAGATTTTTGAATCCTCATTTCTCAATCTATGCTTCCCAATCAATCTCACTTTGTTCTTCTGAAAATTATGATAACAAGTGCACTCAATTCTTAACATACGATAATGAAAAAAATCGAAGCATTTGAATAATTTTAAAAACTTTTCCTTGATTTTTGCAAAAACTACATTAATGGCGGTAGCCGTAAATGAATTGAATCATGGCCATCTATCCTGCCTCCACCCCTTTTAAATATGGGTCATCCACATGGAGAAATTCCATGCTATGAAGGCTCGGGGATTATTTTCGTATTTTTGCACTACCTTTGAACACAAATAAGTTTAGGAATTTGACCGATCACCATCCCTTTGAATTTTATTATGATCATGACATGTGTTCAAATAGTAGCGATAACTGAGCTATGAGACTTTTCTATATATCTGTTTATTTTCCTAACTAAGCACAATCTTACCAATTCCACCTAAGGACATGCTTATTCAACATTGGATTAAGAATACACCATGTGTCCCCTGGTAGGTCTCGAAATATTTCGGCACTTTTAAATTTTATCTACTTAATGTCAATATAACATCATCGGCCTTGATTCTCAACTCCAATTATATTTTAACATGTATACCACTTTGAGAGCAAGGAAACTTCTTGCTTCGCATCTTTTGATTTCAAATTTTTAAGGAATATTCTTTAGGCCTCGGGGCTAAGTTTACATTTTTTGTATTATGTAATTGTTGTAACTTTTCAAATTAAGCCCGAAACACCACAACTAATAGGAACATGCCACGTATCTTTGGGTGATGGAGAAAAATATGAAATTTGTAGTAGTGGTGAGGAGGATAATATACAATGATTTTTCAAGATTACTCCCGATTCATAATCATATTTTGATAGGAATTTTATAGAGGCAACATGAATATTACATTCCTCAACTAGAAAAGAGGATTTACATCCTAAACATGAGATTTTCACATTGCATTCACCATGACTATATCTTTGATTACACATTTTTTATACAAGCAAACTAGCTAGAGTAATTTTTTTCAAGGCATATATTGGATGAAAGGGTTAGATATATTTGAACACTAACAAACTCCATAAATTTAAATGTGGTCCATGAGATTTTTTTGAGGTTGTATTGAGTCTATAGGAAGCCAACATGGTTAGTTCACGAAGAGTTAAGTAGTTCCAGGGCTTAATCATTATCCTACGTCAATAAGGTTGGCATGGTAACATGATAAATGGATCAAAAAAATTTAGGTAAAGCATGGTTGGACTAGTATGAGTTGGCATAACATGTAGAAGAGGAGTATTAGGTTAATAATCAGGCTTATAAGGTATAGAGTTATTCATTCTTAGTTTTTTCGGTGCAGAAAAGTACACTAGTAAAGAGAGGATGATGATCCAAGATATGATGATGTAAACCAAGCATGGCATGAGAACAATATGATGGTATATTAGGTTTTCAAGGCTTCATAAGTAACTAAGGATGTAGTTTGATAACTTATATAAGTTTATATAGCACACTTCCTAAGAAACTAGTGAACAAATTATACACAAGTGATATATGGAAGAGATTTGTAGAGAAAAATATGAAAAATTGGTCACATGAAATAATTTAAGAGGTATTTTTAAATGTTTGGTAAAAATTTGAGCACCTAAGAATGATTTTTGTTGAAGTTATTCAAGTTTTACTAAAACCGGGTTAAGAGAGAATGACTAAAACAACGACATGAATTATTAGCACTCAAAAAAATTGAAAATATGTATTCCGATAAATCATAAGATTATTTTTTTAATATCAATCCAAGACTTAACTTTTTCAAAAAATTGAGGACAAATGGTTGAGAAACAAAAATTTCTGTTCATTTTTCTATCAGTGATCAAACCCTCTCCAAACACATGTTTTGCATCAATATGAGATTAATGTTTCTTAAGGGCATAAAATTATTTTTAAATTATTTTATAATCACTCATGGTAGTATATGACAATCTATAGTTCATGTTGGAGGTATTTTTGTCCTACAGGTGTGATGGTACTATATGGATTTTTCCTTGTGTTGAAGAAATTTGGCTATACAATCCTGATTGGATAGCTCCAAGATAAATATTCCACTGTGAAATATTGTACATGATTTTTTTATCAGTTTTCATGAAGTATTTTATGCAAGTAATTTTAATTTTTGTGTGAACCATTTAAATCTAACTAGTCTCCCACTAAGAGCTAAACAAGCCTAAAACTAGTCTTTGGTGTATGAGTGAACCTTGATGAAAAAGCATGTTTCTAAGTGAAAAATGAACATATACAGATGGTATGAGTCCAATATAGTCCATTCAAGATCATGTATTAGTTTTATTAAGTTGCTTTTTGTTCTAACATAAATGACACAAATCGGCTTCTTAAGGCGCATAATAAGGCCTAGTGAATAGTCTTGAAACTTGCTTCTTCCTCTTACCTCAATTGCAAAGAGTGGTTAGGCATGGAGAAAAGGTTCCTTATTAAGTTTCTATAAAAGTATTGATCATAAAAATTCACTTTAAGTTGTTATATTCAAGGTGAAGAAAATTGTGTTTTGAAGCTCAAAAACCAATTTGAGTGTGTCTAGTGAATCATGCAAGTTTGAGTCATTGTCTATGAAATGAGGAAAATACAGACCTAGTGAGTTGAACATCACCTTCATCATCTTTGAAATTTAACATTGGAGTCCTAAATGAAAAATTTATGGGATGTTCTTACTCAACCTTTAAAGGTGTAAATATATGCATGCAAATTTGTGAATACCTTGCTCTAATGCATAAGTTAAGAAGGAAATAGTTGTACTTTACTATGTATTTTGTATAATATGCTCTACTGATCACAAAGTATCCACCTCAATCTTGCCATTTTTGAAGACTTTCTCGTTGTAGTATTTTAAACACATTCTTAACTGACATTTTCATGTTGATGCATGTAAAGGATGTTGTGAATGGATGAATAAGAAACTTTAAAGTGTTATTTTGATGAATCTCAAGTACATTTAAGTGATGAAAACCTCCTTAGTACCTATAAAATTGTGGAAAGATATTATCTTCACAAATTCATTCACTCATCAAGTTCAAAATTATATTCTCTTGTGTGTGCACCTAGAGCTCACAAATGAGTGCTCCAAATAAGTTTGAAGGAAAATGGAAATAACAATGAAGATAAAGGAGTTATAATGGCTCTTAAAAGGTCTTGTGATGTTCCTTCATGATTATAACACTTGGGGGAGTGATATTTTAGCTACAATATAAAACCTACCCATTGGAAGATTAATACAAGAGTTGGAATCAAATGTATGAATGGAATATTGTTAGTATGACATGGTGTTAGGGAGTTTAGGAGACTTCTTGTCTCATCATTTGACCCTAGATAATACTTGAAGAATCATGTGGATCATGAAGGCATGACTTATACATGTCGATTTAAAATCACAAATTATGAGGTAGTTTTCCATGAAATTTCCTTCATTTCATTATACGTATAGATAGGTGAGTTATTTGAAGAGTCTTTGAAAGTAAAAATTTAATGTTCATGTTAAGAATTTATTATTTGTTTATAAAATATCAATTTTGACCATGTAAATTTATTTGAATACAAGGAGAGTAACTAATGCCAGTTTAAATCAGATTATGACATATAATAACTAGAGGATGTGAATAACTAATCATGCATGAAGAGGTGGGTGAATGGGGATTTTGTTTTGATAGCCATGTTGTTGCAGGTGGATGAAAACATGAAAAACTAGGTGTGTGTGAATTTATCCATGATTGAAAGTGTTGTAACAGTATGTATACTTAAGAGAGGATAAGTTTGAAGATGAGAGGAGCATGATCATAGTGTGTGTGTGGGAGTAAAAGTGTATGATGAAACTTGGAAGCCTGATTAGATGATGATAAGAGAAATGAACCAGAGAGAATAGAGAAGAAGAAGGAGATGAGAAGTGATCACAATCTATTGTGAAAGAAAACACAAGCAAGTGATAAAAAAATATTATTAAGAAAAGCGAGTAGATGCACGCAGTAGTAAGGGAGTTTAATCTTCCATGTAAGTTGAATCTTACAAAAGGTCAATGGGTGCTTAATTGAATCTAGGAGTTGGTACTTCCATGCACGTAGTATCTTACTAAAGACCTAGTGGATTCTTGTTTAAATTTTTGGGTTGTTGCTCTATGTTGAGCTGATGCTCAACTGTGAAATCATTGTAACTTTATATGAAATTTTTTCCAAGATAGTTCTTTTGTTTCAGTGGGGTTTTCTCCCTTGAATGGTTTCCCACATTAAATACAAGTATCCCTATGTTTTCATGTGTGTTTTATTCTCTCTCTCTCTCATGGTTGAATATTCATGCTTCATCGTGGTTAAGATAGTTTAATTTTGGATGATTGAAGAATTGTAAATTACTTCAAAATTTTGAATGAGCAATGATTCAGCCCCCTTTTAGTGCCTAGAATTTCCAACACATAAAACAAGTGTGTGTTCTTTGGGAAATGGTTTAAAATTATTTGATAGAAAGATAGATCATGAAGTGTAGAGCATAAAGAGTGAATGATGGTAAGGTTCACTTCATATTTATACCCTTGGCATTCAAGTATGAAACGTGGAACTAGAGTGTGTCATAGGGTAGTGATGATGCAAGTTATGTATCAATGTGTGTAAGATATACTAGATGTAGAACACAACATTATATATGTATGTGTATAGGATAGAAATAAGTGGTAATGATTAAAGGGGGAAGAAATTATGTTTCCCCTAGAGTGTGATAAAGATAAAAGGATATCCAACGATAGTATAGGAAAGGGCCCTCCACCCAATGTCCAAGGAGCTAAAGGCATGTGATAATTCTCTAATATTGGTGGTGCATGAAAAGAACAATGTACATGTGAATGAATCATATGTGGTGAAAGAGGTGTTGAAAACATATGTGAAGGATACATATGAGGTGGAGGAGGTGATGAGTACATATGTGAAGAAAACCTATGAGGTGAAGGAGGTGGTGGACACCTAAGTGAAGGGGTTTCTATACGGGGACTTATACTTGATGAGATGGACTAATGGACCTATGAGGATGATAATGTTATGGAGTAGGATTTGTGTGAATATGAGAGCTAGGTGTTGAATGTGCGTTATATTTAAGAGGCCCCTGAGGCCTAGATGTTTTAGCTATTGGAATAATTTCATCAAGAGGATGTAGAGGTAATGGTGTGCATGGTGGAACGCCTTTAATAGTGACAAGTTGTTTATTATAAATTAAATTAAGACACGTGATTCATGGAGGGAAAATCTTGAGTGACATGGAGACAAGGGATACCTAAGAACATTTCACACTCTTTGATTGAATATGCCACAAATAATGACACAAACATGGTAAAAGGCCCAACTATAATGGGCAGCCTAATGTAGCCAAAACAATTATGAATTGGATATAAAATAGTAGATATTGGACATTTGATAGCCATAAGAAGTGCAATAGAGCACATACTGATAGGATCCTTTGGATATATCATGGTATTATTAACAATGTATGAACCAATAGAATCATTGATGTGTAGTGAATAAGAAGATAATGTTGCATGATAATCATAATTATAAAATTAAATAGCTTTTGGGGATGCATCAATAGAATCAATAATGAAATCAAGGGGCCTTGATGAATAAGGGGGCACATTTTGAAATGTATGATTAGAAAAATAATCAAAAGCTTGTGTGTTGTGCTTAGGAAAAGGGTCATTAAATATTTTAATATTTTTTTATCATTGACTGGTTTAGAAGTAGATGTCATATGTAGCTCAAGTGAATTATTTTCAATAAGATCTTCTATGAGATTCTTGATTTTGAAAAAACTATTGGTGGAATGTCCAATGTATTGATGATAGTCACATTTAGCATTTTCATTTTAATTACAACCATGAGGGAGAGATAGTTCAAAATTGAGAGGTGGTGGAAGAGTGATCATATTATTTTCAAGAAATTGAGGTAATAGAAAGTGAGATCCATATGTTAATTTGGTAAATGTACGCTTTAGATGTTTCCATTGAATATTTTCAGCAGAAGAGATGATATTGAAAATTTAATTTTCTTTAGTTTTCTTAGGCATTGGATTGAATGATCATTTAGATTGAAACATATTAGAATACGATGAATAAGTATCTTGATATTTGAGTTTTCCTATAGAGAGTATTTTGACTTCATGTAGTTTGAACATATGACATAATTGATCAAATGAAGGATAAGTCTAAAAATGACACTCTCTTGAAGCGGTGGTAAGAGGATTTTAAAAAGATATTTTATTTACAAATACGTAAGCACAATGGTCATCTTAGCTAGATTGTTCTTATAACGTAATACATAGTCTACTAGATTTTCATTAGATTTTTTTAAATTTGATCTAGTTGCATGTAAGATATCTTGGTGCTGATATTGATTGAAAAATGAGCAAGAAAAACATCAGATAGTGCGTGAAATAATTTATCGAGTGAACATGTGTTGTTGCAGGCTCACAGCACCCCTGGATGCAAATCAGGCTTCTAGGTTGATCACTCTAGCATCCAGTGTGATTGCACAACATGGAAACCTCTCTCCAAGTGTGGGACTTGTGAAATTGAGAGAGGAATCTCCAGATTAGAGGCTGGTTCCTCAAAATCCTCTGATTTAGATCTATATTTTGCAAAACTACAGAGGTTCAGATCCTAATCCTACTCTAAACTGCAAGGAGACAGGGATAGAAATGCAAAAATTGAAACTAACTAAAGGTGGTGATGCACCAAAAGGAGTGGTGAAACATTTCTGTCATGCAAATAGACACAAACCAGAGATTGCAGCATAAAACATACACAGGCTGATAAGATATAATTTAGGATCTAAAATGAAGCAAACAATACAAACAAAGGACTGAAACTCATTCACAAAGCTTGCATTATCATTTCCAGTGTCAAAATCACTACATTACAACCTCAGAGAGGTAAAAAAAACATTACTGATCTTTGGAGAGGTCTCGATTCATCCAATAATCACTTACTGGAGGTGAAAGAAGAAGTTTCTATGTCCAAAAATGTTCCCCCTTGTGAAATGAGCCAAATCGGCTTTTACATTGCATGGGTTGAGCCTAGAGACAGAAACATAAAAAATGTGGGAGCCCATTCCTCCTTGATGTAGATGCATTAAAACGGCATCGGGGACCTTAAAACCCATACCTGTCATTTTGATCTGAATTGCAAGAGAATGCAACCCATTCTGCGTTAAATTTGGTCATTTGAAATGTCACTTCTGGCCATGAACATGTGTCAGAGCTGTTTCTCAAATTTCTCTCTCTAGACTGCACCAAAATTCAAGATTAACCCTATAATCATGTAGAGAATTTCATAAGCTTTTTGTTGATATAAAGAACGTGTAAATCCAAGCTCTGGATCGAAAGATATGTCGATCTGAAGATTTAGGGCACAAAACAGGTGAAAATGTGTTTTGAAATTTTTCCCGTGCTCTGCCACCTAGATGACACGTGTCAAGTGCTGATTGGATGCGTAATTCTCTCTCCTTTGCTCACCCATGGGTTTTCCTTGAAAATTTTGACTTTTTGTGATTTTGGAACATTTTCCACTTTTCCTCTGCACCCCGCCACTTGGGACACGTGGCATGCATTGATTGGAGGACAGGGGCGCGGGGTCTTCCTTTACTTTTAGCTTTTTGGCCGAAACTTGGCCAAATTTTCTAACTCCTCCCCGAGCTCCATGCTTCCCTATTCCATTGGACACGTGTCCAATTCCTATTGGCTTGGGCCAACGCTTGAAACCTCACCCTTTGAACTTTTGGACATTTCCCTCTTGTGACACGTGTCATGATTTGATTGGTCTCGTGGGTCTGCCGGCTTTTCGCGTCCACCGTGTTCATTTGTCCCAAATGTCCCAAACTGTCTGGGATGAAAACTTCCGATCCGCCCGAAATGGGCTTCCTTGTCCCTTATCTGCCGATGACATGTGGCGTAATTTGTTTGGCTTTCGGATCCTTCGGCTATCTATGTCCCACGCGTCCCTTTGTCCCAACTGTCCTAGTGTGAAAGTTCTCCTTTTTGCCGATCCGGGTGGTTTGTGTCCTTCGCGTCCTCGCGGCCCAGATGTCCCAGACTGTTACACTCAGTAGTTAGTCAATTTTCTTCTCCTTCGGCCGAACCGGCTTTCCGCATCCCGCACGTCCCAACGGCCTGGATGTTCCTTTGCTTTGCAGACTGGGTGGCGGCCTTTTGGTCGATTCGCACCCAGATGTCCCAAATGTCCCGACTGTGCAAGGACTAGGACTTAGTCAATTTTCTTGATTTTTTCCGGCCCAAGCTTGCTTTTTGCAACTTTTTCACCTTTTCTCAGAACTTGCTCTTTTCAACCTAGACAGGGGAGTTAGAAAAATCTGAGGGGACCCTAGAAACATGATTTTTGCCCTAAATCAATCTATTTGCCTGGGACTTGAGAATTTAATGCATGTTATCAAATTTACCCTGGGGGTGAATTTTGGATAACAATTTGGCGACTCAGTGGGGTTACCTGCCTGCTAGGTAGAAGATACCAGTTTCTGAAGCAGTCCATTGGGCATGGAGTCATCAAATATTAAGTTTAGAATGCCAACTAACTCAGAATGTGTAAGGAGGAAGATGGAATATCACCTGATGAAAGCAAGGACTGCAAAACATCTCCATGGACAGCAAGCTGTGCCAAAGCACTTAGGGAAAACAAAACTAACCTACAACAAAACAATGTGCACAACACTTGGAGGAATGAAAATCTAATCTAATATTTACAAAGTAGTGAACTTCCCTCTAGAAGAAACGCTTGAGATAGATTCCATTGAATGGAATCTGCAGTTCTTCACCATCCAATAAGGCCAATTGAAAAGCATTGTTGTCCTTACACTTTGTGACCATGTATGGGCCACTCCAAATGACATCAAATTTTGATTGCCTTCTCGATTTTGCTATATCCACATCCCATTTCAACACTAGATCTCCAACTTGAAAATATATATCCTTGGCCTTTCTATCAAAGGTTTTCTTGATCAAAGCTTGATCCTTTTCCATTGCTTGGGATGCCTGATTTCTGATCTCTTACAGCTCCATTAACTCTGCATACCTCACCTCCATGGGCTCAAATTCAAGCAACTCTAGTTGCTTCATGAGTTCCAATGTTGGCAACTCAAGTGACATGGGTAAGATTGCCTCTCTTCCATAGACAAACCTAAATGGAGAGTTACCTGTGAATCTTTTGGGAGTTATCCTATCAGCCCATAAGGCTGATTTCAGTTTGGTATGCCAAGACCTCTGATTCTCGTCAAGAGTCCTCCTAATGATCCTCAACAAGTTCTTGTTTGTAGACTCAGCCTGGCCATTACCTTGGGGGTAATAGTTTGATGAAGTGCTTAGGTAAATACCGTTCTTGACAGCCCACTTAGTCACCTTAGATCTAATGAATGCCAATGCATTATCAGAGATTATTGTGGTAGGTACACCAAATCTGGTTGTTATCCCCTCATAAAAGTCTAAGATGCTAGACTCAGTTGCCTCTTTGAGTGCTACTGCTTCTGTCCATTTGGTGAAGTAGTCCGTGGCTGTCAAAATCCATTTGTGCCCTTGGCTTGAATTGGGATTAATGACTCCAATGAAGTCCAAACCCCATTGCATGAATGGCTGGTCAACTGAGATTGGATGTAATGGAAGGGCAGCAAGTCTCTCTTTTCCTATGAAGAATGCACAATTCTTACACCTCTTGATCCATGCATAGCAATCACTGAAGATCTTAGGCCAATAATAACTAGCCTTCATGATTTTTAGAGCTGTCACTCTTGGTGCAAAATGGCCACTAGCTGGTCCACCATGGAACTCTTCCAACACTCTTTGAATCTGATTTGTGCCAATGCATCTCAGCAGCACTCCATTCACATCTTTCTTGAACAAGACTCCATCAACAATGGCATACGGGACAGCCTGCAATCTGAAGTGTCTCCTTTGGGTCTTGTTCATCTCCAAAGGGCATAGGCCTATGCCTAGGAAGTGTATAATGCCTTGGGTCCAGCAAGGAGTGGGGGTAGCATTGTTTTCTTCTTGGTTTCCACTTGGCTCATGGCTGTCCTGGACTATCAAAATAGCCTCTTCTTCATTGCATACTTCTTTTTGCTTCCCCAAAACCAGCTGCTCACACAATCCTTTCCCTCGTACCAGATTGGTGGTCTTGATCTCAATGTCATACTCCATGACACGGGTGATCCAACCTACCCTTTTCTCATTCAAATCCTTGTTGAGGAGGAAGTCCTTAACCCCAGCATGTGAGACCAGCAACTGGACCTTGTTGTTTGAGACTAAATGCTTGAATTTCTTCAAGCTTCTGATTACTGCAAGTACATGCTTTTTAATAAAAGAGTATCTCACCTCATAGTCATCTAGGCTCTGGCTGAAGAAGGCAATTGGCTGCTCATCATTATCTTTGTTCGATGTACAAAATGGCAGAGAGATAGTGTCATTACCTCCAAATGCGTAGAGGATGAAATCCTTGAGAAGTCTGCAGGTTGATGAGAGTTGGTGCTTGAGAGATGGCTTCTTTGATTGCTTTAAAACTCTCCTTTCCTTCTATTGTCCATTTGAAAGCCATGCTCTTCTTTAACATTTTGGTGATGGGCTTGACCGGGGCTAGAAAATCTGGGACAAATCTCCGAACAAAGTTTATCCTTCCCAAGAAACTCTGAAGGGCCTTCTTGTGGCTTGGCAATGGTAGTGCTCTTATGGCTTCAACCCTCTCTGGATCAATTGCTAATCCTCCCTTAGAGACAATGTGACCAAGGAGCTTTCCTTCATGTGCAAGAAAGATGCACTTCTTAGGATTCAAAGACACTCCGAACCTTCTACACCTCTGAAACACTTGCCTGAGGTGAAAGAGATGGTCTGCTGCATTCTTTGAGAAGACGGTGATATCATCTAGGTATACCAGCATTATCTTGTTGATCAAGCCTTTGAACGCCATATCCATAGCTCGCTGGAATGTTGCTCCGGCATTTGACAGTCCAAATGGCATCTTCTTGTAAGCATATGTGCCCCATTTTGTAGTGAAGGCCGTCTTGAATTGATCTTCTTCCTTCACCATTATCTGATTGTAGCCTGAGTATCCATCTAGCAATGAAAACCTCTCTGAACCAGCTACAACCTGCAATATTTGCTCCATGGAAGGGAGTGGGTAATGGTCCTTGAGAGAGGCTCTATTCAAGTCTCTGAAGTCAACACATAGTCTGATCTCTCCACTCTTCTTTCTTACTGGCACCAATTTTGCAACCCACTATGAGTGTTTGATGGGGAAGATGATACTAGCCTCAATAAGCTTGCTTAACTCTTTTCTCATGAGAGGTTCAATATGGGGATTCTTTGGCCTTTGCTTTTGCCGACAGGGTTTGGATTTCGGATCCACTCAATAGTATGTTGTGCCAACTCTAGATTGAAACCTCTTAGATCTTTGTAAGTCCAAGAAAGGACATCTAGGAAATCTTGACAAAGCTAAACAAAATCAGATTTCTCTTGTGAGGTACTTACTTTGCCAATTTGCAATGCTTTGCCTTCTTCCACTAAAATAGGCTCTGAATCTTCACCCTTTACTTGAATGTTCACTTTCTCCTTCCGGAACTGATCATTCGGGTTGAATATTGACTCCAAGGTTATGAGGCCTTTTGGTAATTTGTTAGTTCTCAGCTGCACCACTTGGTCACCATACTGTTGCTGCAGCTTGTCTTGATTCTGGTGGAGAACTCAGCTTCTTCTTGTAGGAAATTAACAATCTACTGATCATTCTCGAAGACTTGCCAACTTGTATTGTTATCCGGAACAGCTGGTCTCACAACCAATTTGATATGAGGCTGAGGCTTCTCACTTTTTATACTTTCTACAACATCAAACGCAGCCCCAATTGCTGCTAGCCTATCAAGCGGCTTCATTCTTTTTCTTGGGATGGAATTGATGCTAAAAGCTTCAAAATCTTCAATAAGATCCCATACCCGATTCTTGTAGCATCTGAGTAGATCATTCTTGGCAGCATTTTTTCCTTTGACTTGGTTTATGATCAGCTCACTATCACCAAATACTTGTAAATTCCTGATGCCTTTCTTCTTTGCCCAGTGCAGTCCATGAATTAAGGCTTCATACTCAGCTGTATTGTTTGAGCAAGAAAACTGAAAATGGAAGGCTGAGTAATACTTTATACCTTGTGGTGAAATGAGCATAGCCCCTCCTCCTGCACCTTGTCTACTCCTTGACCCATCAAAGAACAATTTCCATACTTCATTCTTGTCCTTATGATCTGGCTTGGTGATGCTAGGAATAGGCTGATTTTCTTCGTGTATGCAATAGACCCCTAGCTCAGATTCTTCTACTTCTTGATAAGGATCAAAAGCATGCACCTTGCTTGCCCATTCATCCAGAGTTAGATCCAGGATGCTTCCAACCTTGGTGTCACTTCATCGTGCTTGGATGATCTTCTTGATCAAACATTTGAACAATTGGTATTGATTTGGCTTGTAGTGTAAGGCTCAATGTGAAAGTTTGCAATAGGCTCAGACCTGATTGGGGCTTTGGTTCCATATCTTGTTCTGAATAACATGTGTGACCAATCCGTCGAAAGATAGCCTCTAATTTTGGCTGTGAAGTCCCTTGATAAGCAAAGAGCAAAAAGTGGTGGAAGTTCTATGACCGATACATCTTGTAAAACAACAACAGTTGGACATGCGTGCAAGGTAAGACTCAAGTTTATAATCACTCCAAATATTGCTACCGCTGTCCCATCCAGCTGTACTACCCCTTTGGATGTTGTTTCATACTAGAGCCCTAGCTGATCAGCTATTTGTTTGGGCATGACAGAACTACTTGCTCCAGAGTCAATCATGCAATTGTGCACTAGCTGACTTCCAATGATTAATGAAACATAGAAAGGAGGGGGCTTCAACATTTTACCTTGTTGTCCTCCATGATTTCCCTCAGGCTGGGCAGCATTTGTAAGCACTTTGTCTTGCATCTGAACTTGCTGATTCAAAGTTGGCCAGTCCTTCATGGCAGCTTGCAGCAAATCTCTTTGGCCTGGGATAGATAGGGATTCCCACATTGATATGTTGACGTTTGTCTTCTTCATCTGATCAATGATACTGAACGGGGATGAAGTATCCTTTGTTGTCCCTTGGTTTGCACATTCACTCCTTGCATGTGGGCAGCAACAACTGGTATTTGAGTTGGCCTAGGGGTTGTTCTTGGCTGCCCTTGTGCATTTGAAACTGGACTTTGCTTGCCAACCACTTGTGGAGCTGTGGGAGGTTGTGGATTGGTTGGGGCTAATGGATGTTCTTCACCAAAATTCCTCCTTTTTTACCTTGTGTTGGCTACAACACCTTGAGAAACTACTTGATTCATGCCACAGAAATCTTCTGCTTGCCAGTTCACCAATGTGGTGTCATTTGGGGCTGATTGCTATTGGAATGTTTCTTGTTGTTGATTGTTTCCTTGACTGCCCTCGCCCTCCACACTAGTAGTTGTCACCATTAGTGCTTGATTCAAAGCACCATTGAAGCACATGGATTGGTTATGAGGCTCATTGCATGGAAAACACCAATCATACTCCTGAGCAATGTTGTTTTGTGTTGGCACCAATGCCTTAGAGGCAGATATGGCATTTGGATTATATGGCTGAAATGGTCTATTGGCAGGAGGCCTTGTTTGATTCATATTTGCAACTGGATTAGGAGGCCTTTGTGGTTGGTAAGGCTGCCTATTAGGCTGAGCTTGGGGTTGATAAGAAGGTCTAAAACCTTGGGCTTGTTGCCTTTTGAGTGTAACCAACTCATTGCCTAGGTTTTGCAATTGCTTCATGACTTCTTGGAGCTCATTTGGGACACTTGGAGATGAAGTAGAAGCTCCATTTGAACTCTAATTTCTAGGAGTGGGAGAAGGAGCCGATTAGGTGCTTGATGGGTGTTTGGATTCTCTAAGCTTGGAAAAAATGGCATGGGAGGTCTAGGGGCAAGTTTGCCAGCTTGGATCAAACAATTTTCAGCCCTAATGGCAATGCTATAAGCCATAGGGATAGTTATGCCTCCCATGGACTGAATTAACATAGAAACATCAGAATTTAAAGCTTTGAGATAGTAGAGAAAAGCACCTCTCGCTATTGGCCCGACTTCCTTTGGAATTCTCTCCCAAGTCCTTTGAAATCTGAAGTTGAAATCGGTCAGTTGCTCATTGGGAGCTCTCTTGATAGTTGTCAGCTACTCCAAAAGAGACAAGTTGTCTCCCTTCTCTCCAAACCTGCTCATGAAGTGCAATACACAGCTGATTCTAGTTTGTGATAGAACCAGCTCCAAGGCTTCTAAACCATTGCAATGCTTTACCGTTGAATGAAGATGCCAGCAACTTGACAACCACTTGCATTTCATTGATTTCATGGATTGCACAAAGGTTAGCAATATCTTTAACATGATCACCCGGAGTAGTCGATTTTCTCCAGTTGAAGTAGGGAATTTTCTTCAAGGTGCGATAGGAATTGGATGTTGCGCATTGAGGGCAAGTGGGCTGCTTTACCCTTGAATTTGATGTAGGGATTGTTTTGAGCCATTTTGATTGGTCTTAAAACCCTTGTTGATTGAATGAAAGGCCTACCAGGTGGAGGAGTTGAGAGAGTTCTATTTGGTGGATATGGAGACCTTTGAATCCTTCTTCCTCTTTGCCTTCTTCTTGGAGATAATTACAGGTATTAAAACAGCACTTCTTCTTGTCCAACTCTTGACCTTGTGGTGATTCTTCTCATGAGTTTTCAGGCCTGCACTTGAAACAAATCGATTCTTCCCTTGGAGTCGCCAGATATGCAAATAATAGCTCTTTTTAAGCAAGAAAATTACAGCAGATGCACATCAACCTTGCTGCGATAAAAATGAGACCTCTATGTCCCACCGGGCATGCCAAAACTGTTGTTGTAGGCTCACAACACCCGTGGATGCAGATCAGGCTACTAGGGTGATCACTCTAGCATCCAGTGTGATTACAAAACATGGAAACCTCTTTCCAAGTGTGGGACTTGTGAAATTGAGAGAGGAATCTCTAGATTAGAGGCTGGTTCCTCAAAATCCTCTGATTTAGATCTATATTTTACAAAACTACAGAGGTTCAAATCCTAATCCTACTCTAAACTACAAGGAGACAGGGATAGAAATGTAAAAATTGAAACTAACTAAAGGTGGTGATGCACCAAAAGGAGTGGTGAAACATTTTTGTCATACAAATAGACACAAACTAGAGATTGCAGCATAAAACATACACAGGCTGATAAGATATAATTTAGGATCTGAAATGAAGCAAAAAATATAAACAAAGGACTGAAACTCATTCACAAAGCTTGCATTATCATTTCAAAGTGTCAAAATCACTGCATTACAACCTCAGAGAGGTAGAAAACTATTACAGTCTTTGGAGAGGTCTGATTCTTCCAACAATCACTTGCTGGAGGTGAAAGAAGAAGTTTCTATGTCTAAAAAATGTTCCCCCTTGTGAAATGAGCCAAATCTGGCTTTTACATTGCATGGGTCAAGCCCAAGAGACATAAACGTACAAAAAAAAATGTGGGAGCCCATTCCTCCTTGACTGCAAATGCATTAAAACAACATGGGGACCTTACAAACCCATACCCTATCATTTTGACCGAATTGCAGGAGAATGCGACCCATTCTGCGTTAAATTTGGTCGCTGAAATGTCACTTCTAGCCATGAACATGCATCAGAGCTGTTTCTCAACTTTCTCTCTCTAGACTACACCAAAATTCAAGATTAACCCTAGAATCATGTAGATAATTTCATAAGATTTCCGTTGATATAAAGAACGTGCAAATCTGAGCTCTGGATCGAAAGATATGTCGATCTGAAGATTTAGGGCACAAAATAGGTGAAAATGTGTTTTGAAAATTTTTTCCCGCGCTCTGCCACCTGGATGACACGTGTCAAGCGCTGATTGGATGTGTAATTCTCTCTCCTTTACTCACCCATGGGTTTTCCTTGAAAATTTTGATTTTTTGTGATTTTGGAACATTTTCCACTTTTCCTCCGCGCCCCCGCCACTTGGGACATGTGGCATGCATTGATTGGAGGACAGGGCGCGGGGTCTTCCTTTACTTTTAGCTTTTTGGCTGAAACTTGGCCAAATTTTCTAACTCCTCCCGAGCTCCATGCTTCCTTATTTCATTGGACACATGTCCAATTCCTATTGGCTTAGGCCAACGCTTGAAACCTCGCCCTTTAAACTTTTGGATGTTTCCCTCTTGTGACACGTGTCATGATTTGATTGGTCCGTGGGTCTGCCGGCTTTTCACATCCACCACGTCCATTTGTCCCAAATGTCCCAAACTGTCTGGGATGAAAAATTCTGATCCTCCTGAAATGGGCTTCCTTTTCCCTTTTCTGCTGATGACACGTGGTGTAATTTGATTGGCTTTTGGCTCCTTCAGCTATCCGCGTCCCACGCGTCCCTTTGTCCCAATTGTCCCAGTGCGAAAGTTCTCCTTTTCGGCTGATCCGGGAGGTTCACGTCCTTCACATCCTCGCAGCCCAGATGTCCTAGACTGTTACACTCAGCAGATAGTCGATTTTCTTCTCCTTCGGCCAAACCGGCAAACTGCCGATCCGCAAGGCCCCGACGGCCCGGATGTTCCTTTGCTCGCAGACGCCTGCGGCGCCTTTCGGCCACTCCGCACCTAGATGTCCCAAATGTCCCGACTGTGTGAGGACTAGGACTTAGTCAATTTTCATGATTTTTTCTGGCCCAAGCTTGCTTTTTGTAACTTTTTCACCTTTTCTCAGAACTTTCTCTTTTCAACCTGGACAGGAGTTAGAAAAAATCTGAGGGGACCCTAGAAACATGATTTTTTCCCTGAATCAATCTATTTGCCTGGGACTTGAGAATTTAATGCATGTTATCAAATTTACCTCGGGGTGAATTTTGGATAACAACATGTAGATCATAAAACTAATGCATGGCGTAATCCTAAAGACTCCTAGGGAATAACTTAGCAAGCAATGTATGACCATCTGTATAATCTAGACATGCCACATGAAAAAATCAGAGATGATCTTAAGGGTCACCATGTCCATTAAAAATGGGAATCTTAGGGGTGAATTTTTTTAGAGGAAGTGGATAAGAAGAAATTTTGGGTGTAAAACAAGTGTGAATAAGGATGAATCAAGAGATGGAAAGGAGTGTGAAGTAACTACCTAAATCTAATGATTTGAAATTGTAAGTCTTGATATAGAGAAGAGGGGTCTTGTGTGCTAGAAGAAGATACTTGTCAAGTGTAATAAATAATAGGTAGAGTGAAATGGTTGGTAGGAGTAGGAACATAAATGTGGACAATAGAAGTATGTGGAAGGGTAAAAGAAGGAGGTTGTGTTACGATAGGCATAAAATTAGTATTAGAAATGGGGGTTAATATCACGAGGTTGGTGGCCTCCTCATGAGCAGCAAATAAAAGAATATATAAATCTTGCGGATGTTCGATAATATGAGAATTAAGATCACGAAGGTCGTTATCAGACAAGGGTGGATAAATTTCAGCCATGTTAAGAAGATGAGCATATGTCTAGAAGCTAATGGTTGGGTTTGAGTAATGGGTTCACAAATGATTTAACGAAGATAGAAATTTATTAAACCCTAATTTAGAGTAACTTATGTAAACTATGATATACATACGCTGAGTATAATATGATGTAAGAAAGTAAGTATGAAACCCTAAGAAAGATATATATATATATATATAATATGACTTAGCTGATTTACGCTTGATCTGAAAGACATCTAGACTAGGAAAACTACTGAACATGAAGTGAATAGTGTTGTAAATGGTCAAGATAAATTTTGGACTATAGAAATAATGTCGAACATAGGCACCAATGCAAGGAAAAGGGAACCTGGGAACAGGAGACCTCTTCTAGGTGCTTTTCACTGTGAAAAATGGTTAGAACATGATCTTTATTATGTCGCACAAGTGTCATGAGACATTCCCTTTTATTTCTGTGTCTCGCTCTTTGATCACCGAGGGTACCTATAACCTACAAAATAAATATCACCTACAAAATCTCACAAAAGACATCAAATAAAAAATAAAGATGTAGAATGGGGAGTTGGGCTGAACCCAACAGTCACCCCAAGACTGAACTTGTAACCTAGTGTTGCACTACATCTCATACTCCATGTATTTCTTGTGAGTTTTTTTAAGAATCCTACCCTATGATTCCCTTGTGCAAGTGTACTTGATATCAAGTTGTAGTTAGATGTAACAATGTAGTAAAATGTGTGGATGGAATAAATAACTTCCCCTTCCTATGTTGTGTATGTAGAAAATGTAATCCCTTAAATAGATGTTAGATGGATGCCTTGAATTGCTTTAGGTTACTTTTGGATGCAAGATTAGGTCATGATAGTGTATGCTTAGTGTATGGTCCTCGATTTTGAAAACATAAGTATTTATTTATATGATTCACTTGTTTGAATTTTTTAATTAATAAGCTGGAAGACCGACCCATACGTGAAAAAGATGACCAAAAGATAAAAGAGATGCAAAAGAAGTGAGTAGGGTGCAAAAGGGTTACGAGTGCCCGGAGGGAAGGGGTTACTTGAGTGCTCCTTCCATAGTTGGGAGTTGGTTTATAAAGCCATAAAATATAAATAAGTAAAATATCGACTGGGTTGTATGGTATACAAGACCAAATGGAAAACACGAAAGATAGAGAAGAGGCCAAAGATAGTTTCCAATTACTAGTTTTCTTTCTTAAGATTCATATGAATTTTAGTATGTGTTTAGGACCTATAAATTTAACCAAGTATGTGATTTTGTTTCTATAATAGAAGACCCTCTCCTTGTAAATTATCTCTTAATTCTCCCTTTTTGAGTGGGAATTCCTCCAATGGTTTGTATATTATGTTAGGTGATCTTGTTATCCTCTTAGGTGACCCAAACCTAATCATTTATATTTGTGTCATGGGAATAAGTAAAATTGATATGCCCCTTCAAGGTGACTCAAAATGATTTTCTACCCTTTTCCTTTAGTCATACCTTCTTGTTGGATACTTTGTGTAGTCACAAAATCACACACTTTATACATTATTTAGTCTCTATCGCATCTTGCTATTCATATGGTGTTTGAGTGAAGAAATTACTAATTAACCCATGTCTTTTGGTCATTTTACTTTGATTTCTTGCATCACGCCTAACCTTCAACACATACTTGCAAAATCTATTTTGTCTTTTGGCATCATTTTAACTTTGACTGGGGTTTTGACCCTAATACTGGGGCACCCTAGGTGCCCTAGTCCCATTTGGGGCTCCCTGAGCCTTTCTACACTTTCCCACCACTTTTTGTGAAATTTCTAACCGTTTGAGCTTCTTATATTTTTATTGGTTGACCTTTTCGAGGTTAATTACAAAATTATAACAGGAGAGATATATAAATATAAAGTTATCAAACCATAATGAGGGACCAAAACTAAGCACTACTATCATCACCTAAGGTTACATCCATCAAAAGGCTCCATTTACATCCATCTAACTCCATCATAAGGCACAAGGCTGGTTCATTTACATCACACTGTGTAGGAGGGAATTTTATTTTATTACATTTTCTACACATAGTTATTGCTCACTATTCTCACAAAGTGTAACTAGCACAAGAGCACGTAGGGCATGGTTGCACACACAAGCACATAAAACTACATCAAGGCTGAGATATAGTGTAGTTCTTAGTTAGTAATTCCACCATTGTGATTACTGAGGAAAGTATAACCCCTTCATATGTATCTTTCCTTTTTAGGGTTTTATGCTTGTCTTGGGGTTTTACATGTCTTTTCTTCATCACCGATTACCAATGACATTCAATGCGGTGCGAAAAGTTAGTGCGATAGGAAGAAAATGTAGAAACCCATCAAATGATACCTCGGAGGAAGGTTACTGGAGATTTTCATAGACCGGGGTGTCCATATTGCAGACTAGGGTACCCACATGAACTCATGTACCTATTTAGGCATCCGAGTCCCCTCAAATTGCCCAGATCTTCACTTTACTAGACTTTATCGAGTCATTTATTCCTTTTGTTTCTCTAGCCATCTCTATGACATATTCTAACAAGCTCATCAAATCAAATGGGTCCTTTCTAACCCTCTTTACACTTTAGGGTTTTGCATATCTATATTCTTAGTTATTTGGGTCACTTTCTATATTTATTTACTGTTGTTCCTAGTTTAGATTAACTATAGAATTACCCATTCTTCCACATTTTGGTGAACCCAATGTATCCAAACCTTACTTCAAATCACATCGTCACCTCATCAAGTCATGAATCGATCATCCTATCATACTTTTGCACTAATATTTTCGGTATAATGACTACAATTGCTGATTTTATGCGTGTGTGTACTCAACATCCTCACCACTTTGTTATGCCTAGGGATGATACATATATTAATGTAGTTACAAATCATCATACTCATCTTAATCCACCTATGGCTCCACCTTCTTCTATCCATCCACCCATTACTTCTACATCTCCTCCTACTACTTCTAAGGTCTATGACATCATTGAGAAACTTAAAATTCTACACGCAAAGATATCCCTTTATGACTTATTGCATAATGCACCAGAATGTTCACATTATAAGATTCACTTCATGTTATTTATATTAAAAGTGATAATTTGTTGCGGTGGCCTTTACACATCTTATATAGTCTTTTAGAAATTTACCACATGTCATGTCTTTTAGTGATGAGGATCTATCACCTTTTTCTAAAAGCAATCCATGTGCACCTTTTCTCATTGTTTTCCTTATCACCACTTTTATTAAATGAGTAGTTTTTGATAATGGATCAGCCATAAACATGTGTGCTTATTCTCTTTTAAAGAAGTTGGGTATTAGTTATACTCTTATTTCTATGAATTCTACTATCGCCTGAGGCTATGACTCTACCACTCGTACATGTTTGAAAACTATTTCACTACATATTCAAGTTGGGACTAAGATTGTTCTCATTTATTTCTATGTTATAGATGTCTCATTTCAGCTCAATATTTTGTTAGGTAGGCATTTGATTCATGTAAAGAAAGCAATTCCATCTACTATTCACCAATGTATCAAATTTTTCCATGATTCTATGAACATACTATCATTACAGATCCTAATCCATTCAAATACTGTCACATAGACCCTATTATTGTTATTCAAATTTCATCATCATAACGTATTCCATATAGTATCCTTGACACATATTATATTGGTCAATAAAGTGCTTCACTACCTTATTCTTTTACTACAAATACTCCTATTATTTCTACTCATACTATGACAATCATCTCACCCACCATACCCACTCCAATGACCACTTCTTTTGCATATATCGAGGCATATTCAATTTCTCCCCTAGTGTAGCTCCTAACAACATACCCAAAAATAAATATAACATGATGATTCCCACACAGATGATTTTGAGGACTCTGATGATGAATTTGACGTTATCAAACTCATTGATGAAGCATTAGGACAACTTAACTTTACTCCTATAGATGTAGATAACTCTTATTTTGAAGAAACCTTTGTGGCCGATGGCCCAGGTGAATATAAATTTAAGACCCCTCCCTCTACTAATGTTATGGTACTATATCAGGGGTCTATAAATAGTGTAGATGCTATTTCATCTTCTCCTCCATAGGCTACATTTTCAATGCCTATTTTTACATGCACATTATTTATCAACAAGTCCTTTTGGCAACACATCCCAATTGACTCTACTTTCTTAGATACTATTTATACATGTGATGGTTTGGTTAGGTTTGGCATGAAACTTAATGACATCTTACCACCTCTTCATTCACCACATCTTTATCATGGCTATTTTCACATTACAACCACTTATGGCCTACATGTTTTTCATTTGACAATCTTTGTTGCATGTACCCCTCGTGATTTTCCACTCACACTTGGATAGTCTAGATTGACTATATTGGTGGTACGATAGATACTAACCATTATTTTCTTACCTTTCCTATTAATTTTGACAATATATCTATTCGTAATGAATATCTTCCCACTTACGCTCTAAATATCTATAATTGGCATGCTCATGGTTGTCCATCGATAGCATTTACTAATGAGGAATATGTAATGAATGTGTACACACTATGTCGAAATGGGTATTTATATGACCCTCCTTGCTCTATATATTATCATGTTTCTGATACTACTCCAGTAGGTTTTGACCATGATAGTGATGATCTCCTTGATAACAACACATAGTCACCTTCTCTACTATACACTTGGGGGCATAACATCTCACACATTCCCCCTCATCACATTAGCATTAATATATTTATCATATTTGCATTATCATACATCACTCTTATAACATATGAACATCCATCTACACACTTTTCACTCACCACCCAATGACATACTCTTGTGCTTTAGTTCACACTTGACTATTGAGGGCTTACTACACATGAACCCCACACACTGCACACTAGGTCATTTCACACATTTTTGTCATATGTCTTACATATTACATCATATACTCTACATTTAGTCTACATCATTTGTGCATTTATAAATCATACTAGTTGTCATCATACATGTATCACACTCTTAGGGTCTACATTATATGCTTCTCATCTTGCATACCATGCACCTTACACTTTTAGTCTACATACACATTTTGCATTATGCATATATACATCATACATACTCTACACATCATACTAGTATTCATCACATATGTGTCACACTCCTATCATCATATACTACTCATTCTACATACTACATAACACACATCTTCACACTACTAGTATATCTACACACATTGCATTACATATTATTCATCACACATTACACATCTTACACATCATATGGTCAGATATTATCATCATGCATACTACATCATCTTCTACATGTTGCACTCACTACCCTATGACACACTTTAGTTCCTTGGTCCATACTCGAGTTCCGAGGGTTTACCAATCAAATGGAACTTATCACATGTTCATTACTTGACCTTCTATCACATAACATTATTAAGTTAGTGACATATGATATAGGATAAATGGTCACCTATACCTTCATATTATATTGGTATACGCTTTAGACTACATCATCACTCTTTCGATCATCTTATCGTGATATATGCTTTGGCTATAGGGTCTTGCATACATCATCTGGAAGACGGGTTACATATCCTCAACAAACATACATAATCATCACAACGCATTAGAAACAACACACATTTAGACCATTTCTTAATGACACACTCTTATTTACGGTTCATTCTTGACTGATGAGGGGGAAAACAAAATGAACCTCACTACATACATTTCCATCCACTTGGGGGGCACATTTCTCCTATCATTTCATCTTACATTCCATTCCACCCATCCAAAACATGTTGCACATCTTGGTTTCCTTTACTCTTTCTTTAATTTTCTTATATATGGTCATTTTATTACATATGCTAGGTAGATATCTTGTATGTCATTACCATACACACATGCACATTCATGCCATTTCTTAGTTGTGATCATAGATTCGAGGTCTCTTACATGCATCACAGATGATTACCTTATACCCGTCCTACATTGGTCCCTAAGGGCATCCACATTCATCTCTTCCAGGTGTTATTATTTCATTTTTCACTTATCACTTTTCATTACTTGGCTATACACACTTTTGACATACTGGTTATCTTTCTAACATGCTAATGGGTGATTCATGTGTAACATTTATTTGTAGAAATACTTTCTTCTATGGTTCTTTGTCTGTTTGTTTGTCTACTCTTGCTTGTTTTGTTTTCTATTATATGTTGGCCTTGCCTTATGTTTGGTATGCACTCTTTTTGGTTATATGTGGCCATGATGGCCTTTTGTGTCTTGCAATATTGTGAGTGATGTCCCATGTTTGTACCCCACTTTGTGCAGTTTACTTTTTCTTCTTGCATGTTTACATTACTACATCTATTAGTAGCTTATACAATTTTTCATAGATCAAACATTGTCTTATACATGCATACTTTTTAATACAAACACTTATCTTTAGATAGCATCTCATTGTTGCGCAATGTGGTTTCCACCAATTACTTCCCCTTCCCATGTAGGGAAGACTTACATATTTCATGTGGTTGGTCCTCTTTTGGGGCCGCATTCTCTTATCGGTGATGTTGCATGCGCTCTCAAATAGGGGGACTTATTTGGGGTTTACACACTATATAACTCTTTTACATCAATTCAATTCAGTTCATTTTCCATCCTTGGCAATATGGGTTATACAAAAATGGGTTTAGACTAGTCTACGAACCCCATACATAGTAGATTTTACAGGACATGGTTATCCTTAGAATTATGTGGAGTAATTATAGGTTAAAGGATACAATGGATTTCCTCTCTACATTACTTCAACCAAAGTGGCATCAAATCTCCCAAGAAATAAGGCACTACGGGGATCTCTTCATATATGACTTCAAGGAAAAATTATAGGTTGGAGAATAATGTAGCTTTCTCCCTACACTTCTTCATCCAGTGGTGCCATAAGATCACCCAAAAAAACTCACAGTACAGGATATCCTTCTATACTTTTTATCTCAACATAGATCAGGTGCACATGTTCCATTTTTCATTTATGTATTTTACATTTACATGCTTTCACATACATATACATGCATATTTTACATACAAATGTGTATTTTACTACTTAATGTTTTTCTCCTTAAATATTCGTTTGTATGAGAAAATAGTAGTCAACAAAAACTACTACAATAATGGGGAAATAACAACATTCTATGGTAGCATGCACGAGACTAACCATGCAGGTACATCACACACATTGGCAACTACACATGTGTTTCTGCCCTAGGTTCACTCTAACAATTTTTTCACTTTTTATCTTTAGTTTCCATGCTCCACTATTTTGTCATTCCACGCTTTTTCTATTCCTTCAACATGTTTCAACATCACTCTACATGGATTATCAAATAAACATATATATCTACTTTATGTTACCAATATTTTCACTAAGCAAAAAAAGTGGGGAAAATGTAGTCACAAAAGCACATACTTTAGACATTATTTAGTCATGGTCTCATACTACTATTCATATAGTTTTTCAAAGTGATGAAAGTATTAATCAACCCATGTCCTTTGGCCATTTTATTTATTTTTTCATTACTTCCGACCTTTAGCACATACTTGCCTAGTCTTTTTGTCATTTGGCATCATTTTACCTTTGATTTGGGATGTTCATCCCAATAATGAGGTGCCCTGGTCTTATTTCGGGCACCCTAAGACTTTCTACACTTTCCCGCCACTTTTTGAGTACTTTCTGACCTTTTTTGCTTCTTATATTTTTAACGTGCATCATTTTTTAGGTTAATCATGAAACTAGAACAAGATAACCATATAAATATAAAGTTATGAGACCAGAATGAAGTACTAAGCACTAAGCGCTACTATCATCACCTAAGGTTTCATCCATCAAATGCTCCATTTAAATCCATCTAGCTCCATCACAAGGCATAAGGTTGGTTCATCTACATCACACTACATAAGAGAGAATTTTATTCTATTCCATCCACCATTCTATTAAATTTTATAAACATATGTATTGCTCTCTAATTTCACACAAGGACTAGGGCATGGCACAAGAGCACCGAGGGAATTATTGCACACACAAGCACATAGAACTACATCAGGTATGAGATGTAGTGCAATGCTTAGTTAGTAATTCCACCATTTTGGTTGTTAAGGATAATCTGACCCCTTCATATGCATCTTTATTTTTTTAGGGTTTGATGCTTGTCTTGGGGTTTTGCAGGTCTTTTCATCATTTGCGATTACGGTGACATACATACGGTGTAATGATGTTAGTGCAACAAGAATTGAAGGAAGGAAACCATCAAGTGACACCTCAGAGGAAGTTTAGAGATATTTTCATAGACCAAGGAACCCATATTGTATACTAGGGCATCCACAAGAACTCTTGTACCTATCTAGGCATCCCATTCCACTCAAATTTCCCAGATCTACAATTTTCTCGAATTTGACATCGCTACTTCCTCCTCCCATTTCTCCAACCATCTCTTTGACATAACACATCAAGCTCATTGAATCAACTGAGTCCTTTCCAAATTTCTTTACACTTTAGGGTTGTACATATCTACTTTATTATTTTTTTAGCTCACTTTCTATATTTATTTCTTGTTATTATTTAGTTTTGTTCCTAGTTTATATTAACTATAGAATTACCCATTCTTCCACATTTTATTTAATCACTTTGGGAGATTAAGGGAATGTATGTGGGAAGCTTTGACCTTGAGGTATAGCCATCTTTTGAATTCCCTAAATCCTACTATCAAAAGCAAAGTGAAGGATGGATTATTAGCTTATTTTCTTTACATTTATTTATTATTCCATTAATAATTTTGAAAACAACCTCTTGTTCATGTAACTTATCAGTACATAATAAAGAAGTTATAATGGTGGAGTTAGTAGCCCATCTATCATTATGACAAGTGTATTTTGGATAGAAGAAGGCATTTCCCATTTTCCTAATAGCCTTCAATACATGAGAAAATATTCTTGGCATAGGATTTTCCATGATCAAATGGTATACTCAATGGTAGAAATCATTGAGATATTTGTTATCACAAAAATTATCACCCTAGGATCTGCTCGATACAAGTCCCAAAACATTATCACATTAAAAGGGGAAACAACAAGAAAATTTTATAGGGAAGAGTATGAAATCCTTTATAAAAGTTGATAAACATTATAAATATTGTCCCATAATCCCTTCCAAATAAGAATTATCTTCAATTGATCCCTCCAATACTCAAAGTTGTTTCCTTTGAAAATAGGGATATTCATAGAAGTAGAATTCATGGAATCCATTGTTTGTAGAACATTTATCTAATACCAAATGAAAAGGTTATAATGTATATGGAAGAGGAAAAAATAATAAACTTGAAGTGTTCATCAACCTCGATATAACCCAAAAATAAGCTCTATATCATCCAAACAAGGCCAAAGAAAACTAGTGATTAATCTAGTGTAATTACTTATGTAATAGATGATCAAATTTTTGCCGTATACACCACTAGAATTTAAAATAATATTTGTAATATTTTTGTTTATTAAATCTAAATACATGCAATAAAAATATTAAGAAAACACTTTCACATATTTTTACAATCGAGCACTATGACACCTTTCATTTGCTCATTCTTTTTCAAACTCAAAATAGAAACACTAATTATAGTAAAATAATCCTAAAATAATTATGTACTTATAGTTAACTTAGAAATATACTTATACTATAGACACCAAATTTGGGTCACACACCCTTTAGTCCCCTTCAATTAATTAACGTAACACATTTAACTAATCATGACCCCTTCATCCCATATTAATATTCATCCTCACATTATTAATTGATTTAATTATTTTAATTAAGTTAATTTCATCCTCACATCTCCACCTCATCATTACACCTCACCCTGGACCCATTCTAGGGGCATTTAACTCACAATGACCAAGTCATCACTCTCAATGTTGAGTCACCACTTGACCTAACTAAGAATTATTCATAAACCTAATTGGAGTTTTTCTATGACCTTATTACCTTTTCTAATGAGAACTCCACTTCCCCAAGCAGACTCAACTTGAAAAACACGCCAAATCTAGGAAGATCTTCACATTTTTTTGTAAAAGGGACCAATTCACCCTAATCGACGCCGGTTTTTCCTCAAAGCATGCACTAGTTACGTAAATGCCATCGTTCACCTTATATAAAATTTCAAAACTCTGTACATGGGTTGGTAATTAAGTTATTTGAGCCTTATTACATTCAACCATGAATCTTCAAGCCCTCCTACATCCAAATTACAATCACACACAACCACGGTGTAGGAAAAACATCCGGTTCTCCTTCCAGAAGTTTGGAATACTCACGAAACACACAGGCTCTATTTCTATGGAACTGGACTAAAAACCTCTCCTCTAATCAACCATCAACCATGTCAACTCACAAGGTGTACACAACACCAAGTAATTACTACAACTTTAATCATTCGGGATTATCCCATTGTATATCTCTTTCCTTTTTAGTATTTTATTACTTTTGTTACTGTACATCACCTTCTTCCCACCAACCCACTATTCAACCACCCCAAGCCTTTCCACCCTTATAAACCTCATTCTTAGTATTCCTGAGTCTTCTCAACCATATTACAACCCAAACCATACTACCCTCATTCTATGTGCAATCACAGAGAGCCTAAAAAACTATTTTTAATAGTTTATTACCTATTGCCCCTATCAACATGGTTCCCTCACCATCATCGATTTAGTCTCCATACTGGCATTGGTCACACGGACCAATATCGGTCTCTGTGTCATTTCATATTCTCATACCAAGTAAGCTTCCCACTCACCCAAAACCAACCCAGACCTCAACTAATCAGCCCCGGACCCTTACTAGACTTACATGACATGAACAAACCTTGTTTCTAATTAGATTTAGTGTTGCATTTTTATTTAGCATTGAATCTATTATATTGTGTGTATGAGAAACCTAAATCATTACATTGCAATAGGACTTATTTATTTCAGTTTCTTATTCACATTAAATTTTTATTAAACAGAGGATTGAAATCCATTCAAGGAAGCATCACACTTCCTGAATCTTTAATTGCTAGGCAATCCTATGACTCTCTCTATTTAATATAATTTGGTGGTTTTGTTTTGTTTCTTATATAAGCCATTGCTCCTAGCCAAAGGGAATCTCATACAATCAGCTTGGATCAAAAGTCTACAATGCACACAGTCTACCTTCCACCTTTGCCTCACAGGTATTCCTCATTAACCATTTTACCTTCTATCTTTTTGTCTTAGAAAGTGTAAAACTTATTGGTGAAACATTTTGGCATGCACGGTGGGACCCATATGGGGTTTGTTGTATTGTTCATTCCTAGGGAAAATCTTGTGTTTCTATTTCCATTCAAAACAATTTCACATTAAGCTTCTTCTCTGGAAATAATATTTTCTTCTGGTTGACTCGATGACACTTGTTTTTGGGATTAAAAAGAATTCTTCTTTCTTTTCTTGCATTGCACTTAGTGAAATTCATACCCTTAACCTCTTCATAATTTGTTCTCATTGAATATAATTTGTGGTTTTGGGTTTTAAAACTTGTGCACTTACATTTTTGAGTTTGTTACATTATAGATCATCTAAATTGTGGGCAACCTATATGCTATGAGTCATGAAAAGATGATGGTTGAAAAATTGAACCATAGCTCACATTTTTCATGCTCTCTATACGAAATCACTAAAAACAAACTACAAAGTTCTTGAACAACATTTTTCCTAGAAGAAGCTATCAAAAAACACTTGATTAAAGGATTGACAATGGGCTCATGATAGTTTCTTTGTCCAGTCATCATCTCAGAGAAGGATCTCCCATTCCAAAATTTACCTGAAACCAACCATAGTTATCAAATTTTTATAGGGCACCTTTTGTTAACCAAAAAATCTATCCTACTTATAATCAATATTAAATGTCATAAGCCACAACATAAAATCTTTAACTTAGGATTTCATGTTTGTTAGCTATATTTATGCTTTCCTTTTAAGGTGTGAGTTTTGTTTCTTCATTATTTATTATCCTTTTATGCCCCATATCACGTGATGTATTCTACTTTTATTCTAGGTTTATTAGGAATTCTCATATCCATACTCGGTCTATGGGTTATCCCTTTTATTTGATCTAAATCACCAAAACTTCATTTTTCCTTCTCATCCCATATTTCACGATGAATCGATATCGGTCCGGTGACCACCATCGGTTACATAATATCACCTCCATCGATTAAGCGATTGATTTTTATGCTTTTTTGGTTTTTACCAAAATAGTATTCTCTACCTTTATGTTCTTTTTGTGTCTTTTTCTATCATTTTATCACACATTTGGGTCTCTAATATCATCTTCTGAGTCCAAGTTTACCTATTTTCACCTTTCATTTCTAGATCTTTAAGTCTCTTATTTTTCATTGTTATCGACATCGGCTCGAGCCGAATCGACGATGGTTACCCTCTTACCGGAATTGGTTACCCCAAATGATGCGGTCTCTCGTATTCTAATTTTCCAATCATAACAACAATTTAATAAATCATTTTAGATTGACTCTGCCTCATTAATTCTATTTTTTTGCATCATCAGCAAATCTCATAATATTTATTCTATCATTATTCACATGGCTTTGAATCGTAAACAAGCCAATTCTCTCGTGTTTCACACTATACACCATCCCCCTAGCCCATCTCCCCTTCAATATCATCACCTATGGACCCCAATAAGGATCTTGTCATACCCATTGGTGATGAGGAGTTCATGAGAATCCTTTATCACAACCTCGTTGCTCTGCAATACTATCTCACTCATTCATCTACATGTGATTCATCAGGATAGCTTGTATATAGCATGACCTGTGTCCATTACTCCTACCCTAATACCCACTTTTACATCAGCTACTACTATCTTAGCCTTACCCTTTTCCACCTTATCACTTATGGTTTCCCATCTTGACCCTACATAATTTATATATATTGCACAGTCTACGTCATTTTTTTTTCCTTTGCGTCATCACTCCTACGATGTCAACCATGCCTTTATCAACCGCCTTGAGTGTAGGTCTATATGCATCCACCACCTCTCATATACCTATTACATCTCAACCACCAATGGTGAAGGCAGACCATACTCCCTTCCAAAACATTTTCCTCTCCATCCTATAATCTCTTCCTTTGATTGCTACGAGATTATTTACGTCCACTCCACCTACCTACACTTATCACCAACATCCCCTATTTCATCTATCGTTTATTCAGGATACTTTCCATCTACATATATTCCGGCCTACATTCCTTCCTCAAAATTTTTGTACTCAGCACCACTGCATACTAGGATACCGCCCATGTCCTACCCTCTCATATAACCCCTTCTACTACACAAGGGTTCCCGGTCATCATCACAACCTACTAATGATCTTATCAAAATGATGATGGAAAAGATGTAGAAATTGGAAGCATATGCCTTTGGCTCACATAACTCTTTGACATATGATGATATTTTCAATGATCCCATTCACCCATCCATTCCAATTCATCTATACCCTCCCCATTGGGAAATTCCTAAATTCAACTAATTTAATAGTAAAGAATACCCACAACAACACTTTTGGTATTTTAAACATGTGTTATCTGATTGCTCATGATGATGCTTTCCTCTTGCGAACATTCTCAATGTCCTTGACAAAACCATCTTTAGACTAGTATAGTGTTCTACCTAGGAATTCCATATTTTCATTTAATCAGGTAGCTCAGGATTTTCTATACCACTTTTCTATCAACATTGTCAAGAAGGTCACCATGACCAACTTGTATGTGACACACAAATATGAAGAAAAATCTATCACATATTTTTCACTCATTGATGGAGCCTGATCAACCAACTCACATTCCAATTGCCTCAAACCGAGTTAATAGAGTTGTTCACTAGAGATTGTGCTAGACACATCTTGCCAACTGTCCAAGTTAAAACCTTTCACACATTTTATGAGGCATTCGCCATAGCCCGATAACTTGAAATTTGTTCCATTGAAGAGAAGAAGATACAATTACGTAACAAGAACATTGTGTTCAAACCAAATGAAACCTATTCTTGTTCCAAACCATAAAATAATTATTCTAAAGAAAATGATCTTCCAACACATTAGTTTTGAAATCCAGACCATCTCATCCATCTAACCAATCAAAGCCTTCTTCCAATCTTTTTCTGTTCAAGATTTCTAGTTCAAGTAGGAGAAACAAAAATATACTCCCATAGGAGAATCTGTATGCTTAAGTTTTAGAAAAACTTCTAAAATCTAGAAGCAGTCACTCTTTCACTGTCAAACCACATACCTTGGTTTTAACCCCTCTCATCTTGTGCCTACATGGAACAAAGAAAATGATTACTATAACTATCATCGTGTTAGAGGACATAGTGACGGTAATCAAATAACTTTCAAAAACATCATGTAGGAAATGTTAGACAATAGAGATAGAATCTTGGATAATCCTAATGCACCAAATAATCATAATATTCACATATTCAAGAATTCATTCCAAAAGCACACTCCATTGTCTAACCAAACCATAGAAACCTTGACCAATAAAAGTAACATTTGTGAGGATCATGTTGTTTTCAACATCATACCAACTCTTCCTGCTCAATTTCCTCCTACTCCATCTATCGAGGAGATTCTTGCATGAGCTCCTTCATCACAGAGGGACCTATTTCATCTACTCCTTTACTCACATAGGAGTCTCCCTTATCTTATCCTTCACCCATGGAGAATTCCACCATATCTTCCGATGTAGTTTCCCCACTCACCTCTCAACCTGATGAATAACTCATAGTACTTACTCTTCTACCCACGGAAGAATAATGTTCACCTTATTCTTCACCAAAAGACAAACTTACCTCATCCAACTTTCCATCTCGCCCTACCACGTGGGATCCATTTACAGCGTCCCTTCCCATTGGTGACAATTATCCATTGGCTTTCAAGGATCCTGTTGATTTTCTCTCTTCTCTTGTACCAATAGAGTCCGGAGTAAACCATTTCCCTATCTCACAGACATTCTTTACAGGGATTACTACCAAATCAACATCATCCCCCCTACATCAATTTCATTCTCACATTTGGCCAGACCACTTGGATTATGGTGTCTTAACTCAAATGAAAATGTTTTTGTTAATATTTCCATGATCTATCCAAAGTTGTTTGAGATAACCAAACCCACTATTCCCATGTCAGTTGTAGCTACCTCTTTTTCATCACCATTAACCAAACCTAAAATTTTACCATCAAATTAACTTTTCCCTATGCCTAAGACCTTACTTGCACCTATATCTTCCTCTACGTCTAGACCCATTACCACAATGTGAGTCATGTCGACATCAAGTCTAGTTCATCCTCCTATCAAACTAGATATATCCATGTTCTCACAATGTTGCAAATACTATTCCCTCACTTAAGAAGAAGACCCAACCTCTTGGGCTACATGCACCGGCTTAACATACTACCCCTATGTCACCTTCACCACTTCCATCTATCCTAGGTCCCCACCCATCAACCTTGACCAAATAGTATCTTACCCAAAGTAAACCAAAAGCACAACAACCTACCTTGTCATAATCCTCTGTTGCACCCAAATTACCTACACATCTTAAGTCTTTAACATCACCTAAATCATTTCTATCTCCTATACCTACACCACTTCCAATATCCTCATCATTACCTATGCTATTCCCTTCTCTTCAACCAATACCTTCCACATTGCCTCTTACTACAACCTTCACCACACCTCCATTATCACCTTGTCTAACATGTCATTGTCCACCATCTTCCTTCCCTTATACATCACACACTTCTTCTTTACATTTACCCAAGAAGGTGCAACCAACACCCAATAACCCACTACCCTCCAAAGAGGTAGTTAGACCTACACCACCTTAAATAACTAGTTCACCCGGTATATCTTTACCCAATAAGGTACAATCCAAGCCTAAAACCATACTATATAATAAACATGTGGTCAAACTTACTCAACTTCTTATTCCACCTCCAGTGACACCTCTCCCACAAAAATAACCCACACTTCCATCCATACCCACACTTACTTCACATTGTGATCCATTGGTAGGGTCTTACGCCAACATCTTACCTAACCTTTTAGAAACCTTTTTCATCACATTACCACCTCTTAGACCTTATAACCCACTCAAACCTAAAACAAAAGGGTTTGACAATTCAAAAATTTGCGCTTATCATCACATGTTAGGGAATGATGTGGAAAGTTGTAAGGCTCTTAAGACTATTCTTCTCCAACTATGTCCTCTTAAAGAAAACTTTGATGATGATGATATTTTAGATGAGGACCATATTCCACCTTCACCTATCACCACACATCCTTATCTCTTACCTATTCAATGAACTTCAACTCCACCTCCATAACCATTTTATCCCCCTACAACATTTGAGATCAATATGGTCGGCATAAGAGATCTAGCCAAACCTCTGCCAAAATGCAAATCTACTACATTATTTTCACAAAAGTAGTATATGCCCTAACCATGTAATTTCCCATCCTATCACTACACATATCATGATTCACTTTATCCTTTACCATACATTAATACGATTCAAATTTCCTCTCGAACCTAGAAGGAAAAAGGAAAGGAGAAAACAAACATGCTCATTTACTACTCTTTTACCCAATATTCCATCTACACTGCACTAAAAATTGCCATCTATGGACCCACATACCCTATTTACGATGGGGTTTCCCATCGACAATTCTTAAACAATTACACTAGTCTCATTTAAATATTTCTTTGTATGACCTTGTCCAAACCTATGAGTCTCATCATCATGCCATCATTGAGGTCCTTTAATCTATTGAGGTTCTACCTAATGACCTTATGCCTGTTGCATCCATTATCACTCCTCACCATGTGGCCTCTCTCACCACTTCACCCCCTTTGTCTATTCTCATTACCACTCATCAAGTAGTCTCTCTTAGTTTCTCTCGACGATGAGATTATACCTCTCTAATCGGATGATCCCGACCTCACATAATCTATTTCCGTCTAAGTTGATAATATACGTGTTAGATGCATTATGATTGATTATGATGCCGATTAACATCATTTCCTCCCATGCATACAACCAAAAGTGTATCCTGGCCAATTACATGCATAATAACCTAGTTATGTTATGTTCATTCAATGATGTCATGATTTCCACTATTGGCACCATCATTCTCCACATTTTTGTAATCCCTTGTGTCATTCTTGAATTATTTTTTCTTAGATGGGGAATTCTAGTACAACATGCTACTTGGCCGACCTTGGATTCATGCCATGGGTTGTGCTCCTTCAACCTTAAACCATTGTTTAAAATTCAAACATGAAGGGCACAACTATACCATTCCAGCTGACCCTTCAACATTCAAGACCTGTAACATGTTGTATCGATCCAATGATGTCCTTATACCAGTTAAAACATCTACCACCAATACCACTTCTTCATCATCTACTACCTTCTCCACCACTTTTATTGATACATCTTCCGCAACTAACTCCTCTATTCCCACTACTTCCACAACTTTTGTAGCTGACCCATCGGCTAACCCGTCTACTTATCAAACAACTAATGCTTCTTCTTCCCAACTACTGTTAGGAAATATAGTGTTTACATTATATTGGCTCATAATATAACTCTTATAATATAATAGTTGGTATATTGGGTTGTTTACATGAGGTTGTAACAACTCACGTAAATAGGTGTATTGGTTGAGTAAGTTTCCTAGTTTATAGGAAACTCTCTCCCTATTTATTTGAGAGTCCTGTATGTATGAATTATCCTGAATATATTCAATAGTGAAGATTATATTTTTGTGTTTAATCTGTGTATTGTTTTCATTTGGTATCGGAGCAGTTTGATTCTCTGTATGTGATGGGAGTATAGAATGGGTAAGGGGCACTGCCATATCCTGTATTGATGCCCACTGCATGAGTTATATATGCATTAGAAGAATTTTGTAGATTGTCTTTGGTATTTTTTTATATATTTCAAATCCCCAGATCAACGACCCTGCAAAAGTATTCTACTTGTTCATTGATCGATCCATATGGGAGAATAGTCGAAGATGATTGTTGTGGTTGCATTTTATCAAGGGATTCACGCAGAGCTGACTGAATATAACCAGTGACAGACATTGTAAACGCAATTGTTCATCGGAATTGCAGCTATCTATCATACTGTTCAGCGACTAGACGTGTCTAGAAAGAGTGTAGCAGAGTAATTGGGCCATGTTTTCACTTTCCTCAGTGAATGTGCCATAGAAAGTCCATTTTTGGCACTCACGTACTATATGATTTTGTTATCTGTCTGTACAGTTATCTATCTATACTCTGCGCATCAATATCTAACATCTACAGTCACGTGGAGGAATTATCTTCATTAGAAAGATGGTAAATTCTTCATAATACAGATCTATACACGTTCAAACGGATTATATTCTCCATATCTGTGTTGGTTGCATCGTCCAGATTTGATAAATGGATCCGATCTTTCAGCATCAACATAATATATAGCACTGAAGTCGATCTTTTGTGGATTTGGCGCCATTCTACCTGGAGTGAATCTTTGAGGAGATACATGAGAAGATATTAATGCAGCTCTGTTCGTTTTACTTCCATATACTTTATCAGCTTTGTTCCATATTACGGTATTCAAAAACTCTACATCAAAATTAAAATAGGGTGAATAGTGTAATAATTCATTTTGTTGTCTTATAGATCTATAGAGTCAAGTATATCATGAGAATTAGTATTATGGCAGTATTGTTATAAGTGTCGCGTCATCATTGTCCGTCAATGTCATTAAAAGTGTCATTGTAATATCAATTGAATTTAGTGTTGTTGTCAAATACGTGATTTTAAGGTCGGTCATAGCATTCATGTCATTTTATGTTATTTTTTGTGTAAAAATTATAATCTATTATGTATAGATTATTAATTTATTTTACAAAAACATTTGGGTCACAAGTGTACAATTGTGAGTAATTTTCATTTTAGGTCTAAATATTGTTGTTCATCAAGATAAAGAGTATTTTTGGTCTAGTCAAGTCAAAAGTATATTGTAAAAGTTTCGTCATTGTCAAGGTGATTTTAGGTTATCTGTCTAGTCATGTCTTCTTGTCCAAGTCAATAGTGTTATATGGTTAGTCAAACCATAAAGTTTTGTTTTGTGAGTCAAAACTTGTAAAAATAAAAATTGCCTCACGAACGCATTTTCGGTGGAATCCGACGTTCAAGGCATGTTATTGAGCCCCAAGATCACATTCGGCTGAGTTAGCAGCAGATTTGATGGAGGAAGGAGGCATCGGAGGAAGGAGGTCAACAAAGTGACCTCTCATCACCACCAACGGGCCGCATGAATGATTTGGTGGCATAGGTGTGCAGTGTGAGTACTTGTTTTTGAGTTTTGCAGTGTTCCAGTTTCAGCTTGGTGTGATTCTTTTTCAGAGTTCCTATTTTGTTTGGTATTTGATGGATGTTGGAAAGAAAGTTGTGTTGGAGCGCAGATGACTATCAGTGATCCTCTGACTGACTTGGTCCTCTAACTGCCGTACTTCGTTGGAAGATGGTCAGCTAGAAGAATACGTTCACTAGCATTAATGACCATGTGCAAAAGCATAAGACCTAACTAACAAGATCCATTCGGGAGTATGTTCTTCGATGCAGTTTGCTTCTCAGTATCTATATGAGTGGAATTTCACATTGTGGGGGGGAATACATACCAATGTTCCATTCCCATTCTGCAACCAAAATGGCTTAGTCAAGGAAAGCTTCTAGAGTGGCAAGTGGCAATTTTCTATCTTTGTTTGAGATTGAGTGGCAACGATCAATGAGAGACTATAATTAAGAACATTACGATTCTTATAGGAAGTAATGTGAAATTTTTCAGTATATCTTCTATTGTGCAGTTTTGAGATATGCATGTTGTGTTTCCTACATAATTCCCTGATGTATAAGCATAGTGGTGAACAGTAGCACCAGAGTAAGTCAGTTCATGGATCTTGAAAGGGTTTGTGGGAGAATCCAGAAAACCACACGAGGTGGACAGTTGATGAGGTTCCTGTCACGTCAAGGTTTGTGGTAAGCCTGTTTAAAACCATGGAAGGAGAGAGCCTTTCTTTTGGATCAAGGTCATGAGTCATAGAGTTGGACATGCCACAGGGGTGAGCATACTGCAGTTGAGAGTGTGGATGTTTTTCTACCATGTAAACACTAAGGGGGGGAATGTTAGGAAATATAGTGTTTACATTATATTGGCTCATAATATAACTCTTATAATATAATAGTTGGTATATTGGGTTGTTTACATGAGGTTGTAACAACTCACGTAAATAGGTGTATTGGTTGAGTAAGTTTCCTAGTTTATAGGAAACTCTCTCCCTATTTATTTGAGAGTCCTGTATGTATGAATTATCCTGAATATATTCAATAGTGAAGATTATATTTTTGTGTTTAATCTGTGTATTGTTTTCACTACCCAGTGATTCATCCATTCCCACTACCCACATATCAACTACTAATCCCTTAAAAGGTGTTTTTCAATGCCTCACTCTAGGAGAGTACTGTATTTATAACATTAACACTTTCCTTACTCCTCAAGAGTATAGTAACCTTCACCAACATCCCCACTATGATCACCAAATAGGTGAGGATTTCCCTATGGTACTCCCCACCTTCGTACCAACTTAACATATGGGGCACTTGATGCTTTTACCTACTCACCCAATCCACCTTACCAAACTCGACCATTTTCCTCTAATATTCAATCTCTCACTAGCCACTTCTTCACCCATACCTTCCTCCATTGTTGTGTTTAGAAGGGCTTTGTATTTGGTTTCTATGAACAAGGCCTCCATACTGTCATTTCTTGCACCAATCGTAAGCATAAATATCGCAATGGTATTTGATTTTCTGAACCACCTTCTAGGAAGGCCAAAGTTGAACTCATTAAGGATGATAAACATTCCCTATCCCATTCACAAACTTCACCACCTTCACCTACAAATTCTATGGACCCGATTCTATTCCTCTTAACTTTTTTTTTCATGAACACCATTTCCTTAGGACCTCAAACTTATCATCATGACGGTAAGGCTCCCTCTTCTCTTCTCTTCCTCTATCCTAACATGATTTAAGTTGATACCCCTTTTATTAACTTCATGCAAAGTCGGAAGATGAGTCTATTCTAATATACCTTAGTGCGGAAGATTCTTATATTCACTGGTCATTACCTTATGAGACACAAACCATGTTGAATGAATTGACAATCGAGATCAATATTCACACTCAAGATGACCCACACATTCTAAAAATAGGCCAATTTTTAGATGTTATTGAACATGAAGCTTTCACTTCTTTCCTTCGAGATCATAACAACACTTTTACTTAGTCCTATGTTGATATGCCTGGTATTGACCCAAACATTGTTGTCCATAATATCATAACCATTCCTGATGCCAAACCTATGAAACAGAAGCTACGAAAAATGCATCCCTGCATTTCCCTTCTTGTGAATGAAGAACTCCAACGCCTTATTTTGGTTTCTTTAATCCTACCCATTGATTATCCCCAATGGATCTCTTACATTCTTCCTATCACAAAATTAATAGGGGGACTCTGCATCTGCATCAATTTCTGCAACCTTAACTTAGCTTTTCCCAAAGATGACTTTCCTCTACCTAGTATTGACCAACTAGTTGATCTCATCACCGGCCATGAGATGCTATCACTCATGGATGGTTTCTCGGGTTATAACCAAATATTACTCACCCGAAAGATCAACACAAAACTTCCTTCATCACTCCTTGGGGGACCTTCTGCTATCATTTCATGCCCTTTGGCCTTAAAAATTCTAGTGCTACATATTAGTGGGCTATGACTTATATTTTTCATGACATCATGCATAATATATTGGAAGATTACATTGATGATCTTCTTGCCAAATCTAAACATCGGGCTGAGAACCTTGTTGTCCTTAAATTTATCTTTGACCATCTCATCAAATACTGTATTTTCCTTCAACCTAAAAAGTGTGTCTTTGTTGTTCTCTCTAGTAAGCCCCTTGGTTTTATCATTTATTTGTTTTGCATTGAACTTGATCCCACTAAAATCAAGGCTATTCCTAAAATTTCTCCACCTACCAACCTTCATCAAATTCGTAGTTTACAAGGCAGGTTGAAATCTATTCATCACTTTATTTCTAAACTTTCGGCCGCTACCATCCATTTTATCGTCTTCTCAAAAAGGATGTGGCCATCAAATTGAATGAAAAATGCCACAAATCCTTCAACACCTTAAAATAATACCTCCTCCAACCACCTTTGCTCATTCCCCCTAAGAACGACCAATCATTTTACTTTTACATTTCTGCTATTGATCATTCCCTATGTGCCATGCTTTCTCATTGTGAATTACAATAGGACCTATTTATTTTAGTTTCTTATTCACATTAAATTATTATTAAACATAGGATTGAAAGACATTCAAGGAAGCATCACGCTTCTCAGATCTAGCCTTGCTAGGAAGTCCTCTAACTCTTACTATTTAATACTATTTGGTGGTTTTGTTGTTTTTCTTATACAGGTCATTCCTCCTAGCCAAAGGGAAGCTCACACAGTAAGCTTGGATCAAAAGTCTACAACGTGTGAATGATACCTTCCACCTTTACCTCAGAGGTATTCCTCCTTAACCATTTTACCTTCTATTTGTTTCATCGTAGAAAGCATAAAACTTATTGGTGAAACACATACAATCCTTATGAAAATTCAACATGCAAGAAAATTTTCCCAAAAACAAAACTATACAAGCTAGGCATACATTTAAAGCCTAATTATAGCTCTCTCTAAGATAATTCTCCCCAAGGGCTCTAAAATATAGGGATAGTCATAAAATTATCATATTTGAATTTATCTTAACTTACAAAGTTTCTCCCACCTCTTTGGGGATGACTACACAAGAATGTATACTTATCCAAAATTGACAATTCATAGACTATTTTTAACGTTTTCAACTATTGATTAGAAATCAATGAAAATCAATTATTTGGTCCTACTTGAATAAAAAAACACATGAATAACATAAATCATGCCTATAATTTTATTTTTGAATTATTTCTAAAAATAGAAATTATCTAAATTTAACAACTTTCAAATGTCAAAATCGACATCATTCCCAACATTGTGTCCATTAATACGATGGTATTTACAAGATTCTCATCATATATGGTGTATTAAATGATTGTTAGGTCTATATCAAGTAGTGTGAAATATTTTTATATAAAGGGTAAAGGAAGGTTTTGGAAGGGACCCTACCCTGTTACAAAAGAAGGATTTGAGATCTAGATATTACAATGAGGTCCATAAGAAGTAAAACAAATGAAGAAAAGGAATTGTTGCAATAAAGAAGCCCAAATGCATCCCAACAATAGCCAAAAAGTAACAAGATATCTAAACAAAGGGAAAAATAAATATTCCTAGCTTAGTTCGAATGTCCTTTTTTTAACTTGAGTGGAAATCTGGATGAGATCTTTAAGGATATTTTCTCTCTTTTTTTCTTCCTTTGTATTTATTTTTCCTTTGATGCTTATTTTTGTATTAAGATCTTTAATGATGAATCTATTAATAGTATTTTTCATAATAAAACCATCAGCAAGGATTTTTTTGTTCTCCACATTATCTCGTATTGCTTCCACATCCTACTAGTTTTGGGTGACCATATTAAACTTGTTGTCTTTGAGATATTTAATAGTTTATTAGATCACCCTGATGTATTTTCTAATCCATTTAATCACATATTTTTTTAGCACAATCTTAATTTGAACAAATTCCTTAGTGCTTTTATCAATATTATTTCCAAGAGAAAGAAGACATTGAGAAACCATATCCTCATCAGATCCCTACCGAATATTTTCCACAAAATTACTAGTTCCATCAATATTATTGTCCTTGTTTGTATGAATTATAAGCACACTAGTGGTATGGATCTCTTCTCCCAACCTTTTTTATTTTTAGGGTTGTAAATAGGTGGGGTATTGGGCAGAGTTATGTGGGTAGGGTTATGCTTGGGATTAAGATTCATGAAATGTGAATGAATGAGGAGGATAAAAACTTGGTGAAGCAGATAAATTTGAGTAGTGGTAAATATGATGTGTCTATTTTTGATTAATTTTTGTAGGATAATACTATGTGTATCTTTTTCACATTGTATAACATATTTTTATTGACTTTAGAGATGGTGGGATGTGTTTCGTACCTTTTCTAATGTGAATGTTTTTCTTTATTGTAATTTGAATGAATTACATTTGGTGATGTAGAAACATTGGAAAAGGTTTCTAAGGTATGGTTCCTTTGCACATGAGAATGCATATGCATAAAATTCTTAATGGAGTTATAAGTAAGTGTCTTAGTTGTTTAGGATAGTAAAAATATGCATAATCTTTGTGATCTTCTATATTATCTACTAATTGAGAAAGATATTTTATTTATCAAGAATTGAATTGATAAATGGAGTCAATAAACGTTTACAAAACATTTTATGTTGTTCATTAATATTAAGTATAAATGTGATTGATATACTAAAGTTGTGAAATTCATTATATTAGCTTGGATGGACTCATCATTTTGTTGGCATATGGTCTCGAACTATACGAATCATCCTAATTTGTATGATGTGATAAAAAATGAATGGATTTTATCTTTTAATGTTGTAAAATTCTTAATATAACCACTAGTTAAACTATGGAAAAAATTAAGGAAAGTATTATGGGACTATATGGGAATTATTTGAGAAAAGAGAAATCATTGTGTGTATATGATTTTGAACATTTTGTAAACTGAGATATGTGTTGAGAATAAATATATCTTCTTGTGAATAATATAAACTTGGGCATACATAATCCAAGTGGGTAGAGTATTTTCTAGAGACATATGAAGTTTTCTCTCATAGGTTTTTCTCGATGTCTGAGGGTATTTAAATGAGGGAACACTAATCTCCTCCTAATATTATATTTTTCAATCCAAGAATTTTATTTTCACAATGTGATCTAAGTTTTAAGGAGAACCAGGGTATGCTTAGGTTTCTATTTTCTCCCATTTGGCACCTTATCCTAGATTGGAGAAAATTATTGCCCGTGCATGATGTGTATAAAGTTGATAGATAGACAAAGGTTCTTTATGATAAACATTTCTTATTACCTCCTTGTCTCAAATTTTCCTCCTATGACTTTAGATGAGCCTATCAACATGACTTGGTGACTAATGAAAATATTGATTAAACTGTGTGAATTTTATGGATTTTTTTGGTTTTGGTGCTATAGTTATTTTTTTTAGGATGGGGTGGATTTTTCTTTGTGGGATTTTTGGTTGGGTTTTATGGCCCTATATGGTGGTTATTCACTATAAGTCCTTTATTCTCGATGTTGTAAAATGGATAAGTTTTCAATTTAACTTTATTTAATGTGTCAATTGGTATATGATATGAATGTACTTATTTATTTTTGTTTATAAATAAAATGTGGTTTATAGATCTAGTAAAAATCATTTCTTGTTCTAAAAATCTATATGGGGAGGTAACATTATAGATTATTTGAATCATTGTTTGTCTTGGCATAGTATTTTTATCAATCCAACTAGTAAAATCCATAGAGGATAAGTGTAGAATTCAGACCTCATGTTGTAATTTTCCTACATCTTGCATCATGAATTACAATTTTTGATTGGGAACATTGAAATATTAAGAAGATGTGTTACATAATGTCGATAATTGGGATTAACATCACATAACCTATGTGTATGAATAATAGGTATATCATTATCACATGAATTAGAAAAATTAACTTCATTTAAATATATATGTTGAATATTAAATTTAAAATATATCTCATTATGATAAAATAAAGACACAATATTTTCCAAAGACAATTTTTTTATTCTAAATCATGATTAAGATTTGACAAAGAAGAAAATTTATCATTTTTCAAAGATATGTTTTGATGTATTCATGGTTAGGGCCCCCAAAGAAGGTATGCCTTAGATGGTGACACCCTTATCAAATTAGATCTCACTTTGAAGCAAGATTATAAGTAAAAATTTTGGAAAAATCATGTGAAATATTCTTATTTTAATTTTTAGAAAGATTAAAAACTTAGGCATAATGGAATTTTATTCTAATTATATTTTATGACGATACTCTACAATAATTCTTCTAATAATTCTAGTCCTATGACTTGTCCTAAGCTTGTAGACTCTAAAAAAACATCTACAAAACCACACTTTGATAATTTTTTAAACTTCAAACTAGAATACAAGACCGGACTCATTCAATGGATGAATAGATAGATATATAAATAACTTGCATTCCCGAACTACCTTATATTTACATAATTCATAGTGACTCTAGTGGGAGAAAAATATACCTTTTCAAGTAAAGATACCTTGAAATATTCATTAGAATTACGTATGTCACGATTAATAATTTCAAAAAAAATCCTCTCTAAATTCAAACTCAGTCAAATCATTTAGGGGATCCCTAGCTATGAAATATATATCAATAACCATGTATGAATCCTAAGTAAATTAATGTTAACATGATATCCTTTTAGCTAAAGATCCCATAATTGTATAAAATAGAAGTGGTCACATATAAATGCAAGGCTTTGTGGAATTGATAGTGTTCGAGAGGCCTCAAAAGTGTATCATGACATAACTAGGAATTGGTGGTGTTGGAAAGTATTTTTGTCTTTAGTTCACAATAATAGTGCTATGCGGAAATTAATGATGCATAACTATGTACACAACTAAGTGTAGTGTTTCACAACAGAACAAAGATTATATTAAATGAGTGAAGTTATAAAAATAATTGTATTATTTCATGAAAAAATAAATATTTGATGGCATGGGTAATGTTGCATGAATTCTTATTTTTACGTGGATTGGATAGGGTTTACGACATTCACAAGAAATGGTAAAAGATTTTTTTCATAATGTGCTTAGGAGTGGCATGGAATTACAAAGTTCCTTATTTAAATTAAATTTAACTATTTTTTGGTGATGCAATCTTGATTATTAACATGGATGATCTTGCATAAAATACCCTACATAAGAAGAAACTTGAACCCATTGTTTCACCACAAAGTAGAGATTAAACATATAAGAGGTAAGGGTGAGGAGGAACACTTGTGATAGTCAAAGATAGTAGAATGATTGTGAATATGTTCCCTTTGGCTAGGAGGAACAACATGAAATAAAACACAAGACCACAAAATAGAATTAAAAATAGTTTTGATCAGAGAATACTTGTTAGAGATCACACAAGAAGTTCGTGTGGGAGAGAAGATCGGGATCAACGATGCGAGAGGGACGGGGAAGGACCCACGCACGGAGGCCAAGTTCAGCTTTTGGGACTTAGCTGATTTTGAGCATGAAGAACTATTTTTAGAAGATGGAATGTGGAACACACCAACGATATAGAGACGTGTGTGCCACACATTATCTATCTTTAGAGGATCAGATCGAAGCATTTTGCATGGGGACGAGCCAAGAATAAGATTGTCACTTGATTAAGCTGTAAGAGGTATATAGATAGCACACTTGCATGTGTGGATATGCCTGTAAATGGTGTGTGGATATTAATAGTATGTGGCCTATTTTTGGAATACATAAGTGGTGAAGGGAAAGTCCCCACCCTATATATACGATATAAAGTACATATTAAAATATATACATAGAGAGAGATGAGTGTATGAAGGCATAGAGGTATGCGGGCATGATTGGATTACTATATCAGATCCATGTGTGCATTGGTATAGATTGACATTATTGTAAGGAGATTCTATGTTTATTAATATATGGAATATATTAGCTAAATCTAAGTGTCATTCTTGTGTGTAATTGAGTAGTGCATGTTATTAATTCAATCATGATTACTATTTAAATCTTGTTCTTTCATAGATCTAAATGTAGCATGTATTGTAGAATGGTGAATTAGTTATGGATATATATGTTTCTTCCTTCATCAAACTAACATCCTGATACAAATACCCTAAATAGGGACTTGGTACCTTTGCATGCATCGGGTGAGTGCTCAGTCTAGGCTGAGTGATGTGTCAGCGTGACTAGTGTGTTATTTGGTAAATTCTAGGTTACATCATTGGTTCCGTTGTCGAGACCTCTTTTTAGTTATTTTCAGGATGGTTCATGATGAAGACGTATCGGTTAACTCTAACAAGTATTGAGGAGTGGATACATGATCTGGAGGAAGAATATGCATGTTGGTTCAAGTAGTGGATCTGATTTTAATGCATGCACTTGGGTAAAACAAAATCTATATGACAGCTTATATGAGAGATTTTTTGCTATCTTTCTAGTAGAACTATACGAGTGGCTTACTGCTTATACATCTCAATGGAATCGGAGGCATCGCGCACTTATTTAGACACATGAATAATTTCAGGCCTTTATGATGCTGATTTGATCTAGAATCAAGCTTTGGATACGTGGTTTTGTGTACCTTTGCATGCATCGGGTGAGCGCTCGGTCTAGGGGTGAGTGATGTGTCGGCGTAACTAGGGTGTTATTTGGTAAATTCTAGGTTATATCATTGGTTACATTTTTCGATACCTATTTCTTAGTTATTTTCGGGATGGTTCATGATGAAGACGTATCGGTTAACTCTAACAAGTATTGAGGAGTGGATACATGATCTGGAGGAAGAATATGCATGTTGGTTCAGTAGTGGATCTGATTTTAATGCATGCACTTGGGTAGAACATAATCTGTATGACAACTTATATGAGAGTTTTTTTCTATCTTTCTAGTAGAACTATACGAGTGGCTTACTGCTTATACATCTCAATGGAATTAGAGGTATCGCGCACTTGTTTAGACACATGAATAATTTCAGGCCCTTTATGATGCTGATTTGATCTAGAATCAAGCTTTGGATATGTGGTTTTATGGTTTTATAAATAGTTATATTATCGAATATTCAATTTCAACGTATTCTTTCTCGGAGGTAGTTTAATTCTAGTTTTTGTGGTATCTAAGAGGAGTATATTTGCAAGGTATTCTATTGGCAATTAAGATCTTGATGGTAACTTTGAACCTGGAGAGTAAACCGATGGCTAATTAACTTCACCACGCGTGAGAGAAAGAATAGGTTTGGTGAAAGATGGCAGACATAGAAGTAGAGAGGAAGAGAGAGGAGAGGTGGCTTAAGTATAATGAGGCACATGAGAGGGAGATAGAGAAGCAACATTTTGTTGCAGAAAGTATGGCATTGAGGAGAGATATGGCTCATGAAGGATTTATAGCTCACATAGAATATGTGGAGCTAGAGCATCAAGAACTCCCCCATCTTGGAAAACATGATAGAGATCCCCCTTCACCTCACACAGAAGTGCACCAGTAGAGACTACCTGGGTTGTGGGCATGCATCTTAATCCACTTGATGACCTATCCCTTGCACTTGGTTTTCCAGTATCTAGTATGAAAAGTAACCAACAAGCTAACTTGGGAAGTAGGAGAGTAGGAGTAAGTTAGGGAGTAAGTACATCAATGGCAAGATAGACAACTTCAATGATATTTGGAGGAACATTCTTAGGCACATCATCTACACAAAATGTGAGCACGTAAAATGTGGGATTCACCTCTGGAATTGGAACTACCTCATATACTGTAGGGGTTCAGTATAGTACTATTGTCAGAGCACAGGGGTGTACATCTATAGGTCATATTCCAACTACAAGTGGAGGATCAGGAGGTATAGGTGGTTCTAGTTTCGATGGATCTAGTGGTTCTAGAGGAAAAGGAAACACAAGAGGTTATGGATTAGGTGGTTAAGGTCTGTAGTAGCCACATAATATTTATATGGAGATGTCTCTTCATCTTCTAGAGTATATAGGCATAGAGGATGCTACTAAGTATGTGGATTTGTGTGAGATCTTGTGGCATGGTAAAGGTATCACAACTTCACGAGTGAAAGGAAATTCAAATTTCTACTATATTACAGGGACGTGCACACACTGGTACAGGGAAGTTTGACCCCGATAAAACTTGCATGGACTATGTAGCATTGAAGGATTCTTTCTTGAAAGAGTTTTATATCCATGAATTTGAGCAAGAAACTATCAATGTACTCAAGGATATCAAGGGCACTACTAAGAGTGTACATGAGTATGATGCCCATTTTAAGACACTTCTATCTAATCTATTTTATGATATTCACACAAGCCAGCATGGACAATGGTTTTTTGGAGGATTGATTACACCATTTAGAAGGGCATTGTCACATAAGACATAAATTGATCGATAAAAGTACTAGAAGTAGCTTTACATGCTGAGGTAGTTGGGAGCATTGACACTAGCATTAGTCCATTATTAGAGGCACAAATTATAGCTATGGAAAATAAGTTAGCGAAGCTATCAGCAAATTCAACCCATGAAACACACTCAGAAATTTGGTGTATATATTATGAAGTGGAAGGTCACACCAAGGATAGTTTCCCTCACAAATATATACGCTCATTACTATTGGATTGTGAGATTTTTCATTTAAATCATGATGCTAGTCATTTTCCTTTGTTACAACGTGTGATAAGGAAGAATGTATCTTACTTTTGCACAATTTGTAGGTCCACAACCCATGATACTCGGGACGGTCGAGTTGATTGGTTAGATCTAGGATTTTATAGACATTGGGGTACAACATAAAAGTGTAACAAATAATTATAAGGGTAAGAATGAGCACCAAGATTGGGATCATAATCAAACATGATATGATAGGAATGAGGGGCGTTTTAAAGTATGTCATGGAAGGGGATGTGGATATTGTGGTGGATATGGAGGATGAGGCCGTGGTGGAGGAAGAGGTGAGTTCCCTTGTGGAACATGTTATACGTCTGAGATCTCCTGACCACTATAGGCATGAATGTCCTTAGAATATTGCATGTTCTTTCTATGGAAAGAACCATAGCTATGAAGAGTTCCTAGACTTATATGAGCATCTGAGTAAGCAGCATAAGAAAGAAAAAAAAGGCACCGGGATGGTTAGAATCCAACATGCGGTAGAAGATCAGTGGATGCCCAAGATAGCAGAAGGACCTAAGGCATTGACAATGAAGATTACTACATGAGTTGAAGTGGCACATGCAAGAGAGGAATTGCACTAGAAGCCTATGATCACCAAGGAGGAGGTTTTGCATGCAAGGTACCCAGATCCTTCTCATCAGAAGGAAGTTTACCAGGATACCATGGAAGTGCTAAGGAATCTTTAGGGTGAGATACAATACTTAAAGGAGCAGAAGAAAGCATCAGAGATAGTCCAAACTGATATCGATGATCTATGAGAAGTGTGAAAATGTTGCGCCATGAGAACATTATTCCAATATTAGGAAGTTAGTTAAAATGGAACACTCTGCATGTAAGTATTCGAGACCGGATGACAGATTCTGCATGCAAATATTCCCCCTGATAGCATTGACTATGACAAGGAAATTACTCTGAATGTTTTTTTGGATGGATGGCTATTGAGCAACATATTGATTGATATAGGTGTAGAAGTAAATGTTCTTACATTATATTCATGGGTACAAATGGGGATACCCCAATGACAACCATCATCTAATGTGTTGTTTATGGTAAACAAGACTAAGGCCACTCCCATAGGAGTTTTGAAGGATGCATCTATAACTATACAAAGGGCCAAGTTCACTAGGGATTTTGAGGTATTAGCACTTGCAAAAGAAGACAACTTTCTAGCCTTGCTTGGATTCCCTTGGTGTTATGTGAATAATGAAGACTTTAGATTCAATAAGGGTTATATCAACTTTGAGAATAAGGAGGAGAGAGTTGTGATACCTCTAATAGATGGGAAGTCTACACCATATGTTGAGCCTCTAAGCGAGGGGGACTTAAATAAATTTTATGTATGCACTATTCATGACCCAGAGGTCAATGAGCCATCAAAATAAGGCATCATACAGTGGGAGTATTCTCATTCTATTAGTGATACTACAAGTATTGCTTGTGAAAATTGGGCTCATGGTACATATGAACTAGTAGGGTGTGAGGTGAAAAGCGCAATTGCGAGAAAGAATGGACTTTGTTCAATTCGATGGATAGGTAGCACAGTACCTTGGTATATAGGGGCAGAAGATCTTCCTGTATTTTTGAAAGCCATGGAAACATGGTGGACAGATAAAATTAAGAGAAGAGATATGTTAGTATATACCTTGCGCGAGACAACAGCGCGTTGGTGGGTAGTCCACAAATATAATCTTATAAAATGGGAAGAGATTAGAATCACCCTATTTATTAGGTTTGTAAGGAAAAATGCACCTATGTAGATATGCACTTATCATGGTGATCAACCTATTCAGCATCACATCAGTAGTGTAAGAGACTCTAGACAATAGGACAAGAAGTATTACCACCTTCACTCTGGGTGCATATATTGTACTCTACACTATAAGGATGCACACGTGCATGGGATGTATAAAAGGAGCCAGCGGAAGCCTCCATATGTCTCCATGGCACTCTTTTGATATGGTGCCCAAAATTAGAGACCCCAAACAAGTGCAGGTTCACCACGTGTCTGGGTCCAGTAGAGGTGTTGAAAAAATTTAAGGACCAACGCAAGGCACCAAGTGTTTAGGGTCCGAGACAATTTTCTGAGTGAGAACTTCCACGTGTCCCTATGGTGCTCTTTCAACAATAAAATTTAGGGGTAGGTCCTTAAATAGATGTGGGCCCTCCACATGTCCTAGGATCTAGAAATTTGCTTGAAAATTTTAAGTACAGAGAGGATCTGCGGCTGACCTCCATGTGTCTCACTGGTACAACTTTGAGATGGTGCCCAAAAGTGGAGACCTTGAACAAGCTCGGGCTCACCACGTGTCCCCTTGGCATAACTACTAAGGTGGGACCTTGAGGTAGATCCTCAAATGAGAGCCAACCCTCCACATGTCCATGGTCTAAAAAAAGTTGCACCGGTCACATGAAAATGTCTATATCAAGGCGGGGCAGTGGAAACCTCCACATCTCTCCTTGGCACAATTCAAAAGGCCAAACCAAGAGGTGAAATTTTAGATGAGCGCATGCCCTCCACATAGACAAGACTTGAGTTAAAGTGGGCCTTAGAGTTTCAAAGTGCCCTGTCGAGCTACATCCAATCAGAAAGGGCCACATTTCCACATATGTTGAGATATAAATTTGACAAGGAAAACACACCCATCAAACCATAAAATGCAGGAAAATCACCATTTATGCCCAGAATTGAATATTTTTTTAAGGATAGAGATTTTGGAAATGATACAAGGACCAAATGTGATCCACCAAACAGCATCTAATAAGAAAGGACCGCATTTCCATAGATATTGGGAAAAAAATTGATAGGGAAAACAAAACGTGACTGTGGAAAAATGGAAGGAAGGGAAAAAAAACTCGAGTTTATGCCCAAGTTACAAATTATTTCACATGGATAGAGGAATGGAAAACAAATTCTAGATTTAAAGTGATCCTTGACCAAAGGAAAGGACTGATCATGGAAACCAAATGAAGGACAAAGCTTTCACGCATCAACATGGGGAGATAGAAAATACGACAGAGCCCGTAAACTGAAGAATTTCAAGGACAAACGGGGCAAGATCAAATTGAGCACCAAAACATTAGAGACTACTAGTCAGACTCAGAGGTAGCAAAGATCATTGAGTTACTAAGGGATTATTAGGACTTATTCCCTTGAGGGTATCATGAACTTAAAGGTGTGCATAAATCACTTGGGGAAATGAAGATAAAACTTAAGGATGGTGCATGACCAGTTAGGAAGAGACCTTACATAATGAATTCTAATTTGCACAAAAAGGTAAAAGAAGAAATTGATAAAATGTTGAAATCTAGAATTATCAAGCCCCTTGATGAGTCAGAATGGGTTAGTCCAATGGTGATTAGTATCAAAAAGGATGGATGAATTAGAATATGTGTGGAATACAGGGAGATAAATGTTTCTGTGTAATAGATCCATTCCCTATGCGATTTCGAGGAAATACTAGAAGGAGTGGCAGGGTGTGAAATATATTCTTTCACAGATGGGTTTTGTGGGTATCAACAGGTTAGGATTACTCAGGAGGATCAAGAAAAGACAAAATTTACTATTGAATGGGGCAATTTTTCATATACTGTGATGCCTTTTGGATTGAAAAATGCACCTATTGTATTCTCACGCATAATTTTTTAGACATTCAAATATTTTATTCATAACTTCTTACAGTTCTACCTAGACGATTGGACAATATATAGGCTTGTGAAAGATCATTGTGACAATTTGCGCTTAATGTTTGAATGGTGTAGACAATTGAGTATCTCTTTGAACATTAAAAAGTGCATATTTGCTACACCATTTGGAATATTGTTAGGACATATAATCTATAAGGAAGGTTTGTTAGTTGATCCAACTAAGGTTGTAGTCATTCTAGGCTTGGAAGTGCCTACTAGTCAAAGTGAGGTGTGCAGATTTTTAGGTCATACAGGATATTATAGAAAATTCATCAAAGGGTATGCAAAATTTGTTGCACCCTTAGAAGAGTTACTAAAGGGGAAAGGTACATTTTATTGGGGAGAACCGCAGTGGGCACATTTGAGATATTAAAGGAGAATCTTACTACCGCACTCATTTTGCACTTTCCCTCATGGGATAAACCATTTTATGTGTATGTGGACGCCTCTGGTATGGCCATTGGCCCTGTGTTAGCTCAACCTAGTGAAGGTATTATAGATCATCCAATTTGTTTTGTTAGTAGGAAGTTGACTCCTGCCAATGAATTATACAACTACAGAGCTCAAAGCTTTGTGAATGATCTATGCATTGCACAAGTTTCTACAATACTTGTTAGCAACACCATTTGTGTTTTATATAGATTGCATGGAATTGAAGTACTTGGTAAACAAGCCCGTATTACAGGGGTCATCGTAGATGGGTACTCCTATTTCAAGAGTTTGACTTCACAGTTGTGGTGAAGCCAGGGAAAAGTACCTCTAGACCAAACCATTTATCTAGAATCAAATTAGGAGAGGAGGCACAGAAAATTGAAGAAACCATGCCAGATGCACATTTATATAGGTTACAATGCACACTATTAGAATTAGAATACATTGTTGTCTTTATACAGACTGGTGTGGCACCAAAAGGAATGAAGGAATTAGAAAAGAAATAGCTTGCTATACGCATGACACCATTTATGTTAATCAATAGTGACCTCTACAAGTTAGGTAGAGATGAAGTATTACGTCATTTTGTATTAGACCATGAGCATAATGATATTATGGAAGAAGTCCATGTTGGTATTGCAAGAGGCCATTATGCAGGTGATGTGACTGCCCAAAAGATCCTACTTGCTAGATTAAGGTGGGAGACATTGTATAAAGACTGTAAAGAATATTGTAAGGCATGTGATCATTTTCAGTGCCTAGGAACACCAGGGAAAAGAGATGAGATTCCTTTGAGACCAATTACTAGTGCCAAACTATTTGAGAAATGGACCATTGAATTTGTAGGACCTATTTCACTAGCCACGTGTAGGATTGGGTTGCGCTATATCATTACTTTCCTGAGACTATCTCACACATTGGGTAGAGGCAACACCTATGAAGGACTTTGTACAATAACTACAGAAACTAGGTTTCTATGGGAGAATGTTATTACAAGATATGGATGTCATTTAAGCTTGACAAGTGATATCGGTACACACTTTTTGAATGAGACAATTAGGAATCTATTAGATGAGTTTATGGTTGCACACCATATGTAACATTCCCATTTTAAAACTTTAGAATCAAGAGATTTATTTTTATTTAGTAATGTTCACTATTATAAATAAATAATTATGTAGAACAAACATTCCATGCCAATCAATTTCAATGGATAAACATATATAGTTATAACGACTCGGTGATTCACCGATCTATTCATTTCATAACTTGGTAAGCTACCGATCTATTTAAGTTATCTTATGTATTGAATACATATTGTATACTTATTATACTTTGTCTTCCTACCCTACACTAGGTAATGAGTGATTTGTTTAAAGAACATATCTGAAAATATGCTACCAATATTCATCTGATATCATGTTGTTTTAAACTTGGTGACATAAGACAACGCAACCAGTAGTTTGTGATACTTTGGCCAAATATTTACAACATACTATATATGTCACTATTCCTAGATGGCATACTCATCATTTTGGAATACATCCTTCACCTCACTCCTCTATTATCACGATTGGTCTTTACTGACTTTTGTCAGACCACTTGTTCCAAGTTTTTACCCTAGCCCTAGATAGAAACATAACCTATTATAGGAAGATGCTCACAATGGCTTAGGGTAAATGGGCATACTTGTTTGACCTAATTCAACTAGATGTGGCAACGTACCCTGAGCCATTGGAAGCTAATTCCTATCCTAAATATGCTCCTATCCATACCTAGAGAGAAACTAGGTTTAAGTTCGAGTTCCTGTTGTGTGTAGATCTAGATGATCAATGCGGAAGGGTGATGCCACATGTCAACTACAACGTTGTATTCTTGAGAAGACCAAGCCTTCTCAAAAGTACAGCCCTGTAGTTGGCGTGTGCCAACATCCTATAGAAACTACCTCATCAAGATGTACATACCCCCAAGGAGATTGTTAATACTTTGTTAATTTAGATTATTTCTTGATTACAAAAACCCTTCCAAACCCTAACCCAACACTTAATAAGTTCTTTCCTAAATTTTCTTCATTTAGTCCATTAAGAACTTCATTATATTCATGGTTTCTTTTAATGTTTGATCACATAGTTAAACTACCAATTAACCGTAACTGAACAACGTTATCATATGTTTTATTTAAAAGTACAATAACTTTTTAGAAAAGTTCAACGCCAGAATATATCCAATTTAAAGTAGACTTCATATAAAATGAAGTCTAATAAATTGTAATCATATTTCCAAACCTTTTTGGTTTAAGAAATTAAGAAGGAGAAAGAGTCTTTATCTCCATGTTAAGTGTTAGGGTATATGCTACCCAATATCCATATTTCTTAATGTATGTTCATCACACGTTACATTACTATGTTATATAGTTTAGATAAAGAATATCATATTCTGAAACTTAACAATTTGCATCACAAGTAGGGAAATTGAACTAAATCCCTTTATCCAACTTATCAAAGGATAACCAATCAAGCATATAAATAATATGAAGAATATCAAAAAGATAGAAATCCATCTCTTTCATACAAGTACAAAATAATTTACACAACCAATATAGGTAAACTCTCAACTTTCAATTCATCTTTATAACTTATACATTTACAAGACTTATGCATTTAGGCATACTACATAACAACCGCCTTCATTATAAAAGAATACTACTTTTCTTTTTGTTACAATCTCAAGAACAAATCAGAATTCTTCACAAAGAATCAAACTTAAATCAACCAATGCATCATATAAGTTTTGCCTTCTTTTTATCACTTACGAAGTCCATCTACAAAAATTGCTAGCATGGGTTAGTTTAATGAACTGAGCATGATAAGCACTAAGCCTTAAAATGAAGTGCATTCCACTAATTGTTCCATTAAAACAACTCTTCTTTAATGAGACAATTAATACATCATAAATATCAGTATAAGTAATAGCAATCGTAAAAGAAGTACATTAACCAATCTAAATTCATTTCTAAGAGAAGAAAAGAATGTAATCCACATCATTTGCCTTACAAAATTAAAGTTTAATTGATCCTATCAATTACCTTTAAACAACAACAAATCATAACAACTTAATGTTCCCAATTCCATCATAATAGTACAACATTTATCTTACCTATTACAAAGAAAGAGTTTACAAATAATTCTCATGGGATGATGCATCTAGCTCCTAAGCAAGAAAGAAGGATATCCATTCCAAACTATGCTCAACACAAAAATATCAGAAAACCGATACAAGTTCAACATGAATTTAATTGTTTCGTTTAAAGGAAAACTACCTTTAAATACAACATTTAAGATTTTAAATAGAACAAAATCCCATATCAATCTAAGAAGGAATATAGAATTTAAATAGTCTGACAACAAGATTGTATTTTTGTTCAACAAAATTGAACATCAAATCTCTTCCTTCATCACTTTAACAAATGATATGAACAAGGAAGGCTAAACAGGTATAATAAATCTCCATTTTGCAAGAGAACTAATAACAGAAGGGTTCAATCAAATGAACTAATCCCTACAAGTTAGAAAGGGAATCTTATCAGAATTTGACTCAATCTTTAATTTATTCTCTAAACTTAACAACAAATTCCCATCTCTAATCCAAACAATAAGCTCATACACTAGTTCCCTAGAAGAGAAAACAAAACCAACTTATTGCAAAGAAATGTACAGCAAGTTCCCCTTACAATCCTTGTCATTACAAGCATGAGTTCCAAATTCAGTTTAGAACAACATACAGTAAAGTTTTAAAATAGCACCCTATCCCTAAGGGTTCCCAATTTCCTTCTTCTTTTAAAAGACTCAAGCATTCACTTATTGATCCCAACAAGATTAGAAAACCCAAAACTTTAAACTAAACCAGTTCAGGAGTATGCTCGAACTCAAAATGAAGTTCCTTTACATGCCTCCACAACATTGTATTAATCATGGGTGATTCATAATTCTATTAGAACTATAAAACAAAATCAGACTTGAATAAATTTAAGTATTCTGCCTCCACTACTATTTCTAAGCACTGGTACAAACTTGTTTAAAAGAATTCCAAATTCTTCTATCAAACGAAAGCATTTCCAATTAAATCTCCAAGAGATGTTCAAACAGCTCAGTCATACTACTTACCAAAATTACCAGGAGTAATCAGTTTGCATTAAAGGAGTTATAAACTCTCAACTAAAAATACAATTTAAAACCAACTCACAAATACCAGAACAGAGCTAACATGTCGTTCAACTAAAAATTCCAAACACTATGTATCAAATTACATGTACAATGTTGAATCACAAAGTCTCAAACGTGAGCATAGAAATATATACAAATATTATGATATAAGTCAGAATATAACATGAATGACCTTAACCATTTATAGCGTAAACAAGAAACCCTATTTCCAACTCAAAATGAAACACAAGTTTCTCACAGAGGAGTTCAGAACTATTCAAGTAGATATTCGCAAGTTCCAAGAAACCACTATTCCATTCCAGTTTGCATTTCAAACAAAGAAAAATCAAACAAGCTCAAAACACGAGCTCCTAACCGAGTTGAGAACTATTTATAAAATATGATTACTTTGTGAAAATTATGAACTTCCATTAAAATCCCTAGAATAACACTAGAAGAATAACACAAGTACAGAGGTACATATGGACTTCAAAAATAGTTCAAGATTACTCAAGAATCCAAACATGGTTACAAAGTAACAAGAACTTCCAACCCAAATTCTTAACAAAACACTTTCTCGTATCAAGCTTAAGTTACACACGAACTTGAATACGGCTCAAACGAAACACCAGCTCAAATACAAGCTTTATCTCAAACAAAACATGAACCTGAATACAAGCTTTAGCTCAACAAAATATGAGCTCCAAAGAATGATCAGATGGGATTCAAGTTCCCAAAACTCAAAACCAAATAATAATGATGAAGGTCATTAAAAAACACAACTTCTTCATATACTGGTTCAAGAAATGACAAGCAGAGTTACAGTAACAAGTTTCTCATGCATGTCTCGTTAATTAACACATACCAAGAAAGTTTTCAAGACTTCTCATTAATTTTCCAAGGATTCATACCCAAATTCCAGAGATTATAAAAACCCAACAAGAAAATAACTAGATAAAACATGCAAGCCAAGAATCTCACAAGAGCAGACTTGTTTTAATGAAACATTTAGAAGAAAGCAAGAGATCTTAATGGTTAGAGCCTATCATGCCTGATAGCACTTTTGCCAAATCAAAGGAGACTTCCAGACAAGCTTCCAACTCCTTTTCTCTTCCATGAAAGATCAACCAACCAAAAACTTTCCTTAGAATGCCTCATATACCTTCCCATGATCGAAAATAGACTAGGTGAGTTAAAAATAGCAATGAAGTGAAAGTTGAACTCTTGGTTGAAGAACTAGTTTTCTCCATGTAGAGAAAAAACTAGAAAGCATGCAAAAACCAACAACCTCCCACAAACCCACCTTCCAAGTTTCCTAGATGGTTTGTGAACAAAACCCGAGGCCAATAAATTTCATTAATTCCAATTTTCCACTCAACTCTCCTTGCCACCACCTCCCAAATCTAGCGAATGCCAATTCCCATTTAACATGCAACTCCATCTTTAGTGGAGTTTCCACATAATCCTCTGCCAAATCAACTAGCCCCTGCCAAACTGGCTAGTACGTAATGCCTTTAAGAACCTTATCAACAATTCAATGCCATTGGAACTGTCACCTTAGAGGTATGCGACCCTTTTAGGTTCCCATTAAAATAGCTTAGGATAGATCCTTAAACTTAGGTTAGTTTAGGAATAATTACCTTAGGTCTTAACACATTACCTTAGGTAATTCCAACATTAGGTTAGATCATCTCATAACCTTATAGCATTAGGTTTTAGGTTAATTTAGATAGCCTAGCAACCTTTCCATATTCCCTTAGCACAAGGCTTAGGTTAGAATAAAAATTCAATTAAGTAACATAGCTAGGTAGTAAATATTCTTACCCAACTTAGGATTCCATAGGATAATCCTTTAGTTTTAGGATTCTGAATCCCTCCTATGTCATGAATAGGTTGTATTTCCTCTACATCAGCAATGTACTGCCAAGATCAATCTCCAAGGACCTAAGCACAACATACAACTGAATAGAAACACGTTCACACAAGATTAAAGAACTTGTAATAACAAATTTCAGTCCACCATGTCCCTCAATTATGGAATGTCAATTTACCATTCATTCAACTGAGAAGGTTTAAAACACTCCTTGGATCACTGAAATTGATCCAAGGATGAGTCAGGTAAAGAGATAAGTTTGCAACTCTTAAACTAGATTACAACTCACCTACAAGAAGTGAAAAATGGATTCAAGGAAGCCATTCCATTCTAGTCTAATGATCTTATGAATAGAAAAGATTTATCCATATCAAGCATGATCTCCAACAATCAAAAGAACACATCTTTAGAAGAAATCACATGTCAACACTTGAAATGTAAAGGAGGAATATAACAATTGTCGAGGGTGTTACATGCTTCCCTCCTAAAAAGAATCATCATCCCGATGATTACCTCATTTTAACAATTTCTATCAATGACAATCAATTCATTCACTTCTCTTACCATAAGTCAAATATATCAAAAACTTATAGTTCTAGAAATCAGCATTACATAGTTGTTTATTCAATTCATATAAATATCTGCCCAAAACTGGCATACTTATAGTCATATATAGAAGAAAAATCACAATTTTTTTAACAATCCACAGAATCAATTATGTTCAAATAGATATGGAAAAGAAGTTTTCATATCCTCTAGGTTTTCCCAAGTTACACTATCTTCATTAAACTGGTCCCATTGGACTTTACATTGACTTATTTCTCGATTTCTCAAATGCAACTAGTGAGTTTCAAGCACTTGTATGGGTTTAACCACGATTATTCCTGGGTCCTAGACCTATAAGGAATTCCAATTTAACACGTGTGATAAATCTAAAATGTATTTCTTAAGCAAAGAAATATGGAAAACATCATGCATTCATGACAAAGTAGGAGGTAATGCTAAATGATAAGCTATAGGGTTGATTACTTCAACTATCTCAAAAGGTCCCACATAACGAGGTGATAACTTGGTAGCCTTGCCAAAAGTTATAGAACTCTTTTTCGGTTTAACCCGAAGAAAGATTTCTCACCAAGTTCAAATTTCCTATCAACCCTCTTTAAGTCAACGTAACTCTTTTCCTATCTGCTACTTCTTTCAAGTGTTCATCGAATCAATTTAACTTGTTGTTCCATTTTAGTAAGAATTTCAGGTCTAATTACCTCTCTATCCTCTATGTTATCCCAACTAACAGGGGTTCTACATTTTCTTCCATATAATGCCTCGAAAGGTGCCATCTTAAGAGAAGCATGATATGTATTATTGTATGTGAATTCAACTAATGGAAGATACTCTTTCCACTTATAATGTTGATCCATGTAATACATTTGTAACATATCTTCTAAAACTTGATTTACTCTTTCAGTCTACCCATCTATTTCCGGATGATACGCAAAACTGAAATTCAGCTTAGTTCCTAGAGCTACATTAAGTGTTTGCCAAAATATTGACATCATTCTAGGATCTCTATCCAAAATGATTAACTTAGGTACTCCATGTAATCTGAAAATTTTGTGTACAAATATTCTTGCCAAAATAGGAGAATCATCCTTCAGATTTCCTAGCAATAAAATGTGCTACCTTTGTTAGTTTATCCACAACTACTAAGATAACATCATGCTTATTTCTTGACATAGGTAACCCTTGTACAAAATCCATGCTTATTACTTTCCATTTGTATTGTGGTATGCTATGAGGATACAACAAACCAAATGGGTGCATATGTTCCACCTTAACACGTTAGCACTCAAGACAATGTGTCACAAATTTTAGAACATCTTTTTCATTCCTTTCTAGAAATATTGTCATTTTATATCAGCAAGCATTTTTGTAATGCTAGGGTGTCTAAAAAAAGGTGAATTGTGAAATTATGCTAACAATTTCTTTCTCAAATCATTTAGCAAAGGTACATAGACTTTTTTCAAATCGTAAGATTCCTTCTTTATCAAAGTGAAAACCTTTATACCTCGAATCATTAGAATCTACAGTAAGTGCTGCTTTTACTTGCTGAAAGTAAGAATCAGATTCCATAACACTTTTTACTTCATCCTTAAACTGAGTTCTTAATGTTATAAGAGCAGAAATGTGCTTCCTATGACTTAGAGCATCACCACTCTATTTTCCTTACCCTTTATATAACTTGATGTCAAAATCATATTGAGACAAAAAATCTAACCACCTTCATTGTCTTGCATTAAGATTTGGCTGAGTGAAGATATACTTTAGTCCCAAGTGATCAGTTTTTAATTCAAAAGGCTTACCAAGAAGGTAATGCCTCCAAACTTGTAGTGCATGAACAATGGCAAGCAAGCTCTAAATCATGTGGAGCATAATTCAACTCATGTAACTTAATTTTTCTACTTTCATATGTTATGACATGACCACTTTGCAACAAAATACCTCCTAGACCTTCACTGGATGCATTAGTTACCACCATAAAATCTCCATTAGGATATGGTACTGCAAGAATAGGTGTTGAAGTTAACTATTCCTTCAAGGTTTTAAATGCAATTTCACATTTCTCACTCCAAACAAAACTTTTTATCTTTCTTTTGTAAGGAAGTTATTGGTGTAGCTATCTTAGAAAAATATTTTACAAATTTCCTATAGTAGCCAAGCAAGTCCCATGAAGCTTCTAACTTCATGTACATTCTTTAGTGCAGGCCACTCGGTTATAGCTATAATTTTAGAAGGATCTATACAACAATTCCATCTTTACTTATTACATGTCCCAGATAGTGCACTTTTGTGTCATAGAAAGAACATTTGGACAACTTACCAAATAGCCGTCTCTTTCTCAGAATTTCCAAAACTATTTTCAAATGCTCATGATGCTCCTCAATGCTTTTAGAATATATGAGAATGTCATCCAAGAATACGAGCACAAATTTTCCAAGTATTCTTGAAAGATATTATTCATTAAATTCATAAATGCCGCAAGTGCATTAGTTAATCCAAAAGGTAAAACCGTAAACTCATAGTGTCCATACCTTGTTCTGAAAGTTGTTTTATGAATATCCTCATCCTTAATTCAATTGATGATATCCAGATCAAAGATCTATCTTAGAATATACGATGCTCCACGCATATGATCAAATAAATCATCAATCCTAGGGAGTGGATATCTATTCTTGATTGTTGCCTTATTTAACATTCTGTAATCAATGCACAATCTAAGTGTTCCATCTTTCTTTTCACAAAAATTATGGGTGCTCCCCAAGGTGAAACACTTGGTCTAATCAAACCTTGAGACAAAATTTCATGCAACTAAGCCTTAAGCTCTACTAATTCGGTAGTAGTCATTCGATACGGTGCCTTAGAAATAGGTTCGGTTCAGGCTTGATCTCAATCATGAAATCAAATTCTCTTTTGGGTGGAAGACCTAGCAATTCTTTTAGAAATACATCACTGAAGTCTCGTAACAGTGGATATCGTTCCATAATATCGTTGCTCTCTTTATTGATTCAGTAATTTTTACTACATATAAGGTACATCCTTTATTTTTGGCCTTTTTAAGTTGCATAGTTGATAGTTTTCTAATAGAAATCTCACGTTTCACACCCTAAATCTCTATTGTTTTCTATAGGTCATCTAAACAACTAATGTGTTTTTCAAAATAGTCCACTTTAGCCTTATGTTCTACTAACCAATTAACACCTATGATTACATCATAAGACCCTAAAGGTGCAACATAAAGATCAACCTCTATGGAAAAGTTAGGTAAATCAAGGATTGCTCCAAAAAGACACATACTAACCATATGAATAACATTATTACCATATTATACAGTCCATGTTTTATCCATGTTTCTATCTTTTCTTTTTAATTTTGATGCTAATTTACTAGAAATAAAACATTCAGTAGTTCGGTATAAAAAAGAATAGTTATTGGTAAGCCAAATAACTTACTCAAAACTTCTATGGGTGTGGCCTATTTCTCATTCTCATCCTTGTCACCTATGCATAGCATGTATCTTGTCTTTGCTGATTATGATCATCCTTCTTTAAAGGAAATTGATTTGTGTAATGATCTTTTCCATAGTTATAACATCCTCCTATAGGTCCCTTCCTAGGCTTGGGTTTATTTCCAACCTTAGAGTTATCATTCTGACCCCCATAGGACTTTTGTCCATTATTATTGTTCTTGGAAAAGTTGTTTCATGCATTACCAACAAATTTGTTTGTTGTTTCTTTCTTATTTATATCAGATGAAAACTTATTCTTCATTCAAATTTCTTCCATGGTCCTTTCTTGGGTGTAAGAGATGATGAAGAGGAGTTAGGATTCTTCTTCCTTACTTCCTCCTTGTGAGCAAAAATTGCCTTTAATTTATGTTCCTACCTTATGGCTTTTTCAACAACCCCTTCCATCATGGTTGGGATGTGAACATCCACCTCTCCTCCTATAATGGTGTTTAATCCCATAATGAATTTTCATATCCTGAACTTCTCATCAATTTGGTACTGAGGCACATATTTAAGGAGTTTTGTAAATCACTCCCAATACTCAGTTATAGTTAGCTTTCCTTGAGCTAAGTTCTGAAATTTAGTCATTTTCTGATCATAGTAGAGTTGTGGCAGCCATCGTTGCCTAAAGTAACCTTTAAATTGGTCCCATGTGATATTAGATTCATCAATGTTCAACTCAGCCTTGTGGCTATCCCACCATGAAGATGCTTCATGAGAAAGTTGATATGCTCCCCATATCACCTTTGTTTCTTTTGAGAAATTTCTTATTGCAAAGTATTTCTCCATTTCATTGATCCAATTCTTATCCCCATCTCCTAATGTGGTGCCATCAAATTTGGGTGGACTTATCCTTTTTATGTCATTAGTGAGTTCTGCTGCTAGCCTAGCCTTTTTGTTCTCAGGATGAATAGGTATGTTAACATTGTTATTATCAACACCCACATTGGTGTTGTCCCCTAGAGGTGGCTGATTATTGTTATCAGCTTCTTCTTCCTCCTCATTACCCATTACTTATTGTTCAAGCATAGCCAAATGATCTCTTGTGTCAATAGGGTAGCAAGGATCTCATCAAGTTTTTGGGTGTTGCTACTCCTTCCTCAGGTGGAGCATTGTTTGCAACATTTCCTCTTGTTCTCACCATTTTCTGTTACAAGAAAATTTAAGTTTCATCATATTATGGACAAAATAGGTCCAAGAGCTAGAACCTTCAACTTTGATACCAAGATGTAACATTCCCATTTTAAGACTTTAGAATCAAGAGATTTTTTTTTTTTAGTAATGTTCACTATTCTAAATAAAGCATTATTTAGAACAAACATTCCATGCCAATAAATTTCAATGGATAAACATATGCAGTTGTAATGACTCGGTGATTCACCAATCTATTCATTTCATAACTCGGTAAGCTACCGATCTATTTAAGTTATCTTATGTATTGAATACATATTGTATACTTCGTATACTTTGTCTTCCTACCCTACACGGTACTGAGTGATCTGTTTAAAGAACATATCTGAATATATGCTACCAATATTCATCTGATATCACGTTGTTTTAAACTTGGTGACATAGGACAACACAACCAGTAGTTTGCGATACTTTGGCCAAATATTTACAACATACTATGTATGTCACTATTCCTAGATGGCATACTCATCATTTTGGAATACATCCTTCACCTCACTCCTCTATTATCATGATTGGTCTTTACTGACTACCGTTAGTCCACTTGTTCCAAGTTTTTACCCTAGCCCTAGATAGAAACATAACCTATTATAGGAAGACACTCACAATGGCTTAGGGTAAATGGGCATAATTTTTGACCTAAGTCAACCGGATGTGCCAACGTACCCTGAGCCATTGGAAGCTAATTCCTATCCTAAATATGCTCCTATCTAGACCTAGAGAGAAACTAGGTTCAAGTCGAGTTCTGTTGTGTGTAGATCTAGATGATCAATGTGGAAGGGTGATGCCACATGTCAACTACAACGTTGTATTCTCGAGAAGACCCAAGCCTTCTCAAAAGTAAAGCCCTACAGTTGGCGTGTGCCAACATCCTACTGAAACTGCCTCATCGAGATGTACATACCCCCAAGGAGATTGTTAATACTTTGTTAGTTTAGATTATTTCTTGATTACAACAACCCTTCCAAACCCTAACCCAACACTTAATAAGTTCTTTCCTAAATTTTCTTCATTTAGTCCATTAAGAACTTTGTTATATTCATGGTTTCTTTTAATGTTTGATCACATAGTTAAACTGCCAATTAACCATAACTGAACAACATTATCATATGTTTTATTTAAAAAGTACAATAACTTTTTAGAAAAGTTCAATGCCAGAATATATCCAATTTAAAGTAGACTTCATACAAAATGAAGTCTAATAAATTGTAATCATATTTCCAAACCTTTTTGGTTTAAGAAATTAAGAAGGAGAAAGATTCTTTATCTCCATGTTAAGTGTTAGGGTATATGCTACCCAATATCCATATTTCTTAATGTATGTTCATCACACGTTACATTACTATGTTATATAGTTTAGATAAAGAATATCATATTTCTACAACTTAACAATTTGCATCACAAGTAGGGAAATTGAACTAAATCCCTTTATCCAACTTATCAAAGGATAACCAATCAAGCATATAAATAATATGAAGAATATCAACAAGATAGAAATCCATCTCTTTCATACAAGTACAAAATAATTTACACAACCAATACATGTAAACTCTCAACTTTCAATTCATCTTTATAACTTATACATTTACAAGACTTATGCATTTAGGCATACTGCATAACAACCACCTTCATTATAAAAGAATACTACTTTTCTTTTTCATTACAATCTCAAGAACAAATCAGAATTCTTCACAAAGAATCAGACTTAAATCAACCAATGCATCATATAAGTTTTGCCTTCTTTTTATCACTTACGAAGTCCATCTGCAAAAATTGCTAGCATAGGTCAGTTCAATGAACTGAGCATGATAAGCACTAAGCCTTTAAAATGAAGTTGATTCCATAATTGTTCCATTAAAACAATTCTTCTTTAATGAGACAATTAATACATCATAAATATTAGTATAAGTAATAGCAATCATAAAAGAAGTACATTAACCAATCTAAATTCATTTCTAAGAAAAGAAAAGAATGTAAATCATCTACCTTCCAAAATTAAAGTTTAATGGATCCTATCAATTACCTTTATCATAACAATTTAATGTTTAATTCCATCATAATAGATTATAACATTTATTACCTATAAGACAAAGAAAGAGTTTATAGCATAATTCTCATTGGGATGATTCATCTAGCTCCTAAGCAAGGAGGAAGGATATCCATTCCAAACTATGCTCAACACAAAAATATAGAAAACCGATACAAGTTCATCACATGAATTTAACTATTTCGTTTAAAGGACAACTACCTTTAAATACAACATTTAAGATTTTAAACAGAATAAAATCCCATATCAATCTTAAGAAGGAATATAGAATTTAAATAGTATAAGAACAAGATTGTATTTTATATTCAACTAAACCAAACATCAAATCTCTTCCTTCATCACTTTAACAAATGATATGAACAAGGAAGACTAAACATGTATAATAAATCTCCATTTTCCAAGGGAACTAATAATAGAAGGGTTCAATCAAATGAACTAATCCCTACATGTTAGAAAGGAAATCTTATCATAATTTGACTCAATCTTTAATTTACTTCTCAAACTTAACAACAAATTCCCATCTCTAATCCAAACAATAAGCTCATACACTAGTTTCCATAAGAGAAAAAAAACCAACTTACTACAAAGAAATTTATAGCAAGTTCCCCTTACAATCCTTGTCATTACAAGCATGAGTTCCAAATTCAGTTTAGACTAACATACAGTAAAGTTTTAAAATAGCACTATGTCCCTGAGGGTTCCCAATTTCCTTCTTCTTTAAAAGACTCAAGCATTCACTTATTGATCCCAACAAGATTAGAAAACCTGAAACTTAAACTAAAACCATTTAGGAGTATGCTCGAACTGAAACTGAAGTTCCTTTACATGCCTCCACAACATTGTATTAATCGTGGGTGATTCATAATTCTATTAGAACTATAAAACAAAATCAGACTTAAACAAATTTAAGTATTCTGCCTCCACTACTATTTCTAAGCATTGGTACAAACTTGTTTAAAAGAATTCCAAATTCTTCTATCAAATGAAAGTGTTTCCAATTAAATCTCCAAGAGATGTTCAAACAGCTCAGTCATACTACTTACCCAGAATTACCGGGAGTAATCAGTTTGCATTAAAGGAGTTATAAACTCTCAACTAAAAATACAATTTAAAACCAACTCAAAAATACCAGAACAGAGCTAACACGTCGTTCAACTAAAAATTCCAAACACTATGTATCAAATTACATGTATAGTGTTGAATCACAAAGTCTCAAATGTGAGCATAGAAATATATACAAATATTATGATATAAGTTAGAATATAACACAAATGACCTTAACCAGTTTATAGTAAACAAGAAACCCTATTTCAACTCAAAATGAAACACAAGTTTCTCACAGAGGAGTTCAGAACTACTCAAGTAGATATTCATAGGTTTAGGGAAACCACTATTCCCATTCCAGTTTGCATTTCAAACAAAGAAAACTCAAACCAGCTCAAAACACGAGCTCCTAACCAGAGTTTAGAACTATTCATAAATATGATTACTATGAAAATTATGAACTTCCATTAACAGCCCAGAATAACACTAGAATAACATGAGTACAGAGGTACATATGGACTTCAAAAATAGTTCAGGATTACTCGAGAATCCAAACACGGTTACAAAGTAACAAGAACTTCCAACCCAAATTCTTAACAAAACACTTTCCCATATCAAGCTTAAGTTACACACGAACTTGAATATAGGCTCAAACGAAACACCAGCTCAAATACAAGCTTTAGCTTAAACAAAACATGAACCCAAATACAGGCTATAGCTCAATAAAAGAAAATCTCCAAAGAATGATCGAGGGATTCAAGTTCCCAAAACTAAGAACTAAATAACAGCAATGAAGGTCGGTAAAAAAGCACAACTTCTTCGTATACTAGTTAAAGAAATGACAAGCAAAGTTACAGTAACAAGTTTCTCAAGCATGTCTCGTTAATTAACACATACCAAGAAATTTTTCAAGACTTCTCATTAATTTGACAAGGATTCATTCCCAAATTCTAGAGATTATTAAAACCCAACAAGAAAATAACCAGATAAAACATGCAAGCCAAGAATCTCACAAGAGCAGACTTGTTTTAATGAAACATTTAGAAGAAAGAAAGAGATCTTAATGGTTAGAGCCTATCATGCCTGATAGTGCTTCTTCCAAATCGAAGGAGACTTCGATACGAGCTTCCAACTCCTTTTCTCTTCCATGAAAGATCAACCAACCAACAACTTTCCTCAAAATGCCTCATATACCTTCCCATGATCAAAAATAGACTAGGTGAGTTAAAAATAGCAATGAAGTGAAAGTTGAACTATTGGTTTGAAGAACCAGTTTGCTCCATGCAAAGAAAAATATGGAAAGCATGAAAAAACCAACAACCTCCCACAAACCACCTTCCAAGTTTCCTAGATGGTTTGTGAACAAAACCCGAGGCCAATAAATTTCATTAATTCTAATTTTCCTGCTCAACTCTCCTTGCCATCACCTCCCAAATCTGGCGAATGCCAATTCCCATTTAACATGCAACTCCATCTTTAGTGGAGTTTCCACATAAGCCTCCACCAAATCAACTAGCCCCTACCAAAACTGGCAGTACGTAATACCTTTAAGAACCTTATCAATAATTCAATGCCATTGGAACCATCACCTTAGAGGTATGTGACCCTTTTAGGTTCCCATTAAAATATCTTAGGATAGATCCTTAAACTTAGGTTAGTTTAGGAATTAATTAGGTCTTAACACATTACCTTAGGTAATTCCAACATTAGGTTAGATCATCTCATAACCTTATAGCATTAGGTTTTAGGTTAATTTAGATAGCCTAACAACCTTTCCATATTCCCTTAGCACAAGGCTTAGGTTAGAATAAAAATTCAATTAAGTAACATAGCTAGGTAGTAAATATTCTTACCCATCTTAGGATTCCGTAGGATAATCCTTTAGTTTTAGGATTCCGAATCCCTCCTATGTCATGAACAGGCTGTATTTCCTTTATACGTCAGCAATGTACTACCAAGATCAATCTCCAAGGACCTAAGCACAACATACAACTAAATAGAAATATGTTCACAAAAGATTAAAGAACTTGTAATAAAAAATTCAGTCCACCATGTCCATCAATTATGGAATTTTAATTTACCATTCATTCAACTAAGAAGGTTTAAAACACTCCTTGGATCACTTTGAAATTGATCCAAGGATGAGTCGTAAAGAGATAAGTTTTTCAACTCTTAAACAGATTACAACTCACCTACAAGAAGTGAAAATGGATTCAAGGAAGTCATTCCATTCTAGTCTAATGATCTAAGTCTTTCCAGTAAGATTTAGAGCTTAGACTTGGACAAAATCAGGATGTTACAGAATAGAAAAGATTTATCCATATCAAGCATGATCTCCAACAATCAAAAGAACACATCTTTAGAAGAAATCACATGTCAACACTTGAAATGCAAAGGAGGAATATAACAATTGTCGAGGGTGTTACACAATAAAACTACACCGTACCATCCTTAGGAAAATGGAACTCCTAAGTCTTTCAATAAGATTTTGAGCTAGACTTTGACAAAAAATTGTGATGTTGGAAGAAAGGATTGGGATGACAAAGTGTCAGCTATTCTTTAGGCATATAGAACAACTTACAAGAGATTGAACAAGGCCACACCATTTCAGTTGGTGTTTGGGGCAGAAGTTGTTCTCCCTATAGAATTTATGTTACCTTCTTTATGCATTGCGTGTACTAGAAGTCTAGCTGATGAGAATGCTTTATAAGATCATATCGAGAAGATGATTCAATTGGATGAGTGACGAGCCATAGCATGATGGAGTGAAGTAGGAAAATCCGGGTAGAAAGCATGGCATGGCAAGAACATAAGTGATAAGAAGTTTGTAGCTAATTACTATGTGAAGAATGTTTATGCATAGAGGACAACACATAATTTTAGTTTGGGGTGGTTGTATTTATCCATGTAAAATACTATGGGAAGTGAAAGGTGAAAGGGAAAACTGCTACGGCTGTGCTTTAAGTAAAAAAAAAGATTACTTCTATAAATTGACCAAGGATGGAGATGAATAAAAAGACAATATAACGCAAGGTAAGCGGAGGCCATGATAACTACCGGGAGATGGTACGGTGATGAGGTACTCTGGTGTAAGGGCACACACTCGAAGATAAGTTTATGACCAAAGGGTAGGAAGGCATGATAGAATGTTATACTTTGGGAGCAAAGATGTACCACATGGAACATAAAAAATTTGTTAATGAATGAGGGGATATTTGGTAGGTAAAGGAGAAATAAATGCATCAAAATTTGAAAAAAATATATAAGGGTGGGATGAGATTCATTTTTACCATTGTGACTAAGAGAATCTTAGGAAATAGCTAAGTGCAAAGAGCTAAGTGATCGGGTTAAGGTGCGAAGGGTGTGAAACCAAGCATGACAAATAGATCTATGTGAAAAGAAGCTTACGTCCCCGGTGGTGAAGGGTTTGAGTGAAGTAGGGAGATAGAGAGGAGTTAGGGAATGAAGTTTCCACCTAGAGCATGGTTGAATCAAGATATGGTTTGATTCACAAATTTCAGCTTTAAAAAGAGGATACGTTTACAAGGTAAATATGGCACCTAAGAATGCATCTGCAGCAAGAGAAAAAGGAAAGAAGAAGGTGGTCCGGAGGAAGAAGAGATGGCACCTGAAAGTGATTTTTTAGAAATTAAATATCCAAAAGGAGTCATCATTGGCCAGGAATGGGATTCACCTATCAGAAAGAGAAAAGTGAGTGAATACAATCATAGGACCACGAAAAATAAGAAGGAGCTTGATTCCTTGCTCACTTGCTAGGAAGAACAAACATACGGAAGATGACATGTTGGTTTATGATGATGTATATTAGAAGATTATAAAGAGAAATGGGGTCTACCATTATATGAGATTTCATATTTTGGGAAGTATTATCACTTGTATCGGTGGCTCATGAGAAGAGTGCATGAGGACTTCTTCTACTTTGCAGGATGCGAGTTAGAATCTCATATGTGATTATCTCATCGATTATAGGTTTGAAGACCATAGGAGAGGACATAAAAAATTATCTCATAGATAAATATGTTATCTTAAAGATGAAACAGAATTGGGGTACTGAAGGGTTTGCGTGGTATTTATATAGACAAATTGAAGAACTTTATCGATTGTACAAGAAACAACACACCTTGTTACAAAGTTGAATGATCAAGATCGGGGTCATAGGTAAATATTATGTGGTTACACGTTACGCGTAAGATGTCAAAAGGGGAAATCTACAATATTAAAGGCTACATTGTAGAAAAAATTGTCAAGGAAGCATGCATAGGAGGGAAGATCAGCTTTGGGGTTGTTCTACTATCAATAGTATTCATGGAAATCAGTACCAAACTGGTTGAAGGAAAAGGTATGGGAATACCCCATGGAGAATAAGTCACCAGATGAAAGGTTCACCAAGTACATATGTAAAAGGACCATGAAAGATGACGTCAAGAAAAGGGCAGAGAAATGGTATGACAGGCTCCGCACAACATTTGGAGAAGAGTGATGCATCCCAAAGGACCTACCATCAGTAGTAGCGAAACAAGTCCAATTTGTTGTATATCAACATTTTTACATCACGTGCTTCCCAATGAGAGATGGAGTTTGGAGCCCTTGGTGTAAATTTCCCTATGTATTCACTGTAAGGTACTTCTAACCATTTGTTCACAAATTCACAGACACATGACAAATGGTATTCAATACAGATAAGGTAGACTGTGACTACCACACGTTGAGGAAGAAGCATGTGTATCCTAGAAGAAGTGCCTACACCGAGAGGATCATTTCAGAGGTGTTGAATATTAAGCCAATAAGTCTGGTTGTAGTAAATGTAGGGGCAACATTGGTGTATCTTCAGCTGAAGCCCAAGATGGAGAACAATAAGTATGTAGAGAATGAATTCTCCTAGGGCCATCGAAGGGTAAGCACACAAAAGAAAACATATCGATGTAAAGGCCCACAGAAGTTGTTGAAGTAGACAGTGAAGAAGAGGAGTGTGAAGATAGTGGAGGCTTGGAGCGTAGAAGAAAGAAACCTTATGACAGAGAAGAGTCACAGTGCACAGCCACTCCACCTTAAGGACAGGATGAAGAGGAAGATACATAGGTTAAGAACGGGGAGCATAGATTTAAGATAGTGTTGAGACACACAAGGACTCAAAGTGGAAACCCACAAATGGTACGGAAATCACCTCGTCTCTCTCCACACAAGGAGAATGTTGAACCAAATGAGAATGTTGAACCAAATAAGAGAAGAAATTTGAAGTTGGATAAAGAAGCGAAGGATTCGAGAAGATAGCGAAGCGTGTATCTCCTACCCCACTCGAGCAAGAATATAAGCCATAGAATGAGGAAAAGCACAAATATGAAGAGATGAAGGATGAAGGAGAAAAATAAAAGGAAACCTCCAGATCTATGCATGCAACTACTCAAGATGTAATGAGACATGCTCCTAACCTTGAAGCTATTATTCCCAAGGGTCCTAGATTGAAGAGGATGAGTGGAGAGCACATTCCACCAACCATGGGGTATGTAGAGGATAGGTAAAATTATCTGTGCCCGCTTCTAGAGCATGATAGCAAAAAAGTATTTATTCAGCTAGGAGCTAATGGATGAGGATATGGCGACTGTGTGCACTTGAAAGCAACTATCATGGTCAATGCACACCCATATGGATGAGCCTAACTTTGATGTATGAAAAGATTCATGTGTTTTGAGATGGATGAAGAAGGCACCACAAGCTAGACACATGACAATAAAGCCTACTATCATGTCGAATGAGTAAGTCAATAACGCATTGGTAAAGGTTTCTACTGAAGTTGCTAGAAGAAACATGGACAAAGTTATAACAATTAGAGTGTTGTGTGAGGAGCTAAAGACAAAGGATGTAGAGATAGCATGTATAACACAAGAAAGGGACTTCGCGCAGAAGAAGAATGAAGTATTTATCAACATCGTAGAGGAGATTGGGGACAATGTCATCAGAGCAAGGTCACAATTGGATACCAAGGTACCACATAAATTTCCCTTAGTGATACATTATGGAAGAAATTTGGTGGACCTAGTTCTTGAAGATGAACCTCTATGCATGCCAATGTTAAGGAAGTCGAGCAAGAGAGAAAAAATGAGAGAAAGCCTCATTGATGTGAAATATTACATCCTATGAAGGGTTTTTGCAAGTGCTATAAGAAGTATTGAAGAAACAGACAGGATTTGAATATATGCACAACTCCATAGGTGCTTATCAGCATAAAGACCCTAGAAGAAAACAATGAGGTCCAAAGGAAATGAAGGATGAGACATTGGGCCGCGTAGAAATATTGTCAATGGTTAAGCAAAAGTGCGAGGCCTTGGTAGCAAGACAAGAGCTGCATAAGACTCGGTTGGAAGAGCTTGGGAAGCTAATTACGTAGAAGATGGATCTTTTAGAAGGAAGAATGACCTCAATGTCCAAAGACCGTGTTGGTTATGCGAGAATGAAAAATGAGAGATTGTGAGGTATCAATGGAGTCCATTGTTGTGGACATTCTAGAAAAAGTAGAACAAGCACTCGCTGAATGGTAGGCCTTGGAGGCCAAAATAAAGGAGGAGTATCCAAAGTTGATACTTCAAACTGATATAGAGGAGGCTGCCTCATAGCCTCATAAAAATTCTTTATTTATCTACATTCTTTCATTCTTATTCTTTCCATTATTCTATTATTTACCGTGATTTTGGAGATACCCATTTTTTGGGATGACAATGAGATTAGTGTGGGGTAACGTTGATTAGAGAATACTTTTAGAGATCATAGAAGAAGTCCTCGCAGGAGATAAGGCCAGATTAAGGGCGCTGGGGACAGGAAGGCCCCACGCACAAAGGGAAAGTTCATCTTTTGGGACTTAGCTGATTTTGAGCATGAATACCTATTTTTAGAATATGGCATGCGGAACACACCAACGATGTAGAGATGTGTGTTCCACGCATTGTCTATCTTTAAAGGATCATATTGAAGTCTTTTTCATGGGGATGAGACAAGAATAGGATTATCACTTGATTAATCGCAAGAGGTATATAGATAGCACACATGCACATGTGGTTATGCCTGTAAATGATGCGTGGCTATTAATAGCATGTGACCTATTTCTAGAATAGATAAGTGGTGAAGGGAAAGTCCCCACCCTATATATATGATATGAAGTACATAGTAAAAGATATACACATAGAGAGATGGATGTATGAAGGTATAGAGGTATGCACACATGATTGGATTACTATATCAGATCCATGTGTGCATTGGTATAGATTGAAATTATTGTAAGGAGCTTCGTGTTTATTAATAGATGGAAGATATTGGCTAAATCTAAGTGTCATTCCTATGTGTAATTGAGTAGTGCATGTTATTAATTCAATCATGATTACTGTTTAAAGCTTTTTATTTCATATATTTGAATGTAGCATGCATTGTAGAATGGTGGATTAGTTATGGATATATATGTTTCTTCCTTCATCACGCTAACATCCTACTACAAAAACCCTAAAGAGGGACCTAATACCTTTGTGCACTTCATGTGAGCACTGGGCCTAAGCCGAGTGATGTGCCAAAGCCACGACTAGGGTGTTATCTAGTAAATTCTAGGCTGCATCAAATAGTGATTAGTGGATTACATAGCACAAGATAGATCGGGAAGAGAGGTTCTTTCTAGAAGGCTATTAATCCACATTTTAAAACAAGATAATGCTAATAAAGAACATGAAATAAAGATACCTACTGTAGTTGTATAGTTTAGGTATCTTACACAAGAATAATAAATCAAATATCGTCTAATAAAGGAATATAAGACTAAATCTATAAAGAAGGTGGTTGATGGTTCAAGGTATGTAGGTATAACAAAGAGTGTTGCATGCAGAGGTTTGGTTGGGTCTAGGAAGTTTTGAGAGGTTTTGTATGGGTAAATTAGGTTGTTGATTTAGAGAAAATTACCAATCACAGAGATCGTTATCGGTTAGGTGAACAATGTCGGTACTAGTAAATGAATGATGTCGGGTAGGTGACCGGTGTCGATAGGGGAAACTAGGTAAAATGACTAAAAATGGGAGATTTGGCACTCTCTGTGATTTCACAGAGAGTGAGGGAGGCTTAGTGAGGTCATAGGATTTTTAAAGAGACTCAGAGGTGATAAGATGGGTGTTTAGGCAAGGTATGAAGGTTCTTTTAGCAGATGGTTGGATGGAGGTGTTGTGGGAGAGATCCGGGTATGGTATAGGATGAAATGAAATAGATAACTGATAAACAAATAATCTATTCAAACCAATGACAAAGAAGAAATGTACTTATAAAATGGAGATGAATAGCAGGAGGTGATGATGGTTGTAGAAGAAGGTGGTCTTAAATGAATGAAATATCGAAGGAGGAAATGATGCTTCCCCTGTGAGTGCACTAGATATCCTGGATTGACTCGTTGATGAATGGTGTGGTTTCTAAACATTTTAAGGGCCTCTGGTATGTTGTAATATCACTAGAAAACTCAAGAGTCAGGATGCAAGGTCACAAGAGCCAAGAAATAAGATTCAGAACTAGAACAAAGAGTTAGGAAATCTTATTTAAGGTAACCAATGGTGGCTAGGTAATTGGCACCATCCGAGGAATAACCAACATTGGTTTGGGAGAGAAGATAATATCTATTAAAAATAGTATTTTTCCTCCCAAATTTGGCATGATTGATATTTTGGTTCTAGGTCAAAAGTCTGGAATGGAGTTAAATGGAGTAAGAGAGTAGTTAGAGGGATAATAGGCCATTAAGATTAGGGTTAGAATAAGTCCTAGTTGGTTAAGGGGAGTGGGGACTTGGTCTTGGTTAATTAATGAGCTTGGAATAGGTCTAGGATGAGGTGGCTAGGTGAGGTGGAGATGTGAGGTGGAATAAGGATTAATTTAAATATGGGTAATTAAATTAATACTAATGTGTGGAAGGGGCCATGGTTAGGCGTGTATGTCGATTAATTTATTGGAAGGGGCTTAGAGGGTTGCAACCCAATTTTAGGTGTCTACATTTTCACCTTTTTATCATGTATATTATATTGATAAACGATGATGACAAAAATAGGAGTGGTTGTCCTAGGTATGGGTTGAGGTTAAGTTTCCCTAGGTATGTGTGGAGGTGATCCCCCTCAAACCATGAACTGATGAAGTAGAAAGCCGAATCAATGATGGGTTTGATAAGGTGGTAGGTGGTGAAAAGTGTGGGCATTCAAATGCATGCATATGTATAGAATGCACCAAGGCACTAGGAAGAAAAGCTCAAAAAATCTACATTGTCAAAGATTGATAGTTTATCCAAACAAGGTTGATGTGGTCCAGGTATCCAAGGTATAGGATACGGTCCTAAAAAAAAAAAAAGTTAAGTGTAAGAATGGGCATTAGATGGGTTCCAAAGCACCAAAATGTTTGGTCTCATCAAGATAAACATCACGGCATAAGGCAAGGAAAGGTTAGTAGGCTAAACAACACGAGTAACATCATCACAAGGTATAGTGAGTAAGAGAATTGAGTGTTAAATGGGCAGGTGGTTGGTTTAGGTGTATACGTATGACTATGGATAATTCCAAGGTGTAGGAAATATATGCCTTGAGGTATATGAGGTTGGGGAAGGTGATAAGGCTTTTAGGTGAGCCTAAACGGATCGAGTAAGGCTATGGTAGCATAAAATGGCCTTTTGTATCAAAATTTTTGGCAAATTAGGTATTATTCGGTTAGGCGGGGTGACCGATAATGGTTGAGGTTGAACCAATGTCAGCAAGGGAAACCAATGCCGGTCACCTAGGACATGACCAGACCAACATTGGTAAGGAAAATTTAGATTTAAAATGGAAAACCCACATGGAAAAGGTTTCATTTGTGCATTTATAAATTTGGAAAATGAGGAGAGAGATTTTTTGTGAGAAAAATGAAAAGGAGTGGTAGGAGGCGAGTTGGTGAGCTATTATTAGTTGATATGAGTAGAGTTGACGGGCCCATGAGATCTACCTAGGTTATTCAATTGGTTGATAGATAAGAGGTTTATTCATTCATGAAAGAGGCATGAAAAAGCACATGAGGACCTTTAGTTCAGAGACTAGACATCCGACTAAGGAGATGGCGCCGAGTAGAGGTAGGATTCAATCTCCATTGGTGTTTGGTTGAAAACTAAAGTAGAAAAATGAAGAAGTTGGGTTTTGAAATTTGATTTAAAATTATTGAAAATTGGGTTAAATTAGGTTAAATTAGGTATGGGGAAGGCCAAAAGTAGTGTAATTATGTGGAATAATGAATTTAGAGGTTATGTGGGGTGGGTTGGGTAGTTTATTTTGGTGTTTTAGTTAAATTTCTGAAAATAGGGACTAGGAGTTATACCCTAGGGCTGATCCAAAGTGACCGATGTTAGTCGTGTATTGGTTAACTTTAATAGGCTAGCCAACATTGAGAGGGGTTAAAAGGGATCGGTATTAGTTACTTCTTAAAGTGACTAAGGATGAAAGAAGGGAAATTGGTAATGTAAAAAGATATGGGATGGGTGATTTAGGACATAGTTAGGTATGAGTGGGTAAATTAGGGAAATTCTAAGTATGAATGTGGAGGTTAGGGCTAAGGTAGGTAAGAATGGTTGGGTTAGGATGAATGTAGTTAGAGATGGGAAATTTAGGTGTAATTCAGATATGAATGGGTGAAAAATAATGGATGAGGTAATGAAGTCAATAGGTGAAGGGAGGAAAGTAAGGAAATAGAGAAATTGTAGATGATTAGGCTAGATGAAATGTATGTTAGGTAAGTGGGTTAGGTGAAGGTGGGTAGGCTAGGAAAAGCATAGGTAAGTAGTGGGCTAGCTACGGTCAAATTAATGATAAAAAGGGGAAACCGATTAATATGTTTGATTGGTGATGATGTAGGTGAGACATCAGTTGACCATGAGAGATAGGTTTCCACCTTTATTAGTCCGATGAGACCTCACATTACTTGTTGATGAGTGGGTGCATATACAAGATGTTGGGTTGGGTTTCGTGAGGTGATATAAGTAGATAGTATAATATCGTAACATGATGATCACTCTCATTGACAGATGGGATTCAAAGTGACCAACACATTTCACTTACCAACATGCGAGATGACGATCACACTGGAGGATGTCTATAAGATACCGAGATCACCAATTTTTGGGGAGTTTTTGTATCATATTTCTTCCAATGATGTGTTGGAGCTGATGGTTTCGTTATTTTGAGAGGTGATGGCAGATTTGACATATCATAGTGCTAGTATTGGTTATGGGGATAAGTATATTACACACCCCAAGGAGACCAAATTATAAGTGTTGATGATGGTGGCTATTCGATGTTATGCACTCCTAAATTTAGAGGGTGGAATATTTCCATGAGTGTTGATGGGAGTACTCAAGGATATGATTGAGGAGAGAGTTTTTTTGCATGGGCACCAATGTGTCTAGTACAACCGTATGTATAGGAGTTATGGGCATATCAAAGGATTAGGTGGTTTTTGTGTGTTGCACATATCTCTTTCACTATTAGGCATATGATAACATAGTGTGTCCGTGTATAGTAGGCATTCCATGAAAATATTGGCATCGAGGAGTATATAGACCAGGTTTTAGGAGGTGGGTACCGATAGGGGCATATCCTAGAATGGATGAGGCATTGCAAGATGTGACATCTTTGTAGGCACATGTTAGAGGGCCTATTAGGATTGGATTTTTATAATAGCCTTATGTGGGTTTTCCTTCAAATGGGGGCATGACGAAGAGAGAGCAGGGGGTTACAATTTTGGTTAGATAGATACGAGGATGGTGACCCGATAAGCATGAGATGATTCTAAATGACCAAGTAAGACGCCAATTTGGGATTCAACAGAATGTACCTCCACCATTTCCACAATATCATAGGGATGATGTGGAGAGATGTTTATCTCCACCACATCTTATAGATCCAACAGAAGCAGGCAGAGGAGAAGGTTAACGATAGGAGGATTGATGACGAGGGCACCACCGATGAGTACCGGTGATGGTGGATAGCCCAACTATAGGTAGTACCACCGAGGCTAGGATAGCTGGAATTTTGTACTATTATAGTACAGAGGGACCAATTACATGAGAAGTCGATGACCTTACAGTTGTAGTTAGGCGAGGAACATGCACAAGTGGTCATCATATAGGGACATCTAGTAGGGGCTCAGAGTCAAGTGACTTCCTTATAGGTATAACTAGTTGTGGTACAGGTAGTAGCAAGAGATGATGGACATGTTGTGACATTACAAGAATAGGTGGCCACTTTATAGGGGTAGCTAAAAGTAGCCCATGTATAGGTGTAGACACAGGTAGGGGATGGGGGGTAGGTTATAAGACTACAGGCTCAAGTGACTACCTTATAGGCATAGGAGGCCACATTGTAAGCACAACTAGCAGCTTCACAGAACCGATAACGAGACAGGGTCCCATGCAGACAGCACAAACAGTGGGAGATGGTCCCATTTTACAAGTAGCGGGATAGTGGCCCCTTTGGTACAAGGACATGGGCCACTATTACTAGGATAGGGTCCATAGGTTGGAGTAAGAGTGATGACACTTCCCTAGGTGATATCCATGGCCAATTACAAAGATGTTATGTCTGAGGCTAGGTATTATTAGGATTGGTCGATGGACATTATTATCTCATATGTTACTTATGGCAAGCATATTATGCATTAGGAAGACAATGCAAGGACCATCTCATGTACATATAGTACCAGCAACTTAGAGATCCACCTACCTCATAGGCAAGACCATCAAGAGGTAACTAGTTTGTGGAGGCCAAGGCCAAGGGAGGAGACATATGAGAGATGAAGAGGTGTCGGGTCCTCCTAGAGATGATATGGATGATTTTGTTATTTTTTATTTTGATGATTGATATGTATATCATCCTATGTACAAAAGAGGCAATATGTATATGATATTTTTTGAGATACTTGTATTTATATCTATGTAGATAGTGTATTAATACTTGGACATTCCAGTATATAGATGGATGATGATATTTATATGTGTTGTGTTTGGTTTATTTAATTTCCATTGTATTAATGTCATGGAAAGTAGATGTAGGCATGGTTTAATTTCCATTGTTATTGATGTTATGGAAATTAAATGATTAGGCTTGGTTGAGTTAATGTTGGTAGGATGTGATTGCATTTCCATTATATTGATGTCATGGAAATGATATGATTGGACATTGTCTAGTTTGATATTATTTGTGACATGAAATGATGTTTCGTTGAATGGCTTATTTTCCAATGTACTGATGTTATGGAAACTAGATGATAGGCATGGTTGAGTTTTACATGTTTCAATTTAATTTCCAAGTTACTGAGTTTGTGGAAAATAAATGATGATGTATATATAGGTGATGTATGGTTTTGTTTTGAGTTAACTTCTAAATTATTTTTTATGGAAATTAGCTAACAATTTTTTTGTTTGATTGGGGAACTAATGATGGGGAAAAGAGTTTTTGAGCTAACCTTAGAGGTCTCCATGCCCAAAGAGTGCAACCTATATAGCCCTTGGGAAATGGGCCTCAAAGTTGATGTAGTTTCCCATAAACCATGGAAGAATGAGATTGGATTTGGTAAGATAAATAGGTAAGTGGGTCAGGTAAGTCATGTGTTGAGAATAGGTAAGGTCAATTTTTGAATAGCTAATAGGTCGCGTGAATCAAGTGTAGGAATAGATGAAGTTATCAAGTTGATTTTATTTTTGATGGTCCGGTCTTGTGTGAAGAAGAAACAAGTAGGAAAAATGTGAATTAAAGAGAAGAGAAATTCTCCATAGTTGGTAAGAACCAATATGGTCATACCCTTATACTAGTTAAACAGAAGTCCCTAGATACACTACATGAGTGATGGGTCTAGAGTTGAAAGAAGTTACATGATCACAATGTGTAGAATACATACCACATCCCTTGATTTGAGTTAGAAGATAATAAACAGAAGGTAAGGTGGAAGAGTTCATTAAGTGTAACCTTGTTGTGAGACAACATGCCCCTTCTATAAGATACCCAAAACTATAATAGGAAATTCCATGACCAAAAGTTTGTATTTTTCTTGATTTTTCCTTTTATTTTTACTTTTTACATGTATAGACTGATCTATGTGGGAAGTCTATATAGGGATAAATAGGTTCTCCTTGAGGTCTTTGTGAAGTTGATCAATCTGAGAAGCTCTAGATTAATCTTATTTTTGACAAGTATAGATTAGTATTCTTTTTGATAGACTAGATACAATATTTGGCTAGTTTTTATTATTTTCCTTCAAGGGAGAAGTCTAATTATAGCAGCACGACACGAGAGAGAGAGAGAGAGAGAGAGAGAGAGAGAGAGAGAGAGAGAGAGAGAGAGATTTCCTTTTAAGGGAATCATCAATTTGTAAGAATTTTTACTCAAGGAGTAGATTTTTTCTTATCCCATATATTTTTTTCTTTTATTTTTGGACTTGAAATCATGGACAAGACTATAAAGGATTATAGGCCTCTTTTATGAAGGAAAAAACCATAGCATAAAAATTTTAGCAAAGAAAGAGGGGTTGTAAGTGATGAACGACCATGGGATTCCATCCTGAAAAGGACAAAAAGTATCCATGAGAATTATTCCATGAGTAGAGTCATGGTACTCATATTGAAGACAAGGCTGAATGGTGATGGATAATCACACAATTCTAGTTTAGTCATTGGTCTTTAAAAGAGCTAGGTGGAAGGAAAGATTATCTCAAGGGATGATCATATAAGTGTGAAAGTGATGTAGTACTTTATTCAATAGTAGAACGGTTAAATATACAAGGCATTAAGGGGCTAAGATTCGAGCTTAACCTCAAGATAAGATAAATGATAAACACCTAATCCATAGGTATGGGTTACAATGTAATGTCCAAGAAAATAGGGAGAACACTTGCCTTGTTTTCTTGTCTCCTCTTCGTTACATATTGGTTTTACTTGAGGACAAGATCACCAAACTTGAAGATTTTTTCATAAACACAGTTATCATAGGCACACTTACTATGTTTTGGTATATTTTAAGGTGTTTTAAAGTGTTTAGATGATGTTCATCTAGTAACTCAAGTTGTGCCAAATGTTCTTGGTAGAAATCATCGTCAGAGAGCATATCTTTGAGTGATATAAGAAGATATGGAATTTTGAATTCAAGAGGCAAGAGAGCCTCTCTACCATAGACCAAAGAGAAAGGTTTGGCATTATTAGAGGTATGAATGTTGGTATAATATGCCCATAAGGCAAAAGGAATGAGCGTGTGTCAATCCTTAATAGTTTCATCATCTAATTTCTTAAGAATTTGGTTGAGGGTTTTGTTAGAAGATTTGGCTTGTCCATTTGTATATCGGTAATAGGGTGAAGAGAAATTGATTTGAATTCCAAATTTTTGCATAGTTTACGTCAGGTTTTTTTAAATTATTTTCCATTGTCAATGATAAGGTGGTGAGGAACACCAAAATGAAAAATGATATGGTGATTGATGAATTCCATGATATTTTTAGATTTGGTAGAAATAAGAGGAATGACCTCCACCCATTTTGTGTAGTATTTGGTCACTATGATGATCCATTGATGATGTTGAGAAGAATGAGGATTAATCTCTCCAATGAGATCTAAACCCCATTGAGAGAAGGGCCAAAAGTCTCTAGTGACTTGTAAGGCATGACTAGGGGTGTGGTGAAGGTTAGCATGTTGTTTAACTTCACATAATGAGTGACATAGTCACACCAGTCTTTGTTAAGGGTTATCCAATAATAGCCAAGGCGAATGATATGTTTGGAAATAACGAGGCCACTGAAATGTCTACCAAAAATCCCATCATGGATCTATTTAATGGTGTATGGAATCTTAGAACTAGTGAGGCACTTGAGGAGGATACCATCAAAACCACATTTGTATAGAATACCCCCCATGATAACTTAATGAGAGACCTTTTTGAGGAAGGCTCTTCATCCATTATGAGTGAGATCATGTGACATAATTGAAAGGGAGAGGTAGTCGAAAAATTACTTATACCAAATGTCTCGTGGGTCAGTTTTGATTATTCCCACAAAATTCACGCCACAAATAATATAAGAGGGTGACTACAATCATTGTATGGTGAAAAATATTTTAGATTCTAAAGGTGAGGCTAGTATTTGTGAGGCGAGGTAGGCCATGGTATCCACAAATTTTTAGTGGATCACGGAGTTGTTTAAATGAGGTAGGTGTCAAATGTGGTAAAAAATATGTCGACATGACATTTATATTTTTGAAGGACCTCATTACAAAACTAGTACAAACCATTGAATTGGTTCATGCAAACCATTGATACTTTCCAAAGATATTAATGGTTTTAACATCTAAGGCTATGGAAGTTTGAAGACCCAAGACAAGTGCTTCATACTTGGTGATGTTATTGGTGTAGTCAAATTCAAGTTTGAAGGATAAAGGCATAGGATTTCTATCAAGAGGAATGAGGATGACCCCACAACTCCCCCACATTGAAATTTAGAACTCGACGAAGAGTAAGGTCATCGGTAAACAATGTCATCAAGGGAGAGGCTGGAAATGGATTCATCGGGAAAATTAAAATTAGAAGATTGATGTCTAAGAAGCGAAAGGTCTACAAGCTGATCTACAATGGTTTGTCCCTTAATATAATTTTGATGAATAAATTATAGGTCTAGGTCTATGAGGATCATGAGCCAACATGAGGTGCGTTGGTGTTGGTAAGGTTTAGCATACATGTAATGCAGTGGGTCGGTATTAGTGATGATGAAGGTTTTGTGGTTGAGTAGGTAGTGGTGAAGTTTATAAGCCATAAATACCAAGGCTAGGAAAATAAATTCAGCATGAGTTTACCTAGTCTCATAGTCTAAAAGAGTACAAATTATGTAATAAACCGCTTACTCCATGTGATGCTCCTTGCGATGAGCAAACATGGTACCCAAGGAATGGTCAGTGGTAGAAATGTAGAGGTAAAACTGTTTTTAATCTTAAGGTGGGATGAGCACGGGTGGCTGAAGAAGGTATTTTTGCAACAATTCAAAGGGTTTGTGGCACTCATCATCCCAATTCAAGGAAACATCCTTTTAAAAAGATGAGGAAAGGGGTGGAATCGGATGGATAGTTGGGAAATAAAATGTCGAATGGATTGAAATTTCCCTTGCAAACTATGAGTTGTCAAAGGTTAGTAGGTGGAGGCATCTTGGAAATAGCCTTTATTTTGGCATTGTTGGTGCTCGATTTAACCTCACCCCTTTTTCCTGAAAATTTCCTTCCAAAAATTAGTGTTTGATTTCTTGAATATGTATGCCAAGAGAAAAGCCCCATTAAAAATCATGTTATATCCTATCGTTATACTATGGAAATCCTTTTTTCTAGTTGAGGATTATGAAAATGTGTCATAACTGAAAAATCCCTATGAAATATGATGAAAAACCTTGTAAAACCATGTTTTATCTCATTCTAATGACATCCTTCTTGTTCCTAGTGAAGATTACAAAATGCAAGAACTTTTCCAAGTCTTGATGATATGTGGCACAATGCCATTGGGCACTATGACATATGTTTCTTGCAAACAAGCATAGTCATTTCATATTACAAATACAATTTGCAAGTCCATCCCGAAATCTAAAGAATATTATTTAAATTATCTAATTCAATGATAAAAAGGAAAAGTTGACCTCGTTACCGAAAGAGGTGACATGTTTGAAAATTATTGGAGTGAGAAAGTGGACTAGCAGTTCATTTTTGTACCAAAGGCATACTACAATGCAAAATGCAAATATGCCCCCAAATCCTGATAGGGGACACATGTCCATTCCATAGGAAAAGTCAAAGAAGTGGGGCTTTAGGTCAATATGGTAAACCTATATACATTCACAAGATATAGAAAAAGTGTAAAAGACTCCATGAATCCACAAGGCATAAAATTGACCCATGTGGATAGTCCTCATTCAAATGAAGAAAGCAAGATGGATGGCAGGGACATAATACATTTATATCTTCCGCCATTAATGTGTTTTTACATGGATCAAAGCATAATTGATTGAAACATTCAAACACTTCAAGAATTTTCTATTACACACGAAGATCTCGGTGCCCTAAGTGTGAGAATTTTAAAAGGAATAAGGAAAATTTAAGCGATAAGTGTTGATATCAAGCTCAATATTTTTGAATAAAAAAAGAAGATGAAAATTGCATGAAAAAGGATAAAGATTCGGTGGAAAATGGTGAGATTAATTGCAGAGCCCAGGAAATGATCACGAAAAAGGAATTGCATAGGTCAAAGTTTGGGAAATCAGTAAGTAACATCTTTTCCCGTGCCTAGGTTGTTTTCTTCACAAATTTCATAGTAATTTTAGGAAGATGCATTAAGAAACAATATGAAGACTTGTGAATCAAGTTTTTTTGTATCATCTACTATCCTAAGTAACTTGGAAAACTTTAAAGAAACAAATTTTCTCGATGTGGAGTTGGAGGATTTTCTAATAAGGCTTTGTAGTGAGAATTGTAGAAAGCAAATGAAAGCAATCAATGTAAGCCACATTTCCCTAATAGTTGTTATCCTAGCCATTATTCATGCCCCTGAATTGGTATGGTGGTGTGCTCATAATTACGACCTTGAGAGGTTACAGGTGTTGGATGGAAGTGGAAAGTGTGTGGTCAATTTTTCCCCTGAGGTATTCAACAAAATATTGGGATTTCCTGAAGTTGACGAACCTATTGTAGAGACTGTGGAATATGCAAGAGATGATTATCGAAATAGAAGGGATGAATATGCCGAGGTACTAAATTCAGTGGTTAATTGAAATAAATACATCCATAAAGAGGATTCCCAAGAACTTTCTTTGGTCCATGTTTATTGAAGAAGTAGAAGACTTGATTATATTATTGAGTAGAATGGGAGGGCTTGAGGGATCCAATAAGCTAGAGGAATGGATGTGCCCTTTCATCAGAGTTATTCTGGAGAAGAAGGGAAAGTTTAGTTGGGGAAGTCTCATTTCAGCTTCTATTCATTCTCAGTTGTTAACATTGACTACTAAAGTTAGGGAAGGGGATACAAAAGATCTTAAATTTTCAATGATGACATACTTCATATACAATGTTGCATGTTTTAGGTCATTTCCAAGACTCACTAAAGTAGGAAAATTTGAAACACACAAAGTTTATGATGTATTCCCACAACTAAGGATTGATAATTGGAAAGATAATGTGAGGGAAATATATGATGGTTTCATCACTCCCTTGGTCAGTTTATTTGACCTTGAATTAGAACAATACATGCTATCAGCTATAGTCCAGGTCCATGATTTTAGATTATGGGTACCTCTTTATTCAGTACAATTTTTTCACTTACTTCAAAATAAGTGGGTTTGATGAGAAACCATGTAAGTTTCCAAGGTATCCAAATGATAAATGGGTTTTAATGGATCTTTCTAGGAAAGTAGTGCCTGTGCATGGGAAAATTTCTAAGAAGCAAAAGACTAATATCAAATTCCCCATTACTCTTGGGAGATACACATGTTCATCTATCAAAAAATAAAAATTGATGGGTGAAGAGATGAAGAAATTTGAGATGGATATGTTTGTTCCAAGGACAAAATTTGATAATAGGTGGCTTGTAACCAATGGTGAGCATGAACCTCAGTTTGAATATTTTTGGATGAATTGTAGGGATGATGAAGAGGTCAGAAAAAGAGATTTTTCAAAAATGACCCTAAGAAAAATCATTGATTATAAAATTTTTCTTATTCCTCAAGGAATTGAGGATGATAAGAACATTGTGATCTAGGTGTATCTTGAATAGAATCTAGATTCGAAGGCAGTGGATCCCATTAATTAGAAAGAAAATGAGGAAGAGGATCCCCATAGAAGTATTGTGAATGTCATGAGGCGAACACTGACTTGGCTAGTAACAAAGGGCATTAACTTGTCTCTTCAAAACAGTAAAGTATTAAATGAATTTAGAACATTTTCTGATTTGAAGGAGGATCTACCTTATTTATAAAAGGGAGCTAAGACCATTGATCCATTGAATGGAGCACCTCCACAATTTCTAAGTAACAAGCCCACTACAAAGATAATTGATGCCTGGACTATAACCACGAGTAGGACTGGGACATCTAGGACTACTCTAATTCATAAGGTAGAAGGTATACTCCTACAAAAATGCAAAATGTGCCCATTAAATTTGCAGTACCTCTACAGAAAAAAGGAGCCAACTCAAGTAAATCAAAATCTCCTGCAACATCATCACCTCAAACATCTAGCTCTTCTCCAAGAATGAGAGGATCTCTACCAAATGTTTACCTATACCTTACATGTCAAAGTACCAGGGAAAATAAATTCCAAAGTCTAAGAATTATGAAATATCATCAAAAATTCCTAAAGAAACCATCCATCTAGAAAATAAGGTTGAAGAAGGTGGCCCAAATGTCAAGAAACAAAAGATAGGTGAATTATAAGTAATCAGTAAACCTAGTCTGGTTAGAACTCCACAAAAGGATGTTACTCCTCTAATTATTCAAACCACACCATCAATGGTTTATGAAATTGCTAAAGTAGATTCCTCAACATCAGGGACCCTTTTTACACCCACTACATTTCCTACAAGGGTAGTGAAAGAGATTATCAAAGAATCCAAGGTGCTAAGTGGGTTAGTTATTAAGGGAGTAAGTCATGATCAAGAAGAACAAAGTATGGAGAAACATGATAAGAGAATTGATGTTGAAATGGATTGTCACTAGGGAAACCACTCAAATAAGTTGAAACAATGAGCATTGATATAAAGGAGCTTAGAAGAAGCCCCTATCTTGAAATTGATGAAACTATGAGAATGTCATCTCAAGAAATCCATATGAATGATATTGGGTAGACTCCAGATGTAGAGATGGAGATCCAATTTCATAAAAATCCACTTTTAGATAAATTTCCTTTGGCAGAGGAGAAATAATATATTCAAATGGATATGTAAGAGCTACTAGTTCTTGTAGTTAATATTTTTGGAGGACCACAGTTGAAAAATAAAGAGGGAGTATTGGAAAGTGAAAAATCCCAGTTGTTAGTGTTATCGACCAGAGAACTATTAAAGGTACTACCACCCCAAGTGTACAAAGTGGAAAGGTTGTTATATCAGATAGATTGGTGGAAAGGAAGGATGTAAGTCAAGAGTCAAGTACTCAAACCCAACTAATTAAGAAAAAATAAAAAGATGACACAAAGAAAGGATTGAGATTGAATTCCAAGTAAATAATTATGCCCAAAAGTTTCCCATGAAAGATAAGGAACAAAAAATTAAGCAACAGATGATGAAAAAGGTATTCCTAAGAAAACAACTAATAAAGTTATCACTCCACAAAAGGAGCTTGAAAAGAAATAAAAATTAGAATCTTCCAAGACATAAACCTTACCACAAGATAGAAGCACAACTCCCACTCTTATTATAAATGTAAAGGAGGATACAAGTACACTGCTAATTTGAAGAAAGATGAGGATATGAGTGAACAGTATGCACCTAATAATAAGGATGAAAAGGTTCAAAAAACTTATACCCAAAATCAAAATGAGGAACAATTCAAAATAGCAAATAGTGTAGGCCAAGAAACAAGTGTGAAGACACCAATTGCTGGAACACCCACAATTCAAGATGTATCAACAACAATGGTGCCATTCCTTCAAACCACAAGTTTTTATTATTTAGAGATGGAAGATGATGATGATCCCATGATAGGGTGGTTAGGGGGAGTTATCCAGGAAAAGGAAATGAACAAGGGAAAAGGAAAAGAGATTGTCCAGCAAAGGCTTTGGGTATTTCTAACATTGACTTCCAAAAATGTGAAATCTTCTAAGAAAGGTAGGATCATGACAAAGTCACATTTTTATAGAACAAGATCCAAAAACTTAGATATTGCTACTCCTCATCCTAATATGCCAAAGGATAAGTTAACCATCAATGATTATATTATTCAAAAAATCCAAATGGGAAGGCCAACAAGAAGCAATATTAAGAAAGATGTTGTATTAGTGGTGAAGGGACTCTTTGAGAGGGTGGATGAAGATAAAATAAGTAAAAATGAGCTGAAAGAATAGGTAAGCTCCTTGAATTCATGTTTACAATAGTTAGTGGGCCAATCTAGTGAAATCCAAAAAGATATCTCTACTGTTACCCTTGAAGTCAATAGACACATTGAAAAGGTTGTAAAAAAGGTTAAAATTGTTGATGAATTGGTAGAAAAGTTGTTGAAAAAGGAAAAAAGAGTTTTGAGAAATCCATAATGAAATATGGAGAACTCAAGACCAAACTTGATGAAATTAGTGATTTAATTGAACAACGTGACAATGATATTTTTTATCATGGAGTTATTCCCAAAAATGGACTATATTACTCAACTTGATTAAGATATAGTTGAAAAATAAGAAAGCTGTACCACTAGAAAAAATGGGGACCCAAAGTATGTTATTGAATATTTAGCTAAAATTAGGGTTAAAATCTTGAATGAAATCAGAGAAAAGATATAGACAAAAAAACTAGGTTGAGAAAAATATTGACACCATAGATATGAGATTAGAAAGCATGGTGTTTGATAAATCCAAAAAGAGTTATGGTGATTTGAAAATTGATTTCTTAATTAGTTCTTTTGAGAAAAACATATAAAATGAAAAAAATTCTTATGAATTCATCAAGACACTAATGTTGGTAGAAACTAGAATTGCAGAGTTGAAAGCAAAGCCATGGGAATACAAGCAAAGAATGAATCAATGCGTGAATGCATTGAGCAGGAAGACCCGATATTTCAACACCACATAGGTCTAGATGAGGATGATGTAAAAGAGATATTCCAGAAATATGATGCATATGTGGAAAGGAAACCAAAGGAGGAGAAAGATGATGGAAATAAAGATATGAATGTGAAGACTGATGAGAAAGCTTAGGATTGTTTTCCTTGAATTACTCTTTCATCTTATTATAATTATTACTCTTGTTTCATGAAAACTGAATATCATTTTGATTTTTGTTTTCAAACATGAATGTAATTTGATGCAATACACTAGTTTTTATATTGCTTTGATAAGATTTCAAATCTATTATGAAGCATGTAAACTAATGTAACTGTTTGATATCTTTTGTATTATTAGAAAAAGAAAAATTAGGATTCTATAGGGGCCCCAGCCCATGAAAGAAAATTTTGCATACATTTTGGAAACTATATCAAAAGGAAACAAGAAAATAAAAACATTTAGTCATCCACTACTTCTACTTTGAAATCTTATCCAAATGGGAAAATTTTGTTGAACAACCTATTCTTCCTTTGTATAAACTCTCCTAAACCTTGATCTATTTGAGCAAATACAACTGACCCTGCCAAATTCCTTGACATCCCCATCTCCATCAATGACTCAATAGTAATTTTGGGACCATCCATAATATCCCTCAACTTTATCTTCTTCTAATAAGAAGATACCTAGTCCAAAAGGTCTAAACCACCTGTAGGAAATGCCTTTTTCCCTTTTTCCTTGTAATAACTAAAATAAATGGGATTAGATTAAAGGGAAGCATTTGGAGTGGTTGGAAGAGAAATCACTATGACCCTTAGACCTGGTGGAGTAGGAGATTTAGAAATAGGATCACCCTTGTGCTTCCTCGTGAAAGGTGGATTCTCTCTTGGTAGATGAACATGAAAAGGTCTTGATAATGTTTGTTCCATCAAAGGATCCCACCTGCACCTGGATGAATGAAAGGATGAAGAGTATACTTTCCCTTGCCCTCCTTAGTGGTAGAAATTGATGCCTTAAAACGTTGAGGAGATGAAGGATCTACTTCTTCCTCATCTAAAATAACAATTTGGGGTTGAGATCTTGATTCCCCCTCTTTCTTCTTAATGATGGTGTTGGTACTATGGATTGTTGAAGTGGCATAGGTCTTTCTCGACCCTCTTCCATAGAAATTATTTTTTATTCCAATTCTTATACTTTTTGAGAAATGGTGGGCACTATATCAATTGAAGTCTTATCATAAAGCATGTAAGACTCCTTGGGAACCTCTTTCAAAAAAAAAAAAAATATTCATTACATAGGAAGGGAGACTCATATGTAGTCATCCCTGTCACAATGGTCCTCTTCTTAATCAAGAATTTTTCAATTCTTCTGGAATTTTTTTGTGTTCCCACTAAAAGATAAGGTAGTACATCAATTTGAAAGATGTGAAAATAATATTGATTCTGATCAATCTTATAGAGCGAGATCTGAACTTATCGATATGTCAAGGGCCATTTGCTATCCCTTGGGTCAACAATTTCAAACAAATCTGTAATAAAGGATTTATCTCGGGCCATTTAGATTTAATATTTGATTTAAATCTTCTAAGGATATTTCCTTCAAGTTATTTACCATAGCTACCCTCACCATTGCACCAACAAAAAGCTCTACAATAATCCCTCACATTCAAAAACGGAAAAGGATGTATATTGGGGAGAAAATAGAGCTGAATTTATAATGAAAATGATGCAAATGAGTTGAACTAGACAAAATCATTACCATTAGATGAATAGATATTTCTTTCTCAGCTCACATGAAGGAAGTAAAGATGAAGTGATTGGATACCAAATGAAAGGAAAGATGTTTAAATGTGACAAAAAGTGCACACAGAGAACTCCTCAAATTAGGATATTTGTCAATTATTGTGCAAATTTCAAAGATGATGTTCAAAAATGGAGGTTGATAATGGTCACATCATAGCCATTTGAAATGTTTGAGGAGCTGCCATAAAAGTTCTTACCTGTTTTTCCAAATATAAACATAGATAAGATAACATGGCGTCCTAATTTTCCTAAGAGAATAAAAGAACGTGAGTCACTTGTAATACTTCCACCTGGAAACATAGAATGGAATATTTGCAAAGGAATAATAGTGGATTAGACTATGAGCTATAAAGGAGAATATTCCTTTGAAAATTCAGGATTTTTGGGGGGAAAACTGAAGAATGAGTGAGTGATTGAGATTTTATAAATGCGATGAGAATACTCTCACATAGGGGTTAATTTTTCTAAGCTTTAGAGAAAAAGGAGAGAACTTGTTTGTACTAGCTAAAAATGAACCAATCTAAGATACCCAAACTGCTATTCATTTGTTCCCAAGCCTTCTCGCCAAGATGATTACACTGTACAATCATTGGAAAATATTGAGGTCATAGTTTTTGTGTCCCCTTATTGAAGAATTGGAGTTTCTTGAATCAATTTGTGTGTATTCTCACAAGCATTGTTATTGTGTTTAAGATGAATTGTTTTGGATCAATTTTTGTCATTCTGTTGCAATCTTATGCTAATTAATCTCTCTGAATTACACAAAGCCTAGTTTAAAATAGTGATAATTTGGTAAATGTAATTACATGATTGATGGAGCTTTCCTTCATAGTGTGGTAAATGGTTTTAAAGTCAATTTGTATTTGTTTGATCTAGGATATTTGTTAGTTCCTGAGTGTATCTAGAATGTATTTGATAAGGGATTGTTAGTATTTTGTTGAGAATTTATCATGAGCTTTTGTGTTTTAATTCTCAAAGTTTTTTTGAAATCCTGTATTCTTAGGCTTCTATGAATACAAACCTTCTAGTTGAAGGAATGCTTTGGACTATGTGATCCATATTTTACATCAAGAATAATTGTCTACAGTATTTGTAAGGTTTATTTGAGGTTTTTTGTATAATCAACTTTATCCTTCTTAACTTCCCAATAATACATCAAAATTACAACCAATAACCATCAAATCCACTTGAATTACCCCTGTTTACACTGTTTATGCATAAATGCTAAGGAGATTTGTTGATTTTTCCATCCTTTATCCAAATATGTAAAAGCAAGTTTGAATTATATTTGTCTTTGATAACCTAACACTTATTTAGAAGACATATGTATTTTCTAATGTAATAACTCATGAGAGTTATATGATGTCAGTATTGACCATGTCTTTTTGAGGCTACATTTTTACATCCCTGAGAAAGAGAGTCCAAATATTTTAGTTTTATCCATTTCTTTCATAAATACAAGTTACAAAATGGGTCCTCTCACCCTGGTTATAGGAAGAACCTAAAGTAGCAGGGTAGGTCATACCCTTAGTGAGATGTTATCCAAAATTTCCGAAGTCTAAGTGAAAAAGAGATTTTTAGATCCATCCCGAATAAAAATGGCTCAAATCCTAGTTTGTCTTTCTCTAAGCATCCTTCTTAGCTCATTGATGTTGCTTTGCTTACAAGGAGGGATCAACTGGGTACCAATATGTAGGATCAACTTGGATGCCCCAAAAATAAATGATGAAACCAAGGATTTTTCTAGAGAGAATGGAAAATATGCACTTCTTTAGTTGAAGGAAATCATAGTATTTGACGAGGCAGTCAAAAATGATTTTGAGAACTAGGAGGTGTTCGACACAAATTTTGGACTTACTGAGAAGATAGTCAACATAACACTCTAATATGTCATTCATGATATCGTGGAAGATATAGGTCATAGCGCACTAATAGGTGGCACCAACATTTTTCAAGCCAAAGGGCATGATGCAATAAGAGAAGGTTATCTAAGAGGTGATGAAGGAAATTTTGTGTTGATCTTTCGGTGCAAGTAATATTTGATTATAACCAAATAAATCATCCATAATAGATAACATCTCATGGCCGGCTATAAGATCAACAAGTTAATCGATGTTAGGTATATTAAATTCGTATTTAGGGTAAGAAAAATTAAGGTTGTAGAAATCAGTATAAATGTGGAGTCCCCTATCACCTTTGTGACATGAACGATGTTAGAAATCCATTGTGGATAGTCAATGGGTAGAATGAAGGAAACAAAAAGAAGGTGCTTGGAGTTATTCTTTCACAAGAAGGGAAATGTGTGGATGCATTTTTCACAGCTTCTATTTCACAGGTTTGGATTTGGGGATAGTCATGATGTTTTGGACCACGATATTCATGTCAATACTAGGCATATCAGTATAAGACCAAGAAAAAACATTGCTATGATTGTGAAGGAAAGAGGTGAAGTCTTCTTGTTCAACAAAGGTATCTAAAGATTGGCCTATCTTTAGAATTTGAGGGTCATCATGAGTGTGAATGTTGATCTCTATGGTCGATTCATTCAACATGGTTTATGTGTCAGAAGGTAATGATAGATGAATATAAGAATCTTCTACACCTAAGTAGGTGAGAATGTAATCATCGTCATGAAATTGAATGACATTGATATAAGGTGTGTCATTATATAACATGTTAGGATAAGAAGAGGAAGAGAAGAGGGAACCTCACCATCACACTAATAAATTAGAGGTCCAAGTAAATGGTGTTCATGAAATTTTTTTATGAGGGATAGATTCGGATCCATGGACTCGTCGGTGAAGGTGGCGCAATAAGCGAGGAAGGTGAAGATGGATTTTCATCTTCAACGAGTGTAACAAAATCCTTCTTGGGGAAGCTACAAATAACAAAATTCCACATTGCTCCTTTTGTTTTTGGATGGCGCAAGGTATGATTATGTGATTACCTTGCTCGTAAATACCAAAGAAAAAGCCCTTCCATGAACAATGATGAAGAATTTTTTTGGCAAAACGACGGTTGGTGAGGTATTAGAAATTGGATGAGATAGTCCAGGTTTGAGTAGGTAGTTCTAAAGAATAGGAATAAGTATCTAGTCCCCCATATGTCAATTTGATGTGAAGGTGGAGAGGACTGTATGAAAAAACCTCTCCTGCATGATGGTCATAATATGGGTGTTGGTGAAGGCTTCCATACTCCTAAGAGTAAGGAAGGTGTTTACATTGTATAAGTGGTATTCCCTAAGGAAAGGAATTGAAAAAAACCTACCAAGGGATTAGAGGTTGAGACTTGAGTAGTGAGAATAGATGAGCTACTTGAAGCCTGGGAAAGTGGGGTATCAATTGATGGTGGAATAAGTGTGTTGGTAGATAGGCTAGTTTTGGAATCTAAGCAAAGGGGATAGATGGGTTGACTATGGAATATGTAGTGGAAGATGTTGTAGTTGAGGCGAGAAGGGGTGATAGATACCTTGACTGGAACAAGGACATAATTTGGTCAATAAAGCATGTTACAAGTTTTGAAAGGGGAAGGATCCACCTTAATAGTGTAGAGGTGATCTTCATACTCAAATTCGACATAATGGTAAAGGGTTGAAGCAACACATCCCATAGAAAAAATCCAGGGTCAACCAAGAAACAATTTATATTGAAATTACCCCTCCAAAAAATAGAAGCAGTTTAGGGAAGGTGCGGGGACCCACATGGATGTGGAGGATGACAGTGCTAAGGGTAGAAGTCAAGGTATCATTGAAATAACATAGCATAACTGGGTTTTTATGCATGTAATGGGTGGTTATGCACAATTGTTCATACACACGGAAGAAACAATATTGATGATAACACCCTCATCAATCATAATGTGTTAAACATGAGTATTGATGAACGCAGTGATGAAGAGAGTAGGATCGGGATCATTAGATTATAGAGAGGTAATCTCAAAATCATCAAACCGACAATAGAACCCTAAGGAGAGAAAATAGGTGTAGAATTTTTAGGCAGAGTGGTTAGAGTGGCTACATGATGAGGGGTGATGATGGTAGCAATGGGTGTAGGGTCATTGGGTGGAATCTCAATAGATTGTAGGACCTCAATGAGGGCCTGATGATGAGACTCAAAGGTTTGGATCAAGTCATACAAAGACATCTTCAAAGGAGATTGATGAAGTTGTTTGATCACAAAGACGATGTGTGACTCCATCAGAAACAGGATATGTCAGCCCATGGATGGTTACCTTAGGGGTAGGTGCGAGATGGAATGGTGGGTAGAGGTGTACTAGATGGGTTACCAGTCTTCTCTTTTCCTTTGTCTTTATGTGATCAAGTGGCCACTTGGACCATGTTGATTTAAAATATCAGAGGAGAAAAAGAGCTTTGTAGAGGTGGTGATGAAGGACATTGAATATATAGGGTGATTCTATGTGGCGGAAGGAGAAGTAGGAATGAAATTCTCCTTCAATAGGTCATATTCATTGAAGAGACCATCTAAAGTGTAGAGTTGAAGGAGAATGTTTTTGAGGGCCTTACACCCTTCAAAATCATGCCCTAGTGATTAATTATATGCATAGATTTTGGAGTCATCAAACCCTACTGGTTTGGGTTTGAGTGGGTCATAAGGCTTAATGGGTGGTAGTGTGATAGCAAAGGTTTATAACAATTGAGCGAGGATGTTAGAATAGGCCCCTTCCAATAGATCACAATGGGGATTCAATGTATGTTTAGATGAAAGAATGGTTGATTTTTGTGAAGGAGGTGGAGTTGGGGGTTGAGTCAATTTAACTACATTTTTGGTAGGTAGTGTGGTTTTGGTTTTGGTTGCACCTTCTTGGGTAAAGGTGTTGGAGTAGTATGTGAAGAAGAAGGGGATGTAGAAGGTGTAGGCATGCAAGTCAACCAAGGTGATAATAGAGGTGTGGGTAATGGCGTGGTTATAGGTAATGTAGAGGGTGGTGGTAAATGAGAAGGTAGAGGTGTGGGTGATGAAGAAGATGTGGGAGAATAGAAGATCAAGGTGAGGGTGTGGGTTGTTTCACTTTAAGTTTTCCTTGGGAAGAGGTTTCTTGACCAAGGTCGATGGATGTGGGCCTAAGATTGATGGAAGAGGAAAAGGTGAATAAGAAGGTGTGGGAGAAACTCGGGGTATGAGGCCTAAGAGGTTGGGTCTTCCTCTTAGGTGTAGGAATAGACTTGGTGGCAGTTTGTGAAGAGGTGTTCAAATCTAGCTTCACAAGGGGATATACTAGACTAGGTATCTCAAGTGAGCCCCTAATGTAGTGGTAGGTTTAGGTGTAGGTGAAGGTTTAGGTATGGATGGAGGTTTGGGTGTAGGTGAAGGTTGGGATGAAGGTGAGGTTGATGAAGAAGAGGATAATACGACTGGCTCAGGTGTGACAGATTTGGTTGCCTTGAATATTTTAGGGTAAATCGTAGAAGTATCCAGATATAATATCTAAATTTGAGTGGATACTAGGAGTCGAAGGCACCTCCAGAGTGTGGATTAATCAACATACTCTAAGTGATTGGAAAAATGAGAGAATGATGTAGAGGTAGAGGAATATGATGATGACTTAGTGGTAATCCCTGTGAAGAATTCCGAGGTCTATGAGATAGGGAATTTTTAGCTTCTGACTCAGTAGGTAGAAGTGACGTAAGAAGGTTGATAGGATCTTGGAAGACCCTAGGAGAAGCATCACTTATAGGAAGAGGATATAAAAGTGGCTCCTTTATGGGTTGAGGAGGGGGAAAGGTAGGTGGTGTAGACTCACTTTTAGGTAGAGAAGAGAATAAGATAGGCTCTTCTATGGGTAGAAGTGTGGGTAGTTCACACTCCTTAATAAGTGGAGGGATGATTGGGGTAAGCTCCTTGGTAGACGAAGGAGTAGGTGAGGTAGGATACTTGGTGGGTAAAATAATGGTTATGGTAGGTTCATCCTTGGGTAGAGGAGTAGGCAAAATAGGATCCTTTGTGGGTAGAGGAGCTAGCAAAAAAATTCCTTAATAGATGGGATGGAAGGAAACTAAGCAGAAGGGACGAGTATCAGTATTGTATCGAAGATGGAATGGACCTTGTGAACATTTGTGTCATTATTAGAGGTCTTGCCAACCTAGTTTGATGATGGGGTATGGTTTGGAAAAGGTTTCTTAAAGACCTGAAGGTTTTGATTTTTCGGCATGTTAGGATTTTCTAAGACGAGATCTACATTATCTAGCATTTCCTAGATAATGTTCTTAAATGTTTTACAATTTCCATCACTATGACCCCTAACATGGTGATAGTTACAGTAATCATTCTCTTTATACCATGTAGGTAGAGGATGGGAAGGGTCAAAACTAGTATGTGGTTTTACAAGTGGAAGAGTGATGGATCCCACTTTTAACATATTTTCCAACATAGAGGAGTAAGGTTCTCCTATGGGGTATAACGTTTCGTTCATACTTATACTAGAAATTATGAACTAGGGACAAATTAGAAGGAGGTTTTGGTTGGTTTTTTGAATAAGAGGGGCCACCTTTCAGAACCACCATGTTGGCAGATCCTTTTTCCTGAGAATTATTGTTGGAGTTATTTTTTTGCAATTTAGAAGAAGAAGAGGAGTCATTTAACCTAAAATAAGTGTTCTTGTTACACAACTTAACCTTTTCCTCTTTAAGGGCATGAATCTCTAACTTCTGAGCCATGGTGAATGCCTTTTCAAATGGTAAAAATGTTTGTACCTGAATATTTGGTGAGATTTTCCTAACACAAGCCCTAGTGAACAACTCTATTAACTTAGTTTGTGGAAGTTGAAAGGCAAGCTGATTAATGAGACCCCATCAGCATGTGATAAACTTAATGATAGAATCATCATCATACTAATGAATAGATTACAAACCATTCTAGTTCTTGGAGATATTTATGGAGAAATGGTCAAGGAATGTCTGGGCTAACTAATTAAAGGAGAAGATTGAGTGCTTAAGTAAAGCATTGTACCAATCTAGAGTAGGTCCTGTCAAGGACATGGGAAAAGTCCTAAGGAGCAAGGCATCATCGTGGGAAATCAAATAACAGATGTGTTTGAATTATTGTAAATTTTGTTGTGATAGTTGAAGATATGTGTGTGTGTATTGAATGTTGACCAAGTTGATTGTGAAGAGCTTATCTTTAGCTAGGAGGAATGACCTAAAATAGAACACAAGACCAAAAAATAGATCTAAAAATATTCATTGGTGGATTTTCTAGAGAAATATAGATATGGAAAGCGGGTGCTTCCTAGAAGGCTATCAATCCACATTTTAAAACAAGTTAATGCTAATAAATAACATGAAATAAAGATACCTACTGTAGTTGTATAGTTTAGGTATCCTACACAAGAATAATAAATCAAATCTAGTCTAATAAAGGCATATAAGACTAAATCTAAAGAAGGTGGTTGATGGTTCAAGGTCTGCAGGTATGACAGAGAGTGTTGTAGAGGTCTAGGTGAGGTTCTGGGAAGTTTTGAGAGGTTTTGGATAGGTAAATTAGGTTGTTGGTTTGGAGGAAATTACTAATCAGAGACCGGTATCAGTTAGGTGACAGAGATGCTAATCTTGGTAAATTACTAACACCGGTTGGATGACCGATGTCGGTGACGGTAAATTGGATAAAATTACTAAAAATGGGAGATTTGGCACTCTCTATGATTGCAAAGAGAGTGAGGGAGGCTTAAGTGAAGTTTTAGGATTTTTAAAGAGACTTATATGTGATAAGATGGGTGTTTAGGCAAGGTATGAAGGTTCTTTTACCAAATGGTTGGATGGACATTTGTGGGAGAGATTCGGGTATGGTATGGGATGAAATGAAAATGATAAGCTGTTAAAAAAATAATATATTCAAACCAATGAAAAAGAAGAAATTTACTTACTTGTAAAATGGACATGAATAGTAGGAGGTGATGATGGTTGTAGAAGAAGGTGGTCCTGCATGAATGCAACAATAGCAAGAGGACATAGTTCTTCCCTATGAGTGCACTAGAGCTTGGAATTGATCTGTTGATGAATGGTGTGGTGTCTAAATGTTGCAAGGGCCTCTAGTATGTCACAAGATCACTGGAAAACTTGTGAGTTGGGATGTAAGGTCGCAAGAGTCAGGAAACAAGATTGAGAACCTGAACAAAGAGTTAGGAAATATTATTTACGGTAGCCAATGGTGATTAGGTAACTAGTATGTACTAAGGAATAACTATAATTGATTAGGGAGAAAAGGTCATATTTGCTAAAAATAGCCTGATTCCTCCCAAATTTGGCATGATTGAGATTTTGGTTCCAGGTCAAAAGTGTGGAATGGAGATAAATGGAGTGGGAGAGTAGTTAGAGGGATAATAGGCCATTAATATTAGGGTTATAATAAGTCCTACTTGGTTAAGGGGAGTAGGGACTTGGTCTTGGTTAATTAATGGGCTTGGAATAGGTCTAAGATGAGGTGGATATGTGAGGTGGAATAAGGATTAATTTAAATATGGGTAATTAAATTAATACTAATGTGTGGAAGGGGCCATGGTTAGGCATGTGTGTTGATTAATTAATTAGAATGGGCTTAAAGGGTTGCAACCCAATTTTAGGTGTTTACACCCATACTCGATTGTATTTATAAAGGTTGGAAATAGAATGACTAAGTCTAGTAATATCTACTTCACTTATCTAAGACACATCCTTAACTTCTTTACCCCTCCATTTCATAAAAATACATGATCATCCATAATGCATTCACATTTTTCAGTTCCACTCTAGTATTTAGTGTTTATAATATACTTGTATGTGTTTTTATTCTTCATTGTTATGCCCCTCAAAATACTAGTATATATTTTTCTACATTGAATATAGGATAAATTTTTATCCCTTTTGGAAAATATATCCCATTCACATTCTTTACAAATTTATGTAGAAACCTGCATGGTCCATTCTTCTTCCACTTGATTTTATCATATTTTCCTCATTAGAACCTCTCTTTTTGTAATTGCACAATAACTAAATCTCCAACCTCAAACTCCAAGTTTGAACTCCTCGCTTCTATGATTATTCCTTCTCATGGAAATTCGAGCAATAGTGTAACGCTTTGGGGAATTTTCCCATGTAAAATTTATAAATTTGACTTCCTAATTCTCCTATTTACATATTATTATATGAAAAATTCATTTGTAAAATAATATAATCCCATGTTCTTACCTTATCTCTCTCCAAAAATCTTAGAATTTTTCCAAGTCTTATGTTGACAACGTTTGAATGGTCATTTTTCTATAAGTCGTATGCAAAACTAAAATAAAACTATGTTCATATTCGTCTATATCATGCACCAAACTTGGAACACATACTTTGTATCTCAAATAGATAAAATGGTATGTGTAAATCCATCTAGTTTCAAAACTTCCCTAAAAACAAGTTATTAATATGTGTAGCATCACTAATCTTATAAAAATCATTAAAATTAGCCATTTTTTAGAATCTATCAATAGTAACAAAGATAGAATCATGACCATTCTCTAATATAGGAAATCCCAACACAAAATCCATAATTACATGCTCCCATGTTTTCTTAAGTAATAACAATGTTTGATATAACCTTGCATTTTAACTCTCCCCTTTACCAACTGACATATTATGCATCTTTACACATATTTGCACACATCGGTGTCCATATACATCCATGAGGATCTCGATTAACAACACCGTGCATTATCTGCTATAAAATAGCCTAAAATCCTCCACAATGTTTCTCCTATATTAAATTCTCCCACACTAATTAGCATGGTATGTAAATATGTGCTTTTGAGTAACAACCATTCTTGTAATTAGTCCAACCATGGCACACAATTTCTACTCATTGTTTATGTACATGATCTTCATGCTTCTAAAAATATTCACTCTTCATAGATCTCCATCATCACCTCAAACCCTAATGCTCCCACTTTCAACACATATGTAACTCTATTAGACTTTTTACTTCTATGCTTCAAGACAAATAAGTAAATATATAAGAATTAAACCCATTTCATGTGTCTTTGAATCAACTTCCCTTGGATATTAATAAATTACACTTCTTTATGGTTTTTATAGAATAATAACTCCTTGAGAAATAAATAGTACCTCTACTTCTTATATCTTACACAATAATGTACAAAATATTGATCATAAATTAAATATATTCTCCTTGTATCATTAATTATTTCACTAAATTATTTGATTGGTCTACCTTCTTTAATTTTCACAACTCTAATGAATAATCCACTCATGTTACAATCAACTTGAAATACCTTATTGAAATCAATAAAATACAACCATGGATTCTTTGTGACTTTATCGTTTAAATTCTAAAATTCATATTTAATTTACATGATGCATGAAAAATCCTTCACGTCTCTTGGCATCAACTTTTGTACCATTGCATAAATATTTCTAAATATTCTAATAAAATTCATATATAATCTCACTAGTTTTTAGAAGCTTCAATCCTCCTTGAAATTATTTGGTGATACAATCTAATAAATCTCACCATATTAAGATACATCTTAAACCCTTCTTAAGATATTACAAGTCCCAAGTATACCAACTCTTTCTTAATGAAACTAAATTTATTGTGAGTCATTAGGAACTTATCTTCTCAAAAATTCTTGAGCTATTTTTTTAATGGAATAAGTGATATTCCTTTGTCTTTCTAAAAGTTAGAGTTTCATCCAAATAAACATGAAAAAAATTACCTAAAAATATTTCAACACTTTACTCATCAACCACATGAACATACTAAGCATGTTGGTTAGGTAAAATGGATTGATAATCCATTAATACATTCCATCATATGTTTTGTAGTAATATTATACTCATCTCCTTCCTTTATTCTGATTAGTGGTGTCCACTCTTTAGATTAATAATTGTTAAGTACATCATTACACTCAAGTAATCCATAAAAGCATCCATGCATGGTAATAAAAATCTATACTTGATGGTAAATTTTTGTTGGCTCTAGAATTAGTGCACATTCTCCACTCTTCTCCTTTCTTTAATGGTAATATTGTAGGTGCCACATATATGATTATAAACTCTCTTATCATCCCCTTTACGAAACTATTGCACTTTATTTCTCATCTTCTTATTTTATATAGGTGTTAACCTATATGTAGTCTTGTTTTGTAAGACCCTATTATTAAGTCCATATGGTGACTTATATTATTTGTAGGTGGTAAACCATCTAGAATATATTTTGACTTGATATATACATAATCACATAGCATCTCCTTTACTTTTGGTAGGATCCCCTTTATTTTTTAGATAAGCTAAATAAAGTTTGGTTTTGAAGGGACCTTAAAACCCTTTAGAAAAAGGAAGCCGAGGTAAAAGAGACCTAATAAAAAATAGAAAGGGGTGTCGAGTCAAACAAGCTTGATAAAATGGAAATCCCTGAATAGAGCTAGACTAGAGAAGGCCTAAATAAAGTCAACATATTTTTATAGTAATACAAAAACATAATCCATTGCTAAGATAGTAGGGTAAAACAACATAGAAAACTACCAAATGGGTAGCCAAAGGCCTGCCTTCATTTCACTTTATTGTGAGGAGATCTACTTCAAGTCCTTGTATTTGGGCTGATGTCCTTACCACCTACAACTTTAATAACTACCCTTTTTGGATTCTTCTTGGTGATGTATTTGTCTTCACCTGTCCATGGACTCATCATCCTCTAATCTAATAATTATCACAAGTTTCATGTTCTCCTTAACACCACTAACTTTGGCTTTGGCTATATGGTCTTATAGGATGGATATCCTTTGTTCTTACATTATAATTTCCAATGTTAGCCCTAAAATCCTTTTATTATCTACCTTAATTTTACATTGGCACTCTATGAATTCCTAGATGAGGTTTTTATTGACAAGGAGGATGGTATATGTTGTGGATTTTTCCTCAATAGTCTAGCCTCCGAGTTAACCAAATTTTGATATCTAACTTTACTAGAAAAACATTCCTCTATTTCCTTGTCCCCCTATGTTAGATTACAGATAACATCATAAATGTCATCTATGTTTTCCTGTACCCCATATTATTTTAAATGTTTCATGGCCATGACAAGGGTTTCGTTGTTAGATTCCTCCTCAGAAGGGGCCCGGGGATAAGTGTGAATTAAGGGTTTTCCATTTTGAAACAAGAACAAGATTAAACCTTGATAAAGGGGCACATCTATTTTTTCATTTATAAAATCAAATATAGAAGTTGTAAGTGATATAAATAGAAATTAGGGTAGACTCATGGCTTGATTTCTCCTCAGATAGTTAAGAATAGAGAGGTGGTAGGAGAATATTTTCCTAAACTTTCCTTCGAGGGTAAGGTATTTCATTATCACCTGCAAAGTTTTTCCTATCAAGTATGCAAGAAAAATTCTAGAAATGTTATCATTATACATAAGAATCCTCTCATTAGGGCTAAAAAAGTGGTGATTTTGTGCTTGCATCTAGTTTTATCCTTGAAGAGTTTGAGGCCCTCCAAGGATAATCATGCGGCCTTAGCAATGGCCTCCTCAAAGTGAAAAAAAAACTCCATCTAATAAAATTAAAAATACCATCCACCAAGGAATTACCAAAATCAATGGCGATTTGAGGATTATCGTCATGCAAATGTGCAACAAGGAAATTGACAATTTACAAGAATGGAAACTATAGCCTTATGTTAATTTTTTCAAGTTTTACCCCTCCAAGACAATCCCGGTCTACAAAGTCAGTCCATGTGACATCCGAATGATGTTATCTCATCCCCTAGGTGATTTAGGAAATTTCATTCATTCCCCTATGTGAGTTTAGGAGTTAATTTAAATTGCAAGCTTCATGCAGATATGGGAAGGGATATTGTTGGGCCCCTAGAATATTGACTAAGTAAAAAATGCACGTAGATGTGTAAGGTCCCAGTTAAGGAAAGGCACACAAGGACAAAGCGTGTAAGGCAGGCTTTAGAAAAGGGTTTAAGGAAACCCATGGCGCGTGCGTCTAACCAAAGGTTCAGGACTTAGTCAAATTATATGTTTGGGGAAAAACATGTGAAAATCATGACCTAGCTATGTGTGGATAAGGTGCCATCCTGGTGACATGTTGGCCTAGGAAGGAGCATGCTGTAGTAGAAGCTTCTAGAAGCACATCATGGTATAAAGTGGAAAGCTCAAGGCCTGGAGGAGCATGCTCACATGGAGGACCACTTTCAGACACTTGGCATTGGATTTGAGGGTGTTGGAGGATGAGTTGGCAGTCTAGAAAGGCTATAAATACAAGCGCCTATAGAGTAGAGAAGAGAGGAGAAGAGACTTAGAGATCGGGCGGAGCTCTACAGAAATACTGCAAGAACACTGTTAGTGAGTGATTGCACTTGGGAAAGGATGTATTGGGTATGGGGATTGTAATTTTTATTTTTGGTAGCATAGCTACATTAGTCTAGTTGTAATGTATGACTATGTTACGCTCTCTGTGACATTCTGTAAATGGCTCCATGGATGTAATGAGGTTATTAGTTTATATATATATATATATGAATATCAATGATTCTAATGCATACATATTTTTCATAGGATTTCTTTCATTTTATGCTCGTATGGATTATGGTGTACTTCTTTATGTTTTGGTACAATCTATATAATCTATTAAGTACACCGTTTGGAATGACTACAAGGATCTAGAGGCCATTCTAATATCTATGGTTCTTGTATGTCTTAAATCCTTTTGAAATATATTTTAAAAAAGCATAAATGATGTTTCCCACTAAAATCACATAAAAGAGAGACTCGACACCCACGTGTGCCTCGGGTGAGTGCTTAGCATCCACTGGGTGATAGGCCAACATGCTTGGGGTTCCTTTATTTTGTGATAGGGGTAAAAATGATGACATCTTGGTTCTGTTTCCAGACCTCTTTTCAAAGTTTTAGTGTGAAATAACATTCATCATGATCTATGTAATGAGTAATGACAGAGTGGTTAATGTTGGAAAGTGTTGAATATTGGTTCAAGAGCATGGAGGATGAATTTTCTTAGAGATTCAGTATTGGACCTGATTTTGATGCACGTAGATGGGTATAAGACAACCTCTACCATGGTCTATATGAATTTTTTTTCTGTTGCTTCCCATTAGAACTGTATGAATGGCTCTCAGCCTATGCATCTAGATCAAGTTGGCATTATGGATCATGTGTGTGGACCCAAGAAGAATACCAAAGGCTACAGGATGCAGATCTGATGTGGACCCATGCTGTAGATCATTGGTGGAAAGGAGTATTGGCTAGCTACACTCTAGAGTATGCCATTTCCACATATTCTTGTCCAGAGGTTGCTGAGTTTTAGTTTCTAAGGGCACCCAGAGGATTATTTCTACATGTTTTCCTCTGGCTATGAAAATTTTGATGGTTACCATGAGTTTAGAGGCATTCCCAATGGCCGGCTAAACCATTCTAAGTGCTAGGTGAGGAAGCTAGAGTGGAGGAAGATGGAAAATGTTGTGACGGAGAAAGAAAGGGAGGAGAAATGACTCAAGTATGGTGAAGCACGAAAAGAAGATTGCTGGATAATGCAAGGTTATAGGCGTGATGGATGTATGGCGGAAGACATTGTGGGAAGGATTTGAGGTTCATGTAGAGGATGTTGAACTTGAGCAGTCTGTGTGAACCCATCTTTGCAAGCATGTAAGAGAGACTCATTCAGACTTCTAATGAGAGTTCATCATGCGGAGAGAGAAGAACCGTTTATGCCCATCCGAGCCCACCTAATGACCGAACCCCGGTGCTTGGTTTTCCGATTAGGGGAAAATATTACTAGTCCGGTTGGTTATATCGAGAGGTGATCGGTCTACACCCAGGAGGTATAATTTCTTATTCGGGCCTTCTATGGCTGCAAACACTAACCCAGTGTTAGGAATTTTTGGGCAAGGTATAGACACACAAGATTTTGGTCTCATGTCTGGGAGTGGCATGGGGTATACTATTGGTAGTGGGGCATTATCACAAACCATAGGCACGTAGCTCGGTGAACCGTGGGGACCCTTAGTATGACCACTTTAGGACCGGTGGGTCCAGGCGGATCTCGGTGGTTCAGGAGGAATAGGAGCGGTGGGTGCGGTGGGTCTAGTGGTTCGGGGCCAGTGGACCTGGTGGATCTGATGGTTCAGGACCTAGTGGACCTAGTGGATCTGGTGGTTCAGACCAGTGGACCTAGTTGAACAAAGCGGTAGAGGAAACACAGGTGGAAACCAAGGCTTTGGCTTAGGAGGATTCGGGCCCCAACCACCCCCATAATTTTTCTTTGAAATGTCACTACATTTTCCCAATTATAGAGTTATTGAGGATTCTTCAGAACATGTTTACAAGTGTGAACTACTATAGCACACAAAGGGTATCACAACCCCAGCGTGGAAGGCTAGTCGGTTTATAACCACATTGAAGGGCATGTGCATAGCTAGTATAATAAATATGACCCTCATCAAATAGTGGTGGACTATACTACGTAAAGAACACATTCTTGGTATAATTCCACATTCCTAAATTTAAAACGAGAAGAGCATCGGTGCTTTGAAGGATATTCAACAAGGAATGGCTAGAGAGTGTACAAGAGTATGATGCATGCTTTAAAACTCTCTTGTCTAAATTATCATATGATATTCACCCTTCACATCATGCTCAATGGTTTGTTAGAGGATTAATCACCCCTTTTAGAAGGGCCTTATCTCATAAAACTTTTACAGACCCCACACGAGGCATTGGAAGCTACTCTACATGTCGAGGCTATTGGTAGTGTTGATACTGGTGTTAGCCCATTCTTGGAGGCTCAGATTGCTGCTATGTCCAAGTAGTTTGGAAATTTATCTGCAAACTCAACCCATGAGACTTAAAGTGGTTTGTGGTGCACAAATTGTGAAGTAGAGGGGCACGCTAAGGATAATTTCCCTCGAGAGGACAAAAGTACACACCATGGCGATAGATTGTGAAATTCCTCATGGGAACCATGATGCAAATAGGTGCCCCTTGCTATAACATGTAATCCAGAAGAATGTGTCTTTTTATTGCAATATTTGCACCTCTACAACCCATAATACTAAGGACTATAGGCTCATTGATCAGATCCATGAGGCCATTGATCATGGGGTGTGCTAAACCAGTGTTGCCAGTAGTTCCAAGGGTGATGATTGCCATTATGAGGAGCATGTAGATGGATGCGCATGTGGAAGGGGTTTTGTGGAGGATTTCATGGTTGTGGTAACCGTAGAGGATGAAGGAGAGAGTTCCTATGTGGAAATTTTTTTAATTGTGGGTCTACTGAGCATTACAAACTAGAGTGCCCGAACCTATTACAATTCTCATGGTGCAGAAAGAAGCATAAGTATGAGGAGTTCCTGGAGTTGTTTGAGCACATGAATCAGCAATACTGGAAAGACAAGGGCATTGCAATGGTCAGTAAGAAGGCGAGACACACAATGGATGCCTTGGGTAACATGGGATGCAGGTTTAGATCATGTCTTTATAACAACAATAGTAGAAGCACAGACGCAAGAGATACCAAGGTAGAAGAACCTAGTTAGGGAAGAAGTAGTTCATGGAAAGTACCCAGACCCTGCACATCAAAAGGAGGTATACCAAGACACCATGGATGTTATTCAGAGTTTACAAGGGGAAATCTAGTGTCTAAAGGAGTAGTCTAGGAGGGAGGAACAAGGGAGGAGAGTCGAGGCACCAAAGGATGACCTGGATGAGGTCAACGAGGTGTGTAAAATGCAAAGGCAAGAGAATATCATTCCCTTACTAGGATCATGGTTGAGAGAGAAGGTACCACACGCTAGAGAAGAGTGTGAGAGGTAGGTATTGCATGAAAATCTTCCCCCTCACAACCTTGACTATGACAAAGAGATCACATTAAATGTAATTGTAGATGGATGGCTCCTTAGTAATATTCTCATTGACACAGGTGCAGAAGTTAAGGTTCTAACTTTGGATGCATGGCATCAGATGGGAAGACCTACATTACAACCATCTTTGAATGTGTTGTATATGGAAAACAAGACTAAGGCGATGCCCATCGATGTCTTAAAGGATGCAACTATCACTATCTAGGGAGCTAAGTTTATTGGGGACTTCAAAGTCTTGGTGCTCGTCGAAGAAAAAAATTTCTCATCAATACTTGGGTGCCCTTGGTGTTACAAGAACAATGTAGACCTTTGGTTCAACAAAGGGTACATCAGATTTGAAAATAAGGAGGAGCATGTCATTATACCCCCTGGTGATGGGAAGTTGATGCCCTATACCGAACCCCCTCGGAAGAAAAATTTCTAGACGGGATATATGTGCACTCAATCGGGGACCCGAGAGATAATACACCCTACCAATGGGGTTATCTAGTTTGAAGATGCTCGGTTAATAAGTGATACTTGTTTCACCTGATTCTTAGACATTTCTTTGAATATTGACAAAATAGATAGGGTAATGGGCATAGGAGGAATACCTGTTGAAATGATGGTTGATAGGTTGTTGTGCATGTGTTGACTCCTTGATCCCACTGATCGTGAGAGCTTCCTTTTGGCTAGGAGGAACTACTTGAAATGGAACACAAGACCACCAAATAAAAGTTAAACAATATGTGTAGTGAACTACCTAGTGTGTGCTAGATCCGGGAAGTGTGATACTTCCTAGATGGTTGTCAATCCACTATTTAAAACAATTTAATGCTAGTAATGAAGTAAATCCTATTGTAATTGAAATGATTTAGGTATCTCATTAAAAAAAAATAATAAATATCTAATCTAACAAATTTAGGTTAAGATAAGATCGGAAGGTCAAGTAACTAGTTACGGTTCTCTCACAGTCCGGCGCAGAGGTCTCGGGCAGTCACAGGTGATTAAGGGTTATGGAGGGATAGGTGGGTAGGTCATTATTCTAGGCTGTATTGATATATACTGAGAGACCAATGCCGCTTAAGGGTGATTGATTCCGCTTGGGAGAACCGGTTCTGTTCGCGTGGAATACTAGGAATGCCACGAGAATGAGCTTTGGATCTCCTTGTGATTGCACAAAGGACTAGGCTGATCAAAATGAGGTATTAAGTTGTTTGGATGTGATTTGGAGAGGTTTTAATTGGGATATGGAGGGGTGAGTATTAAAGGAGGTAAATGGGTAATGGGAGAATAGAGGATGAAGATATAATGATTAAATGAATGAACCAAAGGAGTAAACTATTCTACTTACTTGAAATCTGGTTCTTGGCACCTGTGAGTGATGAATGAAGGTGCTAGTAAGAGGTTGAATTCTGTTGAGGATCACCAAACATTGGGGATTTTTTGCATGGGATGCATTTGCTCTCCTTCTTGCTTGGCTAGATCAAATCAGTCTTTGGGTGGTTCTTTGGATGAATTTTGGATGTCGGTGTAAGAGAAAATGCTTGATCTCCTTCCTTGTATGCATGTTCTCATGGAAAATTGTTCTCAAAATATGTGTTATCTCTCAGGAATCCTCCAACCTTTTGTAAACCTCTAAAATAAGGTTGTTTTTTAGATTAAAAGGTGACCGATGGCAATTCTGGCTTAACCGGCGGTGGTTAAGGGTAACTAGCATCGGTTAGGGTGGGATTTCCTAGGTTTACTAAACTAGGCAGATCCCCTTGATTTTCTGGGATCTCGTGTCATTCACCTATAGATTAGACTGGAAGCTTCTTGTAAGTATGTGGGAATGTGGTTAGAGGGAATGTAGGCATTGATTTTTAGGGTTTGGGTAAGACTTAGTTATGACAACTTACTAAGAATAGGTCTTAGGGTGAGGTGGCTTGATGAGGTGTCTAGGTGAGGTGTATGTGTGGGAATTATCTAAATTAAGATATTTAAATAATAAATATGGTGAGGATAATGAATTAATTTAATTAAATTAATTAAATTAATATTAGTGGGGTGAAGGGGGCCATGGCTAGGTGAATGTGATGAAGGTGTTTATGGTCAAGGGACTAAAGGGGAGTGTGACCTAATTGTGGTGTCTACATTTTACCCCTTTTTGTTGTGTAACTTGTATTGGTAAGTGACGCTAACAAAAAAAAAAAAAGATGTGGTTGCCCTTGTGTGTGGTTGGAGGTGATCCCCTCAAACTAGGAACCGATAAGGTAGAAGGCGAGTCGGTTAGTGGTTTGATAAAAAGGTGAATGTGAGAAAGGGAAAGATGGGGAATGGGGGAAAAAGGAAAAATGTCTACTCGTGCAATCTAGGTAATGGGTCAGGGTCAAAGGTAGTAACATTCAAATGTACGCACACATATAAACTACAGCATGCTATCGGGTTGAAGAGCATGCAAACTCTACATTGTCTAAGGTCAATAGGTTTATCCAAACAAGGTTGAGGTGATTCGGTATCCAAGGTATAGGATATGGTCAGGAAACATGACGTAGGTTAGGTGTAGGAACATTTAGGTATGTTTCAGTACACCAAAGGTAGGGTCAGGATAAATGGTCACGATAAGAGGCAAGGTAAGGTCATTAGGTCAATCAACACAGGTAACAGTGTTGCAAAGTATAGTGAACACATGAGGTCAAAGGTCACTAGCGATGGTCTAGGTCTAAATATCTAGGTCATGGCATAGGTAAGGCGAGGTATGGGTAAAATAACGAGTCCCCAAAGGAGGAAAAGGTTAGGCAAGTAAATGATGAGGTCAGAGGGTGAGGTAAATGGTTTGGGTAAAGGTTGGGTGTGGAAAAAAGAGTGACGGGTAGGGTAATAGGGTAAAATTTAGGGCAAGGTGCAAGAGAGGGTGACCGATACCGGTCAAGGGTAACTGACGCCGATAGAGTGGAACCGATCATGGTAAGGTAGGGCATGCGACCGATGCCGGTGAAGGTAAAACCGGCGTCGGTTAGGTTGGGTTTGTTATAAAATAAAAAATCCATGTTTTTGTTATTCATTTGTCATTTAGTGAATTGAGAAAATGACAAAAGGAGACAAAAAAAGGAAAAGTGTCTGGACAAAATGGAGTGGTGAGTTGGTGATCTGAGCAGTGGGTGATTGGTTGTTGAGAGGTGGGTCCACAGGATTAGTGGGCATGATTCAATTGGTTAGAGATGTGCGTATAAATTTTGTGATGGCAAAGGCTGGAGAGGGATTGGGATGGCCACCGATGCATGGTGGCCAAATTTTCCACAATGACAACGACAAAGATTATGAGGTAAGTGTCCAACTCTTGTTGTATTTTTTTAGATAGATTAGGTGATTTGTGAATTGGGTTTTTGTTTTTGTTTTTTTTATTTTTTTTATTGTGGGTGGGGAAAAATAAAATTGGGAAGATGGGAGGGTAAATTAGGTCAAATAGGAAGGGGGAGAGAGATAAGTGGGAGAAGAGGGGAAGGAATGAGGGTAGGTCATTTTAGGTGGGAGAAGTGTCAGGGGAGGAAGTTTTGAGAAGGGAGGGTTTGGGGGTCACGGGTTTTTTGTGTGATGGATCGGCATTGGTCGGGTTGAACTAGGTTTGTAGTCATTTTTTTGATATATACCGGCCTGCATGCCAAAGAGAGTGAGGATGTATGAGATTTTTGTATATTTTGAGCATATACCAGCTGTGTGCAAAGAGATTTTGTATTGTTTTATTATTTTATTGTATATGAGACTGGCTTGCATGCCGATGACATTTTGTATCGAGTATCGGCCTACGTGCTGAATATTTTCTTTGAGATAGACATGATGGGATATCCCTATATATTGTATTGAGACACACATATTTATTTATATGATGAGATGGATGAGATTCTTGATTTTGTTAGTGTTTTATGAGACTTTTATTTTTTGTTGTGATATGGAGTCAAGTTAGTTGTAGGCATGGATCGAGTCAGGTCTTAGGCATGGTTGAGTCATGTTGGTTTAGGCATGGATCGAGTCATGTTTGTTTAGGCATGGTGAAGTCAGTTGGTTTAGGCATGGATCAAGTCAGGTTTGTTTAGGCATGGTGGAGTCAGGTTGGTTTAGGCATGGATCGAGTTAGGTTGGTTTAGGCATGGTGGAGTTAGGTTGGTTTAGGCATGGTTGAGTTGAAATTGGTTGAAGTTGTGATTCATTAATTTATATAATGAATGATAATATGGGCTATTTTTAAGATGCTTTATAATATATGGATGATGATGGTAGTCATAATAAATGTATGTTGTGGTGATGATAAAAATGTTAAGCAACTTGTTATTTGTCTGGTTTAATTTCCAAGTTTTAGATATAAAAAGGAAACTAAGTAGGGTAGAATGTAATTTGAGGAAAATGAAAGATGAATTGGTTAGGGTAGAGAGTGGCCGAGCTAACCTCTAAGGGCCCCATGCCCTCGAGTGCTACCTACATAGTCCCAATGAAAAGGGACCTCAGGCCAATGTAGTTCTCCCATGAGCTAGGGAATAATATGAGGAGGTAGGAAAATGAGTTGGTAGGTTTTAGGCATGATTTGGGTTTAGGTATGTTAGGTGTGGGTGGGTTATAGGAAAATTGGTATAGGTGATGTTGATTGTGGAAAAATAAAAATATTACCCCAAAGGTAAGCATCGAGGACCAAGTCCTGTATAAGGTAATCAAGACATAAATAAAGATAGTTAAAAGATAAGAAGGGGCAATAAAGCCACTTGATTGGTTAGGATCATACCTTGAGTAGATCATATATTGGAGGAGGTTATGAATGGAAGACCCTAAATACATTACATGATTGAGTGTTCTAAGGTGAAAAGTAGTCACATGATCACCAAATGTCTTGGCTTGTAAGAGGTCCCTTGAGGTGGTAGGAAATGGAAGTGGGAATGGTGAGAAGTGTGAAAGGTGGTTAATGTTATATGATATGAGGTGGCACGCTCTTTGGGCAAGAGATCTGAGGTCACAATGGGTAAGTCCATGACTAAGAAGTTGTCTGTTTTGACTTGTATTTGAGATAGACTGATCAATGTGGGAATTCTATATGGGATGAGTAAATGAAATCCTTGAGGTCTTTGTGAATCTAATCAATGCGCAGAAGCTTCAGTATCTCTCAATTTTTTTAAAGAGATTTACATAGCTGTCCTTCGAGGGAGCAGTCTATTTATAGCAACGATTGTAGAGAGGAAGATATCCTTTTGAGGGAGTCATATTTTTATTAGAATTTTGACTCAAGGAGTTAGGTCCCGTGTGGGGATTTGAAGTCATGGACAAAACCAAGGTGAGGAAAAGGATTCTTGTTTAGAAAGAAGGGTGAAACAACCATGGGATATAATCTAAAGCTAGATGAAAAGAATCCATGAGAATCATGCTATGTGCAAAGCATTGTGGTACACATATTCAAGAGAAGATAACAAGTGACGGTACTCACATAATTCTTGTTTAATCATTGGTGAGGTGTAACAACTAGAGAGCGCTCAAGGGACGAGCATGGGAGGAGGCAAAAAGTGATGAAGGAATAAAATTCTATAATAGAATAGTCGAAGATGCAAGGTGTTAAGTGGCTCAGGCTGCTCAGTTTACCATCGAGGGAAGATAAACAATAAGGACCTAATTCATAAGTATGGGTCACAATGTATGGTCCAAGCCAATTAGGAGAAAAATTTCCCGTTTACTTTTTTTTGCTTTGGTTACATGTTGATTTTCTTTCAGAAAAGGTCACCGACTTGGAAGGTTTGTTCATGGACACGTTTTTCATAGGCACGTTTGATACATTTTTAGTAAACTTGAAGGTGGTCAAGAGCGTTAAGATGATGTTCATCTAATAACTCAAGATGTGCTAAATGGTCCTGATGAAAGTCATCATCATTGAGCATGTCATGGAGAGAAATACAGAGTGAGGGAATCTGGACTTCAAGAGGTAGAAAAGCCTTGGTACTGTAGACCAGATAAAATGGTGTGGCAGCAGTGGAAGTATGGATACTAGTGTGGTATGCCCATAGGGAAAAAGGAATGTGTGTATGCCAATCCTTCCCAGTATTGTTAACCACTTTCATGAGAATTTTGTTTAAGGTTTTATTAGTGGATTCGGCTTGGCCATTGGTTTATGGGTAATAAGGTGACGAGAAACTTAGCTGAATGTCGAAGGCGTCGTAAAGTTTTTGTAATGTTTTGTTTTTGAATTGTTTTCCATTATCAATGATGAGGTGATGAGGAACACCAAAGTGAAAAATGATGTGATGATTAATGAACTCACATATTTTCTCGAGATTTTGTGGAGATGAGTGGTATGGCTTCAACCCATTTTGTGTAGTATTTGGTAGTGGTGATGATCCATTGATGATGTTGGGAAAAATGGGGATTATCTGTCTGACAAGATCCAAACCCCTTTGAGAAAAGGGCCAAAGGTCATAGGTGACCTACAAGGCGTGACTAGGCATATGATGAAGGTTGGAAAGTTGTTGGCATTTTACACAACATTTTACGTAGTCACAACAATCATGGTTAAGGGTCACCAAGAATAGCCCAAGTGAATACTATTCTTAGCCATAACAAGGCCACTAAAATGACCTCCACATATGCCATCATGAACTTCCTTAATTGTTTAAGGAATTTCAGAACTCGTGAGGCATCATAAGATAATACTATCAAAGCCATACTTAAAGAGAATGCCCCTCATGATGACATAACGAGAGACCTTTTTAAGGAAGGCGTGTTGTCCATTACGGGTGAGATCAGGAGGTAAGATAGAGAGAGAAAGGTAGTGATTATTTTTATACCAAAGGTCACTCCAATCGGGGCATCGGTTACGATAGAGTAGACTTCACGAGGTAAATAAAAAGGTGATTAGAGTCGTTGTCTGGTGACAAAGATTTTAGAATCGGTAGGTAAAGCGAGGTATTTTAGAAGCCAAGCATGCCATGGTATCTACAAATTTGTTAGTCAAACGAGGGACAGTTTGAAGGGTGTAACAGTCAAAGGTGGTCAAAAGTATGTCTACATGATTTTTATACTTTTGAAGTATCTCATTATGACATTGGTATATACCATTGACTTGGCTTATGACCAATTGGGAATCACCAAAGATGTTGATTGATTTGACATCTAGGGCATAAGTGGCTTGGAGACCTAATACAAGTGCTTCATATTCAGCAATATTGTTTGTACATTCAAAATCAATTTTGAACGACAGAGGCATGGGTTCACCATCAAGAGGAATGAGGATAATACTAACCCCACCTCTACGCTAACACTTTGAACCATCGAAGAAGATTTTCATTTGGTAAACGGGTTCATCCAAGGAAAGGGTAGCAATGGACTCATCTAGAAATTCAAAATTAGAGTGTTGATCCCTAGAAATAGGTGCGTCAGCCAATTAGTCTGTGATGGCTTGGCCCTTGATGGAATTTTGATGAATGAATTCGAGGTTGAGATCAGCTAAAAGCATAAGCCAACATGTGGCATGCTGATTTTGGTAAGGTTTAGCATACATGAAGTGTAACGGTTTGGTGTTGGTCACAACATAGGTTTTTGGTTGAGTAGATAATGGAAGAGTTTTATGGCAATGAAAAATAAGGCTAAGCAATTTTTTTAGGATGGGTGTATTAGGTTTCATAGTCCAAAAGAGTACAGCATATGAAATAAACCACCTTCTCCCTATGTTGTTCATCATGATGAGCGAGCATGGCTCCCAAGGAATGATTAGTAGCTGAGATGTATAGGTAGAAAGGTTGATCATATTTAGGTGGAATGAGTATGGGTGGTTAGAGAAGGTATTGTTTAAGGCCTCAAAATCTTTTTGGTAGTCATTATCCCATTTAAAGGAGACATCCTTCTTGATTAGATGATGAAATGGTTGACACTGATCAAATAATTGTGAAATGAAATGGAAAATATACTGCAACTTACCTTACAGGCTATGGATTTGTCTAAGGTTAGTGGGCGGAGGCATTTCCAAAATGGCCTTGACTTTAGTATGGTCAAATTTTATACCACATAGGGAAACGATAAAGCCAAGGATTTTTCTCGAGAGGACCGTGAAGACACACTTCTTAGGCTGAAGGCGAACACAATATTTAATAAGGTGGTCAAAAATGGTTTTTAGGACAGCAAGGTGCTCGGAGCGGCGTTTAGATTTGGTGAGGAGGTCATCCACGTAATCTTCCAATATACAATGCATGATGTCATGGAAGATGTAAGTCATAGCCCGCTGATATGTGGCACCAGCATTTTTAAGGCCAAAAGGCATGACTCGATAGTAGAAGGTCCCCTAGGGGTGATGAATGAGGTCTTGTGTTGATCTTCTGGGGCAAGCAAGATTTGGTTATAACCCAAGAAGCCATCCATGAGTGATAACATCTCGTGACCAGTGGTAAGGTCAACCAGTTGATCAATACCGGGTAAGGGGAAGTCATCCTTTGGGCAGGCAAGGTTGAGGTCATGGAAGTCTCATGCAAATGTGGAGTCACCTCGTCACCTTAGTAATAGGGACAATGTTAGATATCTAATGAGGATAATCAATGGGTAATATGAAGGAAATGGACAGAAGACGTTGCAGTTCTTCTTTGACGAGAAGGGCAATGCGAGGTGCATTTTCCTTAGTTTTTTTTATGGGTTTGGCATCGGGAATGGTTACGATATTATTGACCACTATGGTGGGTTCAATACGAGCATGTTTGCATAAGATCAAGTGAACGTGTGGTTATGATCTTTTAGAAAAGAAGCCATGGCTTCCTATTCAGAAACATCTAAAGATTGACCGATCTTTAGATGTGTGGGTCATCCTGAGTATGGATGTTGATCTTGATAGTCAATTCATTCAACATGGTTTGCACCTTAGAAGGTAATGACTGATGAATATATGAATCTTCTACACCAAGATAGGTGAGTATAGATTCATCATCCTGACATTGAACGACGTTAATTGATGGTGTATCATCATTGATCATTTTAGGGTATAGAAAGAGAAGAGAGGAAGGGCCTCCCCTCGCATTGATAAGTCAAAGGCCCTAAGGAAATGGTGTTTATGAAAAAAGTTAGGAGCGATAGATTCTGGATCCATTGGCTCCTTCGGTGAAGGTGGTGATGAAGGTGAAGCGGGTGAAGAAGGTGGAGAAGGGTTGATTTTCTCAATGGATTTAATGTGGGCTTGCTTAGTAGGTGGTTTAGGAAAGCCGATACCACTATGGTCATTATGTTTTTGGTGGTACATGAGATGACAAGTATGACAGCCTTGTTTGTAAAATCAAAATCAGAACCCTTCCTAGCACATCGTGTAGGAATGTGTGGGTGAATCGGTGATTGGTGAGAGACTGGAAATCAGCAGAAAATGGGTAGGGTTTGTGACAATGGTTCGGGTGTGTAAGTGGTAGTATCAAGTCCCCATAGGTGATATCTTGTACAATGATGTGGAGGACCATAAAGGATGTGTTCTCCTATGCAGTGATCATAGCGAGGGTGTTGGTGAAGACTTCCATACTCTTGTGGAGTAAGGAATGTTTTGACACTATATAAGTGATATTCTCCCGAGTGAAGCATTGAAAAATTCTAAGGAATAGGTGATTTGTATATGGGTAGCTAGAATAGATGATGTGTCGAGGTCAATGTGGAGGTGGAGTTAATAGATTGGGAGGCCGATGGGTTGGGCTGTGGAGGTTATGGCAGTGGTAGGAATGGAAGAGGTGTGTGCGGTTGAGGTATGGCTGATCTTGGTAAGTGGAGGTGTAGGTGAAGTGGTAGTGGTCATAGAGGTAGATGCCTTGATAGGTATAAGCATGTCATTGGGTCGATAAATCATGTTGCATGTTTTAAAATGTGATGGATCGATTGGATTAGTATAGGTGTGACCTTCATGCTCAAACATTACACAACAATGCAAAGTTGAAGGAATGCAGCCCATGACACGAATCCAGTGGTCTTCCAAGCAACAAGTTATATTGAAATTCCCACTCTAAGACATAGAATAGATTTGGAATAGTGTGGTTCCCCATGTGAATGTGGAGAATGACAAAGTGCCTAGTGTAGAGGTGATAGTGTCATTGAATGAACGCAACATGACAAGATGTTTATGCATGCAATTGTCGGTATGTACATTTGAGCAAATGCATGGGATGAAATGATGTTAATGTTAGCACCCCCATTAATCATTACATGCCGTACACGTATATCATCGATGTGGAAAGAGATGAAGAGGGTTGGGTCTAGTTCATCTTTCTCAGTGCGGTGCAATCTCTTCCTCCGAGAAGCTAAGGGAGGCTACTTGTTAAGTAGTGTGAGGTGCGGATAAAGGTGGCAATTTTGTGAGAGAGGCTACATGATGGGGTGTGATAATGGAGGCTACAGGTGTAGGGTCATTGGGTAAAACCTCAATATATTGAAGAACCTCCATGAGAGCTTGACAATGGGATTCTGAGGTTTGGATGAGGTCATATAGGGACACTTTGAGGGGAGATTGGTTTAACTGTTTGAGCATAGTGTGATGTGTGACCCCATTAGAAATAGGGTATGTGGGTCCACGGATAGTAATATTAGGTGTGGGTGTAGATGGTATGTTGGGTATAGGATTGGCTGGTGGGTCAGTTGCCTTTTCCTTCCTTCATCCTTCTAAGCATTGGTAGTAACGTGGATCATGTTGATTTGAGGGGAGTTGGCAAACAAAGAAGGTGTAGGATAAGTGGTATAATGACATGATGGACAAAAACCTATCGGGGGAGAAAATCCTTGTGAAGTGAATTGGGTGCAATGACATTTAGGTAATGGTGTGGCAAGTTCTCTGATGTGAACCATGTTAATTTCAAATCTTGGGGGTGGATCTAAGAGCTTTAGGGGTAGAGGTCATGGTTGTTGAGTAGGCAGTGAGGAAAGGACTATGGGAATGGGTGTCAGTGAATTAGGTTCCTCATCGAGAAGGTCATCATGATCAAAGTTGTCTTTCAAAGGACACAACTGGATAAGGATGGTTTTCAAAGCCTTGCAGTTCTCCACATCGTGCCCTAACACATGATGGTAGGCACAAATTTTAGTGTCATCAAACTATTTTGGCTTGGGTTTGAGGGGGTCATAAGGTCTAAGTGGTGGTAATGTGATAACATAAGTCTCAAGGAGGTTGGTTAATATTTTGGCATAGGACCCCACTAGTGGATCGCAATGGGAAGTGAAAGTGGGTTTGGGTGTAGGTGTGGCTGATTGTTGAGGAACAATCCTTGCAGGAGGGGGAGTGGGTTGAGCCATGGTTTTGGGTGCTAGAGTAGTCTTGGGTGTTGGTTGTGTTTTTTTGGGTAGGGGTATGGTAGATGAATGGGCAGGAGGGTGTATGGTTGCTTTGACTACCTTATTGGAGGGTAGCAGATTTTTGTTTTTGGGTTGCACCTTCTTGGGTAAAGGTGATATGGGTGTATGAGATCTAGAGGGAAAATTAGATGGGGGAAGAGGGCAAGTTACCCATGGGGATAACGGAGGTGCTATGAAGGTAGATGATGTGGGTCGAGTAGGGGGTGTGAGAGACAGAGACTAAAGTGTAGTGGGTAATGAAGAATTTGCTAAGGGTATTGGAGGTATGGGTGGTAAAGATGTTACAGGTGTAGGTGTAAGTCATGTCGGGTGCTTGGGTAGGTTAGAGGTTTGTGAGGAAGGAGTGGGTTGTTGTGTTTTTGGTTTATTGATGGGTGGAAGTTTCTTGATCGTGTTGGGAGGTTGAGGTCCTAAAACGGACAAAAAGGGTGAAGGTGATGCAGGTATGATTGGCGTAGCTGGGGTATGAGTTCTATGGGTTTGGTTCTTCTGTTTGGGTGTCGGAGTAGGTTTGGTGTTGACTTTGGAGGATGTAGCTAAATCTAGTTTGATAGGTGGATGAGTAAGGTTGGTGGTTGGTGTGACCCCTAAGGTAGTAATAGGTTAAGTCGAGGAAGATGATGAAGGTGTGGGTTTAGATTTAGATGTATGTTGGGTTATGGGTAAGGGAGTATGTTTACTGGTGCGAAGGGTTATGGAAGAAGTATTGATAGAGGTGGTTGTGCTCAGTTCAATTGGCCAATTTTTTTGGGTAGATAGTGTAAGTATCTGCAAGTGACATCTGCATTTTTGTTGAAACAAGAAGTAGAAGACACCCCCACAATAAGGCTCTCACATAATCTAGGTGATCGACCAAATGTGAGAATGACATGTTTGTCGGTGATGTTGATGAGGACCTAATGGCTATTCCTGTAAAATGTGTCTTAGAGATAGAAAATTCATTAGCTTCAGCTTTCATGGGTAAGAGAGCCGAAAGTAGGTATGCAGGATCTTAGGTAGCTGATGGAGAATGCTCACCTAGAGGAAAAGGTATCTCTACTAGATATTTGATAGGTGGAGGAGAAAATGGGTGCTCCTCTATAGGTGGAGAAGATGATGGGTGCTCCTTTGTGGGTGGAGGAGATAAACAAGTATCTTCCATGGACTGAAGAAGTACTATGGGTGACGGTTCCCTAGGTGGAGAAGCCAAAGGTGAAATGGTCTTGATATTAGCAAAGGGATCCTCCACAGGTGAGGAAGGAGGTGAAAGGTGTTCCTCTATGGGTGGAGGAATAGGTGAGGTAGGTTCCAATGTAGAAGGAGGATTTCGAGCTAGAATTTCCTCTATGGAAGGAATATGGGGTAATTGGGAAGCAACAGGTGTGTCACTAAAAATAGCATGGACCTCACGGGTATGGCTATCATGAGTTGAGGTCTCACCGGTTTGATCAGATGAAGGGGCATGATTGGGAAAGGGTTTCTTGAAGATATGTAGGTTTTGATTGGCAGGTGCATTAGGATTATCCATGGTTAACTTGCCTTTCTCAAGCATTTCTTGGACAATGTTTTTGAAAGTGATGTAATTACCATCACTATGACCCTTTACTCAATGATAGTTATAGAAGTCATGTTCTTTATACCATGTGGGCATGGGGTGAGCAGGTCAAAACCAATGTGTGGTTTTATAGGCGAAGGGTGATGGCCCTAGCTTTGATGAGATTTTATAAGACAAAAGAGTAAGGCTCCCCAATTGGGGTGTATTTCCATTATTCTCATCTGAATTGAAAAGTCTGGATGGGTGAGAGATTAGATGAGGGGGTAGCTTGATTTGATGAATGAGCCGAACCGGCTTTGAGTACCACTATGTTAGTGGTTCCCTTAGCTTTTGAATAATTATTCTGTGGTTTGGAAGAAGAAGAGGTATCATTTGACTTGAATGTCAAATTCTTATTACATAATTGGATTTTCTTCTCTTCGATGGCCTAAATCTCTAAATTTTGTGCCATGGTGAATGCTTCATCAAATGTTCAAAAATTTTGAACCTGCAGGGTCAACGAGATGTGTCTAGCACAAGCCAGCATGAAGAGCTTGATTATTTTGGTTTACGTAGTTAGAAGGTGAGTTGATTGATCAAGCTACGCCAGCGAGTGAAAAAATCTATGATAGATTCATCATCATACTAACGTGTGGAGTATAGGTCAGTCATGGTAACCTTCTTGATGATATTGATGGAGAAGTGATCCAAGAAGGCTTGGGCTACCTGATTAAATGAAAATATAGAGTGTCTAGGTAACCCACTATACCAATCTAACGCAGGTCCAATCAGAGACATGGGAAAGGTCCTTAAGAGAAAAGCATCATTGTGGGTGATTAGGTAACACTCATGTTTGAATGACCGCAAATGCTATGCGGGTCTTCCTTGCTATTGAAATGGTTGAATTTAGGCATTTCCCAATGCATGGGGTATGGGTGAATAGGAATGGATGGGTGGATAGGCTCATTGCAAATTTCATCGTAGGTGAGAGTATTGTGGGAGTTGGAAACCGATGCCTCCAATGTCTACATCTTGTCCATCATCAATTTGATTAGGTCATTAGTAGGTTGCGATGATTGGGTGCCTCCTTTAGCGTAAGAGGGTTGGTGTTGGGTGTGTAACAGGGGGTGGCATTCTAGTATATGGTGCTGCCATGTAGGTTGATTGAGAAGAAGGTAGTGAAATAGGGGGTATGTACCCGAGTGAATAATAGATGAAACAAGAGGCTGTTGATAGTACGTATATGGAGGTGGAAGGGTCATGGTGACCCTAGTGGCAATGGGGGCTAACAATTGGGGAATAGAAAGGACCATGTTTTGAAAGGGGGTGGGGGTCACCGACACAAGAGGTGGTTGTGTAGCTACGGGTATATGCGAGACAATAGGGGTGGATGAGGTTGTGTTTTGAGTGGTTGCCAAAGGTATGGTGGATGTGGCGGGTGCAATGGATGTAGCAGACTGCAATCATAGTGGGTATAGGACCTAGCTACAAAATGACTTGGGGTAAAGTAGATGTGAGAAACACAAAGCTAGATGGGGCTGACACAGGAGTGGGACCGAGGGTCAGGGGGATAGATATAGGCATGTCGTATATCAACTGACCCGAGGCATCTTGAGTGGATGAATGAGAAAGATAAAACTACAAGGTGGTAGGGTTTTGGTCAAGGAGTCCGAAGCGATAGCGATAGGTTGGATAAGATCCATGACAGGTGATAAAATGGAAGGTGGTGAAGGGCTAGGTGGGAGCGGTTGACAACTAGTGTGGAATATGAAGGCACTAGCTTTTCAACGTGTCAGTACCATGTGAACAGTGCTTTGATCAAAGTTAGGTTGCCTTTTCTCAGTAAATGACACGAGAAATATATAGGGAATAGGAGGAACAAGCGGTAACAAATGGATTAGGTACTAAATGTTAGTTGGAAAGTGGCACAGGATAACCGATGTCGGTCAGGGTAAACCAACGCTGGTAATGGGTAACCACCACGGTCACTGTGGGAAATGGGAAATTGGTAAAAAATAAGGTATAAGGCCAAATTTGATAGGTATGATGAATATTGATGAGATTTACAAGGTCAATGGGAATGATAGTAGTGACAGTGACTCTGAATATTTGAAGAAGGTGAACAAATGTCCTTTTCGGAAGGTTACCCAAAATGATAGTGAACCAACGCCGGTTGGGTATAACCGACGGACAGATTAGTGGGTAACCGATGATGGTTGTTGGGACATGGACACCGCCTTGTGAAATCTAAACAATGATTAAAGAAAAATTGTTGTGAATTAAAATACGATGTGGTATCAAACCCATAATTCTAAGAATGATGAGAATGCGGTCTAGGAAAACTCGAAGAAGCCGAAATACACCAACTATGATGAGGAGCGACAGGAGAAACAAGAAGAATGAAGAACATGACCTCTCACCTCAAAATGCAAGCCAAGCGAAACACTAAGAAAAATGTGATTCCTATGAATGATTTTTTGATTATGTTTCTTTAGCTTATGCTATTTCAGGATCGACACATGAACCGTAAACTAAAGTTTTTGGTGAGGATGGCTTCCTACAAAGAAGGAGATCTAAAAGGTGAGGTTTCAAGTATGTTATAGTGGGGGAGGGATTTTCTCTAAAGTATGACTTGACAAAGCAATGAGCTTGGGAGTACCTACCAATCCTTAGATCAGTGCAATCATTGATAGGAATTCCCAAGAAAGATGTTGTTTAAGAATATGTATTTGTTTTGAATTTGTGCAATTTGGCAAGACTCAGAGAGAGAGAGATGTGCTTTCTATGATTTTTGTCAACCATCAGCTGGGAATGACTTCCAACGTATAGGTTTCCCTCAATTAATGTGAGCTAATGCGATAAATCAGAATGAAATGCAATGATTTTTAAGCCCAAATCAAAATATGAAGTTTGATGACACAAATAGATGAAGAGGAAGAGGGATGCTCTTTCACTAAAATGTAGAAAACAAGAAGAAATGGTTCTTTTTAAGTACACCAAAAGAAAGGTTTCTTTTAGAGCAAATAGAAAGAAAAAGAAGGTTACCAAGGAAGAAAATTAATGTGTATGCTTTTCATAAGGGAAACAAACACAACTTTTCCTAGGAATGAATAAAAATGCAAGGAACCCCGAATGGGTCCCACCAAGCGTGCCAAAATGTTTCACCTGATTCTTAGGCATTTCTTTGAATATTGACAAAATAGATAGGGTAATGGGCGTAGGAGGAATACCTGTTGAAATGATGGTTGATAGGTTGTTGTGTGCGTGTTGACTCCTTGATCCATAGCTAATCGTGAGAGATTCCTTTTGGTTGGGAGGAACTACCTGAAATGGAACACAAGACCACCAAATAAAAGTTAAACAATATGTGCAGTGAATTGCCTAGCGTGTGCTAGATCCAGGAAGTGTGATACTTCCTAGATGGCTGTCAGTCCACTATTTAAAACAATTTAATGCTGGTAATGAAGTAAATCCTATTGTAATTGAAATGATTTAGGTATCTCATTAAAAACACAATAAGAAATATCTAATCTAACATGCTAGGTTAAAATAAGATCCAAAGGTCAAGTAACTGGTTTTGGTTCTTTGCAGAGTCACAGGTGGTTATGGGTAATGGAGGGATAGGTGGGTAGGTCATTTTTAGGGCTATATTAATAAATACAAAGACTGATTCTGGTTAAGGGTGACTGATGCCGGTTGGGGAGAACTAGTGCGGTTATTGTGGAATACTGGGAATGCCACAGAATGAGCTTTGGATCTCCCTTATGATTGCACAAAGGACTAGGCTAGTCAAAATGAGGTATTAAGTTGTTTGGATGGGATTTGGTGAGGTTTTAATGGGGATATGGAGGGGTGAGTATTAAAGGAGGTCAATGGGTGGATAGGAGAATAGAGGATGAAGATATAATGATTAAATGAATGAACTAGAGGAGTAAACTATTCTACTTACTTGAAATTTGGTTCTGGGCACCTGTGAGTGATGAATGAACGTGCTGGTAAGAGGTTGAATGTTGTTGAGGATCACCAAATGTTGGGGAGTTCTTGCATGGGCTACATGTTCTCTCCTTCTTGCTTGGTTGGATCAAATTTGTGTTGGGTGGTTGCTGGATGAATGTTGGATGTCTGTGTAAGAGAAAATGCTTGATCTCCTTCCTTACATGCATGTTCTCACGAAACTTGTTCTCAAAAGATGTGTTATCTCTCAAGAATCCGCCAACCTTTTTCCAACCTCAAAAATAAGGTTATTTTGGGGATTAAAAGGTGACCGATGGTGGTTCCGGATTAACCGGTGGTGGTTAAGGGTAACCGGCATCGGTTAGGGTGGGATTTCCTAGGTTTACTAAACTAGGAAGATCCCCTTGATTTTCTAGGATCTCGTGTCACTCACCTATGGATTAGACAGGAAACTTCTTGTAAGTATGTGGGAATTTTTTTAGAGGGAATGTAGTTATTGATTTTTAGGGTTTGGGTAAGACTTAATTTGTTATGGCAACTTACTAAGAATAGGTCTCGGGGTGAGGTGGTTTGATGAGGTGTCTATTTAAGGTGTATGTGTGGGAATTATCTAAATTAAAATATTTAAATAATAAATATGGTGAGGATAATGAATAAATTTAATTAAATTAATATTAGTGGGGTGAAGGGGGCCATGACTAGGTGAATGTGATGAAGGTGTTTACTTTTCGAGGGACCAAAGGGGAGTGTGACCTAATTTTGGTGTCTACAGATACCACCAGTCTAGCATGTGACTATTGGGTGCATGAAACTTATGAATTGATGGGACGAGAAGTTGAGAGGGTTGGTGAAAAAGGTGATAAAAGCACACACAGTCTAGTACCTAGGAGGAAAGGAACTGCGTAAGTATTCAGGTGGAGCCTTCCCTGAGATCATTTTGCAGGAGATGGAACCTCAGTGGAAGAATGAGAAGGAATGGAGGGGGATGTTAAGTTATGTCCTACTCGTCACAGCTACATAGTGGTGGGCTACACATTAGGAGAGCCTTTTAGAATGACGCAAGGTAAGAATTACTCTCTTTTAGATTCTCTAGGAGCAACATGCCCACCACCATCAAGGACTACCATGGGAAGGATCCCGCCTCTTTCCATATCCAAGAATGTGAAAGGATTTGGAGAGAACGCAAAGAAGATTTTCCACCATCCCTCCGGGTACAGAAGTTGTATTCTACACCGCAAGGTTACACGTGCACATGGTACATTCATTCGAGAGACATGCTTCTAGATAGGAATTGGCAAGATCTCGAGGTTGACCTCATTCAAACCTTTGAGTATCAGAGTACCAAGCCATCAGTTGATAAGGCCTTGCAAGGTATCAAGTTCCTTACCATGGGGAATGTGATATGGTGGAGGATAGGTGTTGGAGTTACTAGGTGGAATAGGTTTGGAGGTACGTTTTGAAGAGGAAATAGAGGAAAAAAAATATTTATAGTTTGAGTACGCATGTTTGGAAAAGGAGAAAGGGAATTTGGTGTATGTAATTGATGGGGAGGAAGTGGAAAGCTTGGAAGTTAGCCATTTTTAGGGATGCATGAGGTAGTGGACAATGTTGATACTCATGCGTGCGCCTACCATGAACCCTTAAAGACAAATAAGGTTAACATCAGTTCAAGAGAAGAACCTAAGGAAGCTATTATTGGAGATTACTAGTTAGAGAAGGAAGTCTCTAAGATCATTGATCTATTGCATGAATTTGAGGATTTATTCCCATGTGGGTACCATGAGCTCAAAGGAATTCATCATTCCTTAGGGAGATGAAGATAAAGTTGAAGGATGGTGCATGCCTAGTCAGGAAGAGGCCCTACCAGATGAATCCCAATTTTCATGTAAAGGTTAAGGAGGAGATAGATAAAATGATAGCTTAGGATCATTGAAGCAGTGGAGGAATCAAAATGGATAATTCGATGGTAATCAACATCAAGAAGGATGGGTGGATTAGGATCTGTGTGGATTATAGGGAGCTGAACGTAGTTTGTGTCATTGATCCTTTTCCAACCCCCTTCACTGAAGAAATATTGGAAGGATTCCCTAAGCGTGAGATATATTCCTTCATGGATGGATTCTTGGGGTACCACCAAGTCCAGATTGCAAAGGAAGACCAGGAGAAGAAAAATTTTTCCACTGAGTGGGGAATTTTTACATATACGGTCATGCCCTTTGGGTTGAAGAATGCGCCTGCTATTTTTTTGTGCATAGTGGTGCAAGCATTCCAGGACTTCATCCATAAGTTTCTTCAGGTCTATTTGGATGATTGGACAAAGTGTATGGTCTAGTAAAAGACCATTATGATAATTTGAGGTTAATGTTTGAGAGGTGTAGGCAGTTGAGGATATCCCTCAACATTAAGAAATGTGTATTTGCTACACCCTTTAGCACATTATTGGGGCATATCATATGTAAGGAGGGCTTGTTGGTAGATCCCGCTAAAGTTGCAGTTATTGTGGGGTTAGGGGAACCTACTAGCCAAAGCACAGTGTGCAGATTCCTTGGGCATATAGGTTATTATAGGAAATTCATCAAAGGGTATGCCAAGATCGTTATGCCTTTAGAGGAGCTTCTCAAACATAAAAGTGCCTTCCATTGGGGAGAGGTGCAGTAGAGGGCATTTGATACATTAAAGGATAGGCTTGTCACCATGCCTATAACATGTTTTCCCTTTTGGGACAAGCCCTTCCATGTCCATGTAGATGCCTCAGGAACCACTATTGGAGTAGTGCTTGCATAGCCAAGTGAAGGAATTGTTGATCATCCTATGTTTTGCAAGCAGGAAGTTGACACCAACAGAGTAGAATAACACCATGATTGAGCATGAGGCATTTTCAATTATCTACGCACTTTTCAATTTGAGATAATAGCTACGGTAACACCCTTCATGTTTTACACCGACCACATGGCATTAAATTATTTGGTGAACAAACCCATTCTGCAGGGGTGCATATGTTGGTGGGTGTTTTTGTTTCAAGAGTTTGAGTTCACCGTCATAGTGAATCCCGGGAAAAGTAATTGTGGACCTGATCATCTGTCAATAATTGATTCGGGGAGGATGTGCGAGTATTGAGGAGACAATGCTAGATGCCGCAACTATTTAGGTTATAGCGTGTGAACTCATATTTGGAGGAGATTGTGGTATTTTTAAATGAAGGTGTGGCACCGAAGAAGGAATGAAGGTGTTAGAGAAGATGCAACTAGCCATACGCATTGTGACCTATATGTTGATCAGTGGAGACTTATACAAGTTGGAACGTGATGAAGTTTTACGTAGGTGTGTATTAGAGCATGAGAGCCTCACCATCATGGAGGAAACTCATTTGAGGAAGTGTAGGTGGGAATTATGTAGGTGATGTCACTTTGCGTGTAAGATATTAATGGCCGGTTTGTGGTGGGAAACCCTGTACAAGGATCAGTAAAGACTATTGTAAAGTGTGTGACCATTATCAAGTGCATTGGAAATCTTGGAAAGAGAGATGAAATGCCTTTGAACTCTATCCCTAGCGTGGAGCATTTTGAAAAGTGGGCAATAGAATTTGTAGGCCCTATTGCACCAAAGAACATGTAGGACTAGGTCATGCTATGTCATCACTTGCATAGATTATCTAACAAGGTGATTAGAGGCAGCCCCAACTAAAGACTACACAACAGACCACAATGACATGATTCTTATGGGAAAAATTATAATGAGGTATGGATATCCATTGAGTTTAACTAGTGATAAGGGTACACATTTCTTAAATGAGACCGTGAGGATCTGTTAGCAAAGTTTATGGTGGCTCATCACAAGACTACACCCTATCACCCACAAGAAAATGGAACCACGTAAGAATTTAACAAAATATTGAGTCATAACCCGACCAAAATTTGTGATGTTGGCAGAGATAAGATTGGGATGACCAAGTATCAATAGTGTTATGGGCTTACAGGACAACATGGAAAACACCGAACAAAGCCACACCGTTTGATTGGTGTTTAGAACGGAAGTTATTCTATCGGTTGAATTCATGTCACCTTCTCTAAGAATAGCACACACAGGAGGGTTAGCTGATGAGGAAGTGTTGTAGGAAAGAATTGACAAGATAATTAAACTAGATGAGAGATGATCACTCACCAAGTGGAAAAACAACATAAAAAGCAAAGCAGAAGGCTTGGCATGATCGCCACATAAGAAACAACAAGTTTAAGGTTGGGAAGATGGTATTACTTTATGATTTTAAATTTTTGTGCCATCCTCACAAGTTGAAATTCCATTGGTTGGGTCCTTACACAATCTCATACATCCTTGATTCAGGTGCGTGCTAGTTTCAAACATTGGATGGGACAAAGTTTCCTAGACACTTCAATGGGAGTAGGCTGAAGCCCTACTATAAATAAGTCTTTTTGGTTTTTGTAAATAAGGGAGTTTTTCTAGTTATTTTATAATTTTTACTTTATGCATTTCTTTTATTGTGTTTCTCTTTCGCATTGTTATTTTGTTTTGCACCTTAAGCACTTTGGTAACCTTATTGCTATTTTTTGAGAATTTGTGAGTGCAGCAGACTGCGCATCATTTTAGTGTGGGGTGGAGTAATGTGAAGGAGCACATGGTTAAAGTGCCTAGGAAGTTTGTGTTAAAATTACCATTTGAATGGCCCAAGAGAAATAGGTGTATGGAGAGAAAATATGGAAAAATTATGGTTGGTGTCAAGATAAAGCTACTTTAGATCCCACGTATAAAGGAGGAGAAAGCGCATTAAGCAACACGAGGTAGGTGAGAGAGAAAAAATTAAGACAGAAGAAGTGCCTTGGCACTTGGTTTCACTCACGCAAGAGTCTCCTGTCATGTTGGATTGGTTGCATGCCAGAAGGTCAAAGGATTTTCCACATAGGTTGGGCACATGAGGGAAAGTGCTTAAGTCGGGATTTGTTTGAAAAAGCCACATTAAATGAAAAAAGTATGGTGGTAGGTGAAGTAGCACTTAATGCTCAAAAAGGGGAAAACTATAAATAAAGGGTTCGAGGCACTTCATTTTTCACTTTTTGTTAAAGGAGAATGAAGCACTTTTTTCACCTTTGGAAACTACGGCTTCCAAAAATGATTCGTGTGAAGAAAAATTTGGAGAGATTGAAGCGTGGGTAACCAATTCAAGTTTTTGAACTAGGAGGAAGGGATTTCATGGGCATAGGAGAAGTTATGAGAAGACATTGTCTTGTGAAGGGAGTATCCCAGTTAGGGTTTGAAGAACTAGGGCACAGGTTTAAGAAATTTTCTTCACAAGTTCAAGATCTAAGGTTGGAGAGAGCGGAAGAAAAAAGTAAGACAAAGTGATTGAAGTGGGAAGAAGACCTAGATAATGGCACCCAAGAAACCAGCTAGTACACCCAAGAAGGGCAAGGGAAAGGGCAAGGGAAAGCAGCAAGAAATTGAAGCACACACAAATGAAGAGTGGTATGCAGAAATGTAGTACCTAGATGGAGTGTTGTTGGGGAAGGAGTGGGAGTCCCATCTTAGGGACATGTCTGTAAATGATTATAATCATCAAACAAGCACAATCGAAAAGGAGTTGGCACTGGAGTTAGTGCACCCAACAAACAAGAGGACACTAAAGGGTTTTCCCATTTATAATGATGATGTGAAGGTCAAGTTGGAGAAGGTAGGGTTATTACAACTCTTTGAGTTTCCCTACTTCAGAAACCAGAGTGACTATATCAGTGGCTGATGTCACGCGTGCATGAGAAATATTTCCACTTCACAGGGAGCAAGATGTGCATAACTCCTCAGCTAATTTCACATTTCACATGCCTCATCTATGAAGGAGATGGTTTAGAGGATGACTTGACTTAAAAAGAAGTGATTAAGGAAACTATCGTCACTTTTACATGCAAAAATGAGTCAAGGTATTATGATGTTGCAGACATTAAGGATCCAATAATCAAGATGGACACACACCTGGTGTCAAAGCTAAATGGCTAGGAGAGATGGACACAAGTCAATAAGTCATGGTTCAACATTTGTAGAAATATTTTAGAGGGCACCATCCATAATTTTTCAGCATTCATCGTGGATGAAATTATCAACTGTGTGAAGGAAGGTGATAGGATCCTTTTTGGAAATGTTCTGCAAACCATCATGTTCTCGGAGATCAGGGTAGCGAATGCATCAGATAAGTTCATATGGGAGTACCCTATTGAAGACCCCTTTCCTACAAAAAGGTTTGAGAAATACGCTTGTGACACTATGACAACAATGTGTAAGGCGCATTTGGAAAAGTGGTATACGTGCCTAAGGAATGCATTCAAGGTAGAATGGAGAATCCTGAATAATTACCAGTAGCCACTAGGGGAGAAGTAGAATTTTCCGTGTACCATCATTTTTGTTTGGGAATATTCAAACTATCAGATGGGACATGGATCCCATGGTGCAAGGTCCCCTTTGCCTTCACAGCTCAATACTTCCAAGCGGGAGTAAACATGTTCAAGGAGTCCAAAAAGTTTAAGTTGGACCTTGGTAATCTGGACCAGGATCATAGGGAAATGTGTAAAGGGTTGGTCCACCCTGGCAAGCACACATACGTGGAGAAGTATGTATCACATGAGGTATAAATGACAAGGCCCATGACTCGCCCATCAGTAGAAAGATCCTTTGTAAGTGTGTAAATTCACATAAGACCCAAGTCGAAAAGGGCACATATTTGGAAAACAAAGAATCTATACCTCAAGATCTAACCGGTAGGAAAATAACTGTGCCCAAATGGGAGGAAAGAGGACAAAAAAATAAAATTACAAATGTGGTGGAGACACAGTAATAGGTTCCCCCTGGGACAAGTGCGAACCCAGTATGTATGTGCACAAGAAAAATCCCATAATCAGAGAAAAGACTCTAGAGCTAGAAAATCCATCAGATAAGGAGTCATTAGAAGAAGAAGAAACAGAGTCACCTACACTGGAATCTCTCGGTTAGGAAGAAGTAAAGGGTAGAAGAGGAGACCACCTCAGAAGAATTTGGAAGTTTGGAAAAGTGCATAGGAGAAAAGGATGGTAGTGAAGAAGAAGTAAGTGGGGAAGAGGACCCCGGAAAATATCAAGGGCCATCTGTTTTGATATGCATTATTTGGATGAGGAAGGTAGAGAATAAGAACAAGGGTTCATTTTTGTGTGGCGCAAGGATAGCCAGGTAGGGGAAGCACCTAGGACATGGGAAAAGATGAGGAGGCTAGTGCATAGAAGCAAGAGGCTCGAGATTTGTATAGGAGTAGATAACCAAGGTGGCAAAATAAGAGGAGACAAGGGACATTGAGACCCTGGTGGAGGATAAAGTGGAATGTGGTGCTGAGCCAGTGTTGAACAAAGAGAAGGAGAGCACGGAATAGGAACACAACAGCACTAGAGGCCTAGTTTTAACTGTAAGTATACTCAAGAGTATGCGCATGGGAGGAAGGTGCGCAAAGGGGGAGGCGGAGATGGGTTATATTGATGACCCTAATAAATTGTTTCACGTATTGTTTTGAGTACACTTCGGCAGAGGATCTTGTAGCCATGTCATCTTTGACAAGGAGGCTACCTATCCATAGAAAAGGAAGATGATCTCTTAGGAAACCGATTCCCACCTTGATGAGCTAGAGTTTGAGGTAAGCCATGGGGCATTATTAACATTGCGGGACCAGGATAATATAACCAAAGTGGTGGATACCCAAAGAACTCTCGAATGAACAACTATTCAACGCACCTAACAAAGTCTTAGTTGAGATAGAGGCTAGACTCTTCGAGAAAAATGATAGGATCAAGGATCTAGAAGGGGAGTTGAAGAAGAAAGAGGAAGAGCTAGCTACAATGACCAAGGAGCTGAGCCAGAAAAGCTGATCAGCACCCCGGTGGTAGTGGGAGTTCAAGGATGAAAAGGCCAAGGTGAGCGTTGTGTACAAGAAAGTGGAATCTATCAACAAGGCAATACTATAAAAGCATTCGGACCTAGCATCACCGCATGAAGTATGGATCTACCTTGGGATGCTTAGAGGATTTAATAAGGGTCCCCACTATGGAAAGACAATCGCTAGCCTTGGTGTCTACAAGAAGTGGGCGCGTGCCTCAACAAGGAAGACAATTTGAAGATCATAGCACTCATCACAAATTACAGTAAAGTACTTACGATGTAAGGGCCGCTTCCTGATCAAGCTGAGGCCGCATATGATAATTTTGTGGAAAAAAACTAATTGGCATGCCCCTTGGTTACTATTCATGAATCAGAACTCAAGGAGTTCTAGGATAAAAACAAGAGGAATAGGGTGGAAAGAGACAAAATCCTAAGGATATTTTGATTGAACTCTTAAGGGTTTCAATCAAAAACTAGTTGAAGGATCTATATCTATGCATTACATGAAGAATGGACACACTAGAGGATATATGCAAGGAAGTGGAGAAGATCCATGATACCATGAGTGCAGAAGGAGATGGATTAAAATTTTAGGGGGTGAGCGCTGCGGTCGTGACATCCGTCGAGAGCACAAGATGAAGTCGATGCCTGGAATAAATTGGAGGTTGACTTAAAAATGATATTCCCGTCTTTTGCAATGATTCTTTCACTCTCCCATTCTTTCTTCTTTCCCCATTCTTTCACCCCCTTATTCATTTTCCTAGGCGTAAGCCTATTATATTCTCTCTCTCACCGGGAGAAGTGTTCCCGTAGGTGGAGAATAGGAATAGTGTGGGGTGATGTTAGGCCCCTAGAATATTGACTAAATACAAAAGGCGCGTAGGTGTGTAAGTTCCTAGTTAAGGAAACACGCGCAAGGACGAAATGTGCAAGGAAGGGTTTAGACAAGGTTTTAAGGAAACCTGTGGTGCATGTGGATAGATCCAAGGGTTTGAAACTTAGTCAAATTGGATGTTTGGGGTAGAACACGTGAAAATCATGACTTGACTACACGTGGATAAGGTGCTAGCTTTGGCGACAAAGTTGGCCTGTAAAGGAGCATGCCTTTGGTAGAAGCTTCTAGAAGCACATCATGGCATAAAGTGGAAATATCAGGCCTAGAGAAGCATTTTCACATGGAGGACCACTTTGGACACTTGGCATTGCATCCGAGGGCACTAGAGCATGAGTTGGTAGTCTAGAAAGGCTATAAATACAAGTTCATGTAGAGTAGAGAAGAGAGGAGAAGAGACTTAGAGATCGGTGGAGTTCTCAGAGAAATACTGCAAGAACTCTATTAGTGAGTGATTGCACTTGGGAAAGGATGTATTGGGTATGGGGATTGTAATTTTTCTTTTTGGTAGCATAGTTACATTATTCCATTTGTAATGCATGACTGTGGTCTGCTTCTCTGTGACATTTTGTAAATGGATCCATGGATGTAATGAGGTCACCAGTTTATATATATATGAATATCAATGATTCTGATGCATACATATTTTTCATAGGTTTTCTTTCATTTTATGCTTAGTATGGATTCTGGTGTACTTCTTTTCGTTATGGTACAAGTTATATAATGCTAAGTACACCATCTGGAATGACTGCAAGGATCTAGAGGAAATTCTGAGCTCTATGGTTCTTCTATGTCTAAAATCTTTTTGAAATATCGTAAACACAAATCATAGATGATATTTCCCACTAAACTCACATAAAATAGAGAATCGAACCCACGCATGCCTCGGGTGAGCACCCAACATCCATTGGGTGATAGGTGGATGTGCATGGGGTTCCTTTCCTTTTGATAGGGGTAAAAATGACTACAGCTATCACCGGCCTTCCTAGGACTAGAGAAACCCCATGGAGTAGAATAGAAATGTAACACCATGAAAAAAAAAAGTTATCCAAATTCCTAAGGACATCATGGAAGTGATTTAGGAAGATTATGGAAGAACTTAGAGAAGTTGGGGTAGTTTCACCAAAATTATGGTTCACAAGCCTAGAAAATGCACAGCAAAAAATGGTGCTAAGCTTTCGGAAGGTGATTCGGGATCTACGGATGGAGTTATATGTAAATAAATACATGTTCAGAAAGCTAATTTCAAGACCTAAAATTTAGTGAAATTATTATTTTCACAACACATTGGAAATATATGTCTGCAATCATTTTTTTCTCAAGCGTAGGTAGTGTACGGGGCCAAAAAGCAACCGAACTTCGGGAAGTAATTCTAAGAGTTCTTGGATGGAGTTAAGAGCTTAAAAAATATCATTGGAAATGGAATTAAAATACATATAATATGGTGAAATTATTTTTTTCACAACACTTTGGCGCAATAGGTCTACAATCAGTTTTTTTCAAGGCTCAACTATGGAACCAGAACAAAAATCTTATTTTTAGGGAATATATGGAAGAATAAAGAGATGATACCCCAAAATTAGATTTATAAGAACAATTCCATTCAATTTCATACATAATTTCACCAAAACATTCCATCAGGAGCTCAAGTTATTGTTGTTTCAATTTCTCTCTCAAGACCTCATACTTAGTCAAATTTTGAATAGGACACATGTCAACACTAGGAGCCTAGTGCATTTTTTGTGTCCTTTAAGTCCCTTGAGATCAAGGACATGAGGGTCAAGAAATTTCTCCCAGCCCCTAAAATCCCTTTGGACCCACATATGACCCCGGGATTATCGGTTCAACCACCGGTGTGTTTGCAAGACCTCAAAACCTTCACGTTGTATCATTGCTCCCACATGTCATCATCTAGCGCATCATGAAAACTTATTTACCTCATGTACCTTTGAGGTGGGGTACATCAGGATCTAAAATGTATGCCCAACCCCTAAGGGGACTCCTAGTCACCCATGTGACCTCTTGGAGAGTGAATTTCCACCCACAGGTGTTTGCAAAGCCTTCATTCTCAACCGTCAGATCAAGTGCCATGTTGCATCACCTGGCATGCCATGAAAAATGATGTCCCACATGTAACTTTAAGGTGGGGGACATCAAGGTATAAAAATTCACCTATCCCCTACATGGAATCCTCATGGTTCCTCATGTGACCAGCTTCCAACCCCTTAGTTCTTTAAAGCTATTTTTTGCTTAAATCCCTTGCCGTCGGATCTCCACCACATGTCAAGTTGAGGTGCACTGTGAAAATTGATGTCCCTCACATCCCTTTAAGGTGAGGGAAATAAAGGAATTAAAAATTCACCTCATCCCTACTCATCTTTATTTCAAATTTTAAAAATCCCTCTTGCTTATAACATCTAACATCTAACATTCCCATGCATAGCTTGCTCTGCAAACTCCTCTACAACTTCCTACCACCACTCTTCCATAGCCAAATCTCAAACAAGATTCAAAACAGTTATAAAATACTATACCCCATGGTGATATGCATGTCTTAGAATAATATTTCATCAAACTGAGGAGAAGAAACAAAGAACGAAGAAGAAGAACAATGAAAATCTCCATTGCCGCAAAATGGAATTTTGAAGAGATCTTGCAAACGGATGCATGGATTGACAAACTATATTTTTCTATTCATTCATATATCAAAAACCATCATAAAAACACCTTCAAACCCTCCTCTCATAGCATAAAACATTCATAGTGAAGAAATCCTCTTTCTAGCCCAATGGAGAAAAAAGCTTGATTTCTGTCAAACCGGCAGTCGGATCTAAAAAAGATTTCATTAGAAGCACAAGAAGAAAAAACCCATATCAAAAACATGATTTCTATTTTCAATGGAGGAGAAAACAATACCTTCAATTTTTGAGGTCCATTAATTACTATTGTATCCGTATGTCGTTAGGTCGAAATTTAAAAGTTTAAAATCTCCCAAAAATTTTATCGGAGTAAGCAAAAAATTTTGAAATGGCGATATTGGGTAAAAAACCATATTAGAAAACTTTTTTCCACATTAATCCAATCCCAAGAACCCCACTTTCGAAAAATATCATGTCTTTTGCATAGAGGACTACTATTTTCGAAAGTCATCAATAGAAGAACCTACGAAGGAGACATTGAAAATAGAGGATACACCGCAGTTGGAAATTCATCGAATGAGCGTCTTGGTCAAAATTTGACACTTACTAAAAATAGTAAGCTATCTCATGTACCCATGCTAAAAATAGTAAATCAATCTAAAAGGTTAGGGTAACATAGGGAGAAAGGGTAATTCAAGCTACCATAATCATCTAAGGTCTGGAAAAGCTAATTTGTGCACTTGCCAAAAATAGTAAGTTGTCCTGTGAGCACTTACTAAAAATAGCATGATTACTCCAAAGGTTGGATTTCATAGAAAGAGCATGCTGGGAGTTGAACATTCAAGTTGACATCACTAGTTGGATCCCAGAGAGGGAAAATTCTCTCGCATTTACTAAAAGAAATTTCCTTTTCCAAATATAGTAGATTAAAGTTCAGATTCGTAAGGGAAAGAACTATATAAGTGAGGTCACTTTCATGGATCTCAACAAAGTGTATTTTGACACTCATGTGTGAGGTGGAACTCATAGTCGACACCGTCAAATTGTTCATAATGTGTTTCATCAGGATCATGTTCAAATCGGTGTAGGAGCATTGGGTAAGGAGTTAAGAAAAGATTTGTACCAAAGCTTCAACATCTTTAGAATGGATCTCCGGAGAAACACTGTCATTCTAGAGGTTACATTTAGTAGTTTTTCTAAAAATATTAATTTGAAGTGTCCATAGGTCATTAAAATGTAGTTTCTTTTCCGCAAAGATGAATAAATTATTTGCAATAAGGAATTCAAGGGATTGGGAATCTTCTATTCAACATGAAATGGAGAACTATTCAACATCAAGTACAAGAATCTAGGAGTTTCTCAAGAGGAAAAGGATTTGGAGATTAAAAATGTCATCTCCTCGTAAGAATTGATGGAATTCATGATTTAGCCTAGAATTTACAAGTAATAACCCAAACACGTTGGCACATCACTCATCCTAGACCGACTACTCACTTGAATCGCACAAAGGTACTAGGCCCCTTTGTAGGATTGTTATCGCAGGATGTTAGCATGATGAAGACTTAATGCATTCATATCCATAATTAATATAACATTCTATAGAGCATGTCCAGATCTAGATCTAAAGAGTAATAGATTTAAATAATAACCATAATGAAGTCAATCATACAAGAACTAGTTATACTCATGATTAATACCTTGATTCAGCCAATACACTCCATTATATAAAACATAATAAATAGACGAAGCTTATTACAATAAGTAATACCATAAGCTCATGCAGCATTAGATCTGGTAGCATAACCTCACAGTAATTCAATTCTCACATAGTCCCCTTATACTACATGAGATCACTACATATTTATAAGGGTGGGGACTTTCCCTTCACCACTTGCATAATTCCTAAAATAGGTCGCATGCTGAAAAATATCCATGCGCCTTTTACAATAATATCCCCACATGAAAGTGTGATAAAAATAGAAATCTTTTGGTTAACTAGCAAAGAGAAATTCTATTTTTATCGGAACCCATGCAAATATCTTAGTAGTGCTCTTCCAATAATAGCCCATTTGTGTCACGCAAGTCTCTATCCAGCTTTGTGTGCTCTCGCATGCTCTCTCAAAACTAGCCCGTATATTTGAAAATGGCTAAGTCCCAAATCTTCCCTTGTCTTTTTTGTGTGTGTCCTTCCCTATCTTTCCATGCCTTTAACTGTGCTTTAATCCTATGTGTGAATCTTCTATGTGCCCTCTCCTTCATATCATATTTTTTTCTGCTCAACATTACCCCATAATAAACTACATTCCACCTCGGTAATGGCTGCTCTTTGAATAATAAAGATTAAAGAATGGAAAGAAATGAAAATTTTTGCATAAAGAATTAACTCTCACTGTGCAACATCCTCTGTCTCAACCGAAAGAATTAATTCAGGATATTCTTCTTTTATCTCCACTTCCAAATTCTTCCATTTAGATATCGAGATTCTATCTTCTCTAGAATGTCCATTGTAATAGACTCTAACTCATCTTGGGAAATTTCTCCCTTCTCATTTTGTAACACCAAAACAATGTTGGACATAGCAGACATTCTTCCTTCTAACAAATCCATCTTCTGCGCTATACGTTTTCCAATCTCATCCAATTTTTCCTTATGGGGGTCCTATGCTGCTACAAGGGCCTCATGCTTTTGCTTGACTAGCACCAATCTTTCCACGCATCCCAAGGTCTCATCCTTCATTGCCTTCAGGACTTCATTGTCTTCTACTATTGTCCTGATCCTTATTACTACCTCTAGAGCTGCACATATGTTCAGTGCCTGGTCTACTTTCTTTAGCTCCTCCTGCAAGGTTTGAAGAAATGCCTCGTATGATGAAATATTTCTAACTACTACAACATTTTCCCTCTCTACTTCTTGCTCAAGGTCCTTTGGTGCTAGCATCCGAACTGGTCCATCCTCAAGCACCAAATCAACTAATGTACGCACATAGTGCATAGCCAAAGGGAACCTTTCAGGTACCTTAGACTCCAAGTGTAGTCTTTCCTTCAGAACATGATCCCCGATCTCCTCTACCATTCTAATAAGAACCCCATTCTTCTTTTTCTCTAGGTCCTTCTCTCCTTTTAGACATGTGATCTCTGCATCTTTGGATTTGTTGTCTTTCCTTAGCACTTTAATATCTTCTCTTAGCACTTTAATGGTTGAAAATTTATCAACATTCCCGCGCACCACCTCTCGTAGACACCTTTCACTAGGAATTACTCACTTGATCATCAGAAATAATCTGTGGGTTTGATGGTTATATGTATGTTATGTGGTGTCTTTCTCATTCTTCTTGATACATAGGACTCTTCACACACATCAAAATCAGACTCATTCATGTGATTTTTCATGGACCATGACAATTGATTCCTCATGCATGTGGTTTCCATGTCAGGGTCAATCAACTCCCATCCATATAGGTCCTTAAGGCCCACTATATTCTAAAATTATGTGCAGATAATTTTACTTGTGTCCTCTTCATAACCCATAACTGGTGTAACATACTCTCCACTTTCCATTCTTGATCTCGGCCCCTTAAGCACTTGAGTTCCAAGGTTTGGAGTTGGATCCTCTATGTCCTGAGCAATATCTTTCTCTATCTCTTCTAGATTATGTACCCCTTCTTCTTCCACCTTCATTTATTTTTCCTTGGGCTCTTCCACATCCTCTAGTTATATTGGAGATCTAGGCACACTCTCTTCAGACTCCTCCGCCTCCTCATTCAACTTCAATTTTATCCTTCTCTTCTCAGTTGTCTCCTTCTATGGAGAGATTCATGGTGATCTCTATATTGATTATGGAGTAGCACCTTGAGTTTTTTGTCTAAACACTGGTTAAAGTGGTGTTCTTCAGGGTCTGCTCCTACTTCCAATTTTTCATCTCCTTCTTCTTGAGGTTGGAGTACTTATGGACTCAACTTCTACCCTATCTAAGGGTTTCCTCCATACTCTATGTACCAAACTTCCACTATCTTTACAATCTTCCTCCTCCTCATCTACCTCTAAAGGTTTAGTGGGCTTAGAATCGTAAATTATCCATTGTATGCTTACCCTTAGCGGTCTTAAAAAGACAAATTAATTCTCCACATAGTTTTTACCCTCCAACTTAGGCTTAAGTTGAAGGTATAAAAGCATGGATCCACTATCTCTAATCACCAAACTTAAAGACTTCATGCTTATCATGTCTGAAATTAGCCTCTCAACATATGTAGTCTGACCTGGATATACATATGTCTTTCACAACATGTGGTAGTCACAATCTACCTTATCTGCAACAAAATTTAGGTGGTATGCATTAGTGAAATGATGGATTGATTCTTGGAAGTAGTGTTGTGAAGGAATATGATAGTTTACACCAAGGGCTCCAAGTCCCATCCTTCATTGCAAATTGTGTGATGCAAAAGTGCTAATACACCACAAACTAAACTTCCTTTCCCACCACCAAAGGTAACTCCTTGGGGATGCACCACTCCTCTTCAAATTCCACAAGAAGCCTATCATACAACATCTCTTCCCTCTGCTTGAATGGCCCAGTCATTAACCCTTCACACAATTACTTGTCAAATATTTCCTCAAGGGTCAAGGGAATTGTGTTGCATGGGGTACTCCCAGATATTTTTCTTTGTCCCATTGGGCACTCCGATCTCCATAAACACAAGGGATAATAGAATTATGCTAAAAATTGTTTTATCACCTGTGCACACTTCCTCGATGATAGTTTCTACAATATATCCTGATATGTTGTAAATTATTCCCTGTGACATTCTCCTTGTAATGTGTAGCCACATTATATTCACCTATGACCATCTCTCTTGATCATTCAATTTGGTCACTAGATGTGTAGTTTCTGTACCACTGGGTACTTCTTTAATTTTTCAATATCCATTCGTGTGGACCCTTAGTATACCCTAACTCCTTCCGTGTCTCTAGGATTTCTTCTTTATCTATCAATTCACTATTCAGATCCACTCATGTGCCCTTTAATTCTATTATAGTTGAAATCAAAGTGGATGTAACCCTTACCTTATGTCGGGTGAAATAGAAAAAGTCTTCATGTACCCTGCTCATCACCTTTGGTACAAAGGTTCATATTTTTCAAAATATGGGAGTGCGTACAACTGGTAGACTCCAATCTACTTTATTAACTTCTCTCCAAGTATCATCATACACCGGCATGTCTTCTGTTGTGCACTTGTTTATCTTCATATTCAACAATGTGTCTAGTCCTTTTATTATCTATTGTGTGGTGGTTATAATCCCCTATCTTTCACTTCTATATGTGAGAATCCCATTTTTTCCCACTATCATGCCTTCTGGGCATTGCATCTCCGAGAAATTACTCTTAGAGGAAATTTCAACCTCTACTTCAACATTCTCCTTCCCATTGGCTCCTACGGCAGTGCTTTCTTTAGTGCCATCTATAAATCATATCTTTCTATCCACCGTAGTGTGCAAATGCTTTCCTTGTACCTTCTATAACGAGAAATTCCAAACCTCTAGCTCAAATCCATGTGTTGTAGTTGAAATCATGTGGCCTAGCTATTTTACAATGCTCGATTCACTCAAACCCTTCACCAATGGGGATGTAAGCTTCTCCTGTGCACAAATATACTCTCCACATCTGGTTTCACACTCTCCGTACCTCAACACGATTTTTTCAACTCATTTTTCACTTGGCTGGTTCAAATTTTTGCCATTTACAATGATAAAAATGATCTTGTATCCCTTCCTTATATATATTTTGAAAAATTTAGTGCATTTATTGCTCCTTCACCTACTAATAATCCTCATTAATTGACCCTTTTCACATTTTTCTATGTGGTACATCTTCACACCTCAACTATAACCTTTTAGCATGCCTTCCTAACTTATAGCTATAGAATTCTCTTCAAAGTATGCTTCCATGTGCCTTAGTACCTTGTCATTGTGCCTTCTCCTAGTAGTCTCCATGACCGTTGTTTACCTCGCGTTATATTGTTCCTTCATTTATCTCCATCTATGGTCCTTATTTGGAAGCAATCTTTTGTCCACCAACTCTTCGACTTAAATAACACCTGTAGCACTTTTTTCTTTTATGTGCACCCATTTTTCAATAACCACCCCATATAAATAGTATGTGTAGTCCTCTGTGCATAAAAATATTGTAAATGGTAATTAGCTTCTGGCGAGAAAATGCGCTTATTTCACAAAACACCAACTAAATTGAAAAAACATAGTGACGAAGAAGGAAATACATTAAGGGAATACATAATTGAAAACCTAATCTAAATAGAAACATTGTCTTATTACAAACACCAGGAAGACTTATGTATAATAGGGCTTTATCCTAATCCCATTGAATTAACTTGGTAACCGGATTCCATCAAGCACCTCTAATTAGCAAGTGCATGTTTTAAGTATGTGAGTAATAACATATGGTCCTAATGAATTTACTTTGAGTTTTCTTGGATGGCGCAGAAACTTAGAATCATAAAGAAGCACCATCTATCCTATCTCAAGATTTTTGTCCCTGATGTTCCTATCATGTCATGCTTTCTGCCTATATTTTTCTTTCTTTTGACTCCACCATGCTATTGCTTGTCACTCATCCAACTTAATCAACTTGTCAATTCGTTCTTCTAATTCTTGCTCATCAACTAGACCTCCATCACATGCAATATGCAAATAAGGTAACATGAATTCCATAGGTAAAAATTCTTCTATGCAAAACACCAATTGAAAGGGTGTGGCCTTGTTTAACCACTTGTATGTTATTATATACACCCAAATTACTGCAGAAAATTTCTCATCCCAATCCTTTCTTCCAACATCACAAATTTTTTCAATGTCTGGCTCAAAATTTTGTTGAAAGCCTCAATAGTCCCATTTTCTTAAGGATGATATGGTCTAGTCTTATGGTGTGCAATCATGAATTCATCCAATAGAATTCTAAATATCTCATTCAAGAAATGTGTTCCTCTATCACTGGTCAAACTCAACGGGTATCCATACCTTGTAATAATATTTTCCCATAGAAACTTAGTTATTGTAGCTATTGTATAATCCTTTGTAGGTGTTGACTCATCCCACCTTGTCGGTCAGTCGTCTATGCAAGAGATGATATAGCTCCATCTAGTCCTACATGCAGATGGTGAAATAGGACCCACAAAATCTATAGCCCATTTCTCAAATGGTTCTGCACTAGGAATAGGTCTTTAATGGCATTTCATCTCTTTGACCTAGTTTTCAAGGTGCTAAACAGTGATCACAAGCCTTGAAATATGCATTACAATCTTTATACTGTGGTCTCCCACCATAATCCAATGAGTAGAATCTTGCGCATAGTGGCATCACTTGCATAGTGCCCACCTGTAATACCACCATGAGCCTCCTCCATGATATATGTGCACTCATGTTCTAGTACACATCGACACAATACTTCATCCCGACCTAACTTGTACAAGTCACCACTAATCAACATAAACAGTGCCACACAAATGGCAAGTTGTTTGTTCTCTAAGGATTTCATTCCTTATAGCACCATACTTGTACATAAAAATATAACAATGTCCTCTAATTCCAATGGCATGCGTTGTAACCTATATAACTATGCATCGAGCTAGTATCTTCAATTATGCTTGCTTCTTCTCCGACTATATTTAGGATAGATGGTCCAGTCTAGAATTACTCTTCCCTGGTTTGACCATAACTACAAAATCAAATTCTTGGAATAAGAGTAACCATCTACATATGCACCCTTATAAAACAGGCTTGTTTACCAAATACTTGAATTTCATGTGATCCATATAGAATACAAATGGTGTTCTAGTAGGTACTATCTGGATTTATGTAGCGCATATATCATTGACAAAGATTCACAATCTATAGTTGTATAATTCTACTCTATAGGAGTTAACTTTCTACTAGAAAAATAGATAGGATGATCTATAATACCTTCTCTAAGCTGAGCCAACACCACACCAATGGCCATACTAGAGGCGTCCACATGTACATGAAATGGTTGGTCCCACAAAGGAAAGTGTAGAATAGGAGTTGTAGTAAGTTTCTCCTTCAATGTCTCGAATGCACATTGTTGTGGTTCTCCCTAGTAGAATGTCCCTTTTCCTTTTAGTAACTCCTCCAAGGGTGTGACAACCTTAACATACCCCTTTATAAATTTTATATAATACCCAAGTATGACCCAAGAATCCACGCACCTCACTTTGTGGTAGGCTCTTCCAGTGCTAATAATGACAAAGAACCTTAGTTGGATCAACCAATAAACCTTCCTGTAGATGATATGCCCTAATAATGTACCAAATGGTGTAGCAAAAACACATTTCTTGATGTTCAAAGAGATGTTTAACTGACAACATCTTTCAAACATTAAGCATAAATTGTCAAAATGATCCTTAACAAGTCCATACACCATCCAGTCATCTAAATAAACCTACAAGAAGTTGGGAATAATATCTTTGAACACTTGAACAAATATGCACAAAAATACAACAAGCATGTTTTTTAGACCAAAAGGCATCAAAGTATAGGAAAAAATTCCTCATTCAGTAGTAAAATTAGTTTTTTTCCTGATCCTCTTGTGCAATCCTAACCCGATGATACCCACAGAACCCATCTATAAATGAATGGATTTCACACCCTGCAATGCCTGCTAGTATTTCCTCAATGAATGGCATAGGAAAGGGATCAATCACACATGCAGCATTCAACTCCCTGTAGTCCACACAAATCCTAATCCAACCATCTTTCTTGATACTGATCACCATTGGGCTAACCCATTCTAACTTGTCCAAGGGCTTGATGATTCTAGACTTCAACATTTTTTCAATTTCTTCTTTGACCTTTTCGTGCAAGTTGGGGTTCATCCTGTAGGGTCTCTTCTTGACCGGGTGCACACCTTCCTTAAGATTTATCTTCATTTATCCTAATGATTCATGCACGCCTTTGAGTTTATGGTATCCCTTAGGAAATAAGTCTTGATAATCTCGTAGTAACTCAATGATTTTTTCCACTTCAGAGTCAAACCAATAGTCCTCGATTATGGCCTCTTTAGGCTTAGCATATGATCCAATATTCACTTTCTTTGTTTTCATAGGTTCATGATAGTGTATGTGGTTTTATCTTCTATGTCCAAAACATCATGCCTACATGTTGAATGGCCTACATCCAAAGTTTATGTTTCTTCATCATCCACTAATTAGACCATCTTTCCTTTTTCCTTCTCAAGGCAAACATGCTTAAGTAGTGGGGAATTTGTCTCTATTTCTTCACCAAAATAGACTTCTGAGTCTTCGTCATCAAATAAATACTGAGTGAGTTCCTCCATCTTGGCACTATATCCCATAGTTAAGTGCTTTATAACCTTTAATGCCTCTTCTACCAGAGGTTTAGTAGATAAATATTCAAATGTTTGGATCATTCTTACAATCAAATCTTGCCAATTTCCAATCTCCCTATAGAGTTTCGCATATACATACCATGCATGCGCACATCCTTGTAAAGTGGAATAAAATTTGTGTACCTAGAGTGAAGGTGGTAAAGCTTCTTGCCCCTCTATCTAGAGTCTCTCACACTACTGAATGTGGTTTTGAACAAGTTGATTACCATGATAAGTACATATTTGAGTAGGTGCATTACTCCTAAAGAACCTAGTAGAAAGAGAAATCCTAATTTCATTCCATCCTATAAGATTATCCTTGTGAACCACCCACTAGTGCGTTGTTGTCCCGTGTAGGGTATATGATAGCATATTTCATCTCTCTAACTGGTCTATCCACTATTCCTCCATGGTGCATAGAAATACCGTAGGATCTCCTTCTCTAGTGTAACGAGGTATCGAGTTGTTACTTATTCTCCTAATACAACAAGGTCTGTTATCCCACACAAATGTGATATTTACTTCACGCCCTACTAACTCATAAGTAATATGAGCCCAATTATCACAAGCAACACTTATATTATTGCTAATAGATTTTACATCTTCCCACTGAAGGATTACTTCTTTTGATGTCTCAAGTACCTTTGGGTCCTAAATGGCGTATACATAAATCCTATTCAAATCTTCCTCACTCAAAGGCTCGACATATGGTGTAGATTTTCCATCTATTAAAGGGATAATAACTCTTTCAACCTTATTTTTAAAACTGATATAACCCTTGTTGAACCAAATATCAACATTGTTTGCATAACACCAAGGGCACCCAAGTAGATCTAGGAAGTTATCTACCTCTGCAAGCACTAAAACCTCAAAATCCCCAAAGTGAACTTAAATCTTTTTATGGTAATGGATGCATATTTCAAGAATTTTATGGGAGTTTCCTTAGTCCGGTTAGCCATGAACAATACATTCGAATATGGCTGCAATGGAGGTATCCCCATTTATACCCATGCATCTAAAGTAAGAACATTGACTTCCAGGACTGTATCAATCAATATATTACTCAAAATCCATCCATCCACAACAACATTTAGAGTGATTTCTTTATCATAGTCTAAGTTATGAGGGGTAATATTTACATGTTGGATTTTCCATCCAGTCTCAACACTTGTCCGTAGAGTGTTTCCTTTAGCTAACTCCCTAACAAAGTGGAATGATATTCTCCTAGTTCAACATCTTACATGCCTCTTTCAATTCATCCATATCGAGTGGACTGTCTTTGTTGCTTTCTTTTACTCCATCTTCTAAGGACATTCATGCATGTAGTGGTCAGGAGATCTACATGTATAACATGTTCCATGAGGAAACTTGCCTCATCCACCACCATGGCCTTGTCCTACGAATCCACCATAGTATCCTCGACCTCTGCCATGACCTCCTTCAAAATTCCCTTCATTCCAATCATAGCGTGCTTGATTTTGATCTCGATCCTAATGCTTGTTCTTTCCTTTAGAGTTATCTGATACTCCCGTATGTCGTACACCAATATCTATAGCATCATGGATCTGACCAATTAGCTAGAAGTCTTCCATATCATGAGTCATGGACCTACAAATTTTATAGTAGCAAGAGATGTTCTTCCTTATTATGTGTTGTAATAATGGGTAGTGGCTAGCATCATGGTTCAAATGACATATCTCACAATCTAGCAGCAATGAGTGTATTGATCTACGTGGACAAATATCCTTGGTGTGACCTTCCACTTCATAATCTATGCACAAAATCCCTATGCACATATCATGTGCTGAATTTACCGATAGCTTCTCCAACTGCTTCGCCATAGCTGCGATATGTGGTTCCAAAATTGGGCTCACCCAGTGTCTATACTTTTGACTTCCTCAGCATGTAAAGCTACTTCAAGTGCTTTGCACAGATTAGTGTATGTCTTATGTGATAGCGTCCTTCTAAAAGATGTAATTAGACCTCTAATGAACCATTGTGCATGTTGGATTATGTGAATATCATAAGAAATCTTAGATAAAAGCATTTTGAAATGGGCATCATACTCTATGACACTCTCAGTAGTGCCTTGTGTAGACACCAAAATTTGGTCACACTCCCCTTGGTCCCTTGTCAAATAAATACCTTGAACACATCCACCTAGCCATGGCCCCCTTCACCCCACTATAATATTAATTTAATTATTTAAATTAAATTAATTTATTATCCTCACCATATTTATTATTTAAATATCCTAATTGGGATAATGCCCACATATCCACCTCACCTAGACACCTCATCAATCCACCTCACCCTAAGACCTATTCTTAGTAAGTTGCCATAACTAACTAAGACCTACCCAAACCCTAAAAATAAAAGCCTGCATTCCCTCTAACCACATTCTCGCATGTTAGAAGGAAGCTTCTAGTCTAATCTGTCAAGCAAACAAAATAAGATCCCAGAAAATCAAGGGGATCTACCTAGTTTAGTAAACCTAGGAAATCCCACCCTAATCGACGCCGGTTACCCTTAACCATTGCTAGTTAAGCCGGAATTGTCGTCGGTTACCATTTAATCCCAAAAATAACCTTATTTCAATGTTGACACATTTCTGAGAGAGAGAGAGACATCTTCTGCAAACAAGTGATGAAACCAAAGTTGCATGTAAGAAGAACAAGCATCCATACAAGCATCAGAACACCCATAGCCAACACCTGAAGCAACCAAAAATCCATTTTCCTTTATAGGAGCATCTTGGGAAGCACCAGCACCACATCAAGTTCATTCCATTTGATCACCCACCATTACTAGCCAAGCATCAAGCTCATACAAATAGTAAGTCTTGTTAACCAACACCTATTCATTTGTCATTCGGTAGATCCTTTTACATCTGTTATTAGTTTCTACTTTCATTTCTATTCCCCCATCATTTACCTCCATGAAAACTTGACCATATTTTTATCCACACCCTTACATTGCCTATACCTAGACCTTAATCATTCCTGTGCATACCTCAGATCCATACAAATCTTGCCATTTCCCTTCCATCTTCATCCAACCTCAGATCTATCACCCACCATATTTTATTGAGTTTCGTACTCGACCATATTGATGCTGGTTACCCACAGACCATCTCCGAGTTATCCTAAACCATCGTCGTTAACCTAAACCGACGTGGGTCTCTATGTCTTTACCAAAAACCCAGATCAGAGCCTAAAACCTCCACCAAATACCCAAAATAGCCTAGAACCTCATCCTGACCAATACCAGTACCTTGATAGTGACCTTGACCTTTGAATTTAATCATATCCTAGCCTGTTGTGAATGAATTTTCTTATTATAGATGAATGAGATACCTAAATCATTTTAACTACAGTAGGATTTACTTTATTATCAGCATTAAGTTGTTTTAAACAATGGATTGACAGTTGTCTAAGAAGTATCACACTTCCCAAATCTAGCACACGCTAGGCAATCCACTGCATATATTGTTTAACTTTTATTTGGTGGTCTTGTGTTCCATTTCAGGTAGTTCCTCCAAGCAAAAAGGAATCTCTCACAATCAGCTATGGATTCAGAAGTCATATGCATGTAACAACCTACAACTAGCATCTTAACAAGTATTCCTCCTAGCCCATTACCCTTATTTATTTCGTCAACATTCAAAGAAACACTCCATAATCAGGTGAAACATTTTGGCACGCCTGGTGGGACCCATTTGGGGTTCCTTGCATTTTTCTTCATTTCTAGGTGAAAAATTGTATGTTTGTTTCCTTTCTAAAAGGTTCTCACATTAAAATTTCTCCCTTAGAATCTTCTCTTCTTTCTATTTTCTCAAAGAAATCGTGTTTTGGTGCTTAAAAAGAAATCTTCTTCTATTTCATTTGCATTGCATTAGTGAAAGATCATACTCTCTCCTATTCCTCTTATTGTGTCATCGAATTCCATATTTTGATTTGGGTAAAATCATTACATTTCATTCTGATTTTTTGGATTAGCTCATATTAAATAAGGGAAACCTATATGCTGGAAGTCATGACCAACTGATGGTTGACAAACAAATCATAGGAAAGCACTTCTTTCTCTTTCTCTTTCTCTGAGTCTTACCAAAGCTCACAAAAATTAAAAATATACACATTCTTAAACAACATCTCACCTAGAATAAGCTATAGGTGATCACACATTCATGATACGGTGGGCACCTAGCTCATTACTTCTATCAAGTACCCCATCAAAGGATATCCCGCCCACCATAACATATCTGAAACTCTCCTTGTAGATCTCTCTTCAGTAGGAAGCCATCCTCACCAAAAAATCTATTTTAAAGTTCATGAGTCATTCCTTAAATAGCATAAGCTAAACAAACATAATAGAAAAAAAACTCTTAGTATCATATTTTTCTTAGTGTTTCTGCTTGGCTTGCATTCCGAGGTGAGAGGTCACGCTCTTCATTTTTTTGTTCTTATTTCCCTCAGTAAACTCCTCATCACGGTTGGTGTATTCCAGCTTCATCCGAGTGTGCGTGGACCATATTCTCATCGTTCTTAGGATTCTGGGTTTGATTCCATATTAATTTTAACTCACAATCACATTTTCTTCATCACTGTTTCAATTTCATAGTAACCGGTGTCAGTCCCTAACGACCGTCATTGGTTACCCTTTGATGCCATCGAGTTATACCCAACCGATGTCGGTTCCCTATTCTTTTGGTTAACCTATCCAAAGGACACCTATTCACCTTCTTCAGTTGTTTAGAGTCCCTCTCACTCTTATCATATCCATTGACCTAGTAAGTCCCATTAACATCTTGCATACTGGGAAAATTATTGGCCTTTTACCTTGTTTTGACCAATTGTCCACTTTCCACAGTGACCGACCGTGGTTACCTGTGACTGGCGTCGGTTTACCCTAACCGGCATTGGTTAGCCTGTGTCATTTTCTAGCTAACATTTTGACCCCAATCCACCTACTACCACCTGTCTCTCCTATTTTCTGTTGTATTTTTGTGTCATTTACAGAAAATAGTCCAACCTGATCAGTACCTATTCACATGGTGCTGACCCAAAGCCAAGCGAATGCCCTCATATTCCATGCCAGTTATCAACCACTCCCACCTAGTCCTTCACCACCTTCTATTTTATCACCCATGGATCCTACCCAACCTATCACTATCGCTACCAGAGACGAGGAGTTCACATGACTCCTTGACCAAAATCTAGCCGCCTTGTAGTTTTACCTTGCCAACTCATCCACTCGAGATGCCTCAAGTCAATTGATATATGGCATACCTTTATCTATCCCCCAACTCTCATCCCCACTCCTGCATCATCCCCATCTAGCTCCGCACTGCCCGCATCTACCTTACCCCTAGTCGTTTCATAGCTAGGCCCTATACCCACTATGATTTCTACATCTTCTACCTCCGTTGCACACATCACATCTACTATACCTTCACCAACCACCCGAGAAAACAACCTCATCTGTCCCTATTATCTCACATATACCCACCCCGATGTCGGTGACCCCTACCCCTTTTCAAAATATCATCCTTTCTATTCCATAATCGTTAGCCCCCATTACCACTAGGGTCACCATGACCCTTCCACCTCCATATACATACTATCAACAACCTCATGTTTCATCTATTATTCACTCTGGGTACGTACCCCCTATTTCACTACCTTCTTCTCAATCCACCTATGTGGCAACACCATATACTAGAATGCCACCCTCATTATATGCCCAACACCAACCATCTTACACTACAGGAGGCACCCAACCATCACAACCTACCAACGACCTAATTAAGTTAATGATGGACAAGATGCGAGACATTGGAAGCATCGGATTCGGGTTCCTACGACATTCTCACCTACGATGAGATTTGTAATGAACCTATACATCCATCCATTCCTATCCATCCTTATCCCATGCATTGGGAAATGCCTAAATTTAACCATTTCAAAGTAGTAAAGAAGACCCACAACAACATTTGCATTCTTCCAAACATGGGTGCTACCTAATCACCCATGATGATGCTTTACTCTTGAGGACCTTTCTTATGTCTCTGACTGAACCCACGTTAGATTGGTATAGTGGGTTACCTAGACATTCTATATTCTCATTTAATTAGGTAGTCCAAGCCTTCTTTGATCACTTCTCCATCAATATCATTAAGAAGGTTACCATGTGACCTATATTCCATGGGTCAAGATGATGATGAATCTATCATAGATTTTGTTGCTCGCTGGCGTAGTCTGATAAATCAACTCACATTCCAACTACCACAAACCAAACTCGTTGAACTCTTCACACGGGCTTGTGATAGATATATCTCACCAACCTTACAGGTCCAAAATTTTCGAACCTTCGACGAAGCATTCACACACGACATTAAAGTTAGACATTCGGGCCATTCAAGAGAAGAAAATTCAACTACATAATAAGAACTCAACATTCAAGTCAAATGATACCTCTTCTTCTTCAAAACCATAGAATAATTATTCAAAGGCCAAGGGGACCACTAATGTAGTGGTACTCAAAGCTGGCCCATCTCATCCATCAAATCAAGCTAGCCCCTCATCTAATCTCTCACCCATTCATACTTTTCAATTCAGACGAGAACAACGAAATATACCCCAATTGGGGAACCTTATTCTTTTGTCTTAGAAAAGCTCATCAAAGCTGGGGCCATCACCCTTCCTCCCATGAAACCACACACTAGTTTTGACCCTACTCACCCCACACCCACGTGGTATAAAGAGCATGAATTCTACAACTACCATCGAGTAAAGGGTCATAGTGATGGAAATTGCATCACCTTCAAAAACATTTTCCAAGAAATGCTCGAGAAAGGCGAGTTAACCATGGATAATCCTAATGCACCTACCAATCAAAACCTACACATCTTCAAGAAACCATTTCCTAATCATGCCCCTTCTTCTGATCAAACTGGAGAGACCTCAACTAATGATAGCCATACCTGTAAGGTCTCGCGCTATTTTATTTTCAAAGTGATGTACCCGTTGCTTCCCAATTACCTCATATTCCTTCCATCGAGGAAATCCTAGCCCAAAGTGCTCCACTTACACTTGAATCCACTTCACCTATTCCTCTAACCACAGAGGAACACCCTTCACCCCCTTTCTTACATGTGGAGGAGCCTTAGTTAACATCAAGACCATTTCACCTTTTGCTTCTCCACCTAGAGAAACGTCACCCATGGTACTTCTTTAATCCACAAAGGATACTTGTTTATCTCCTCGATCCATAGAGGAGCACTGCGTCATCTCCCCACCTACAGAGAGGAGAACCCATCATCTCCTCCACCTACAAAGGAGAAACCATTTTCTCCTCCACCTATTAAGGATCCAAAGTAGAGATACCTTTTCCTCTAGGTGACCATTCTCCATCAGCTACCCAAGATCCTGCACACCTACTTTTGGCTCTCTTACCCACGGAAGCTAAAGCTAGGAAATTCCCCTTCTTTAAGACACATTTTATTGGAATTTCCATTAGTTCCTCATCAACCTCACCTATAGACGTGCCATTCTCGTGCTTAGTGATCACTTAGATTATGTGGATAGGGACTTACTTCGGTGATTCCTTCTACTTTTTATCTCAATGAAAATGCATATGTCACTTGCTAACACTTCCACTATCTATCAAAAAATATTTTGACCAATCGATCCAAGCATAACCACCTCTATCAAAACTTCTTCCATGAAACCCGTCATATCTCAACAAACACCCTTACCCATAACCCAACATACATATAAATCAAAACCACTCCTACATCATCTTCCTTGACTAAACCTATTATTACCTTAGGGGTCACCCTAACCACCAGCCTTATTCATCCACCTATCAAACTAGATTTAGCTACATCCTCCAAAGTCAACACCAAACCTACTCGACACCCAAACATAATAGCCAAGTCCATAAATCTCATACTCCAACCTCATCGATTACACCTTCATCACCTTCACCCTTTCCGTCCGTCTTAGGACCTCAACCTCCCAACATAGTCAAGAAACCTCCACCCGTCAATAAACCAAAACACAATGCCCATTCCTTCCTCATAAACCTCTAACATACCTGTGCACTTGACACGATGTACACCTACACCTACAAAGCATATTTATAACCCATACCTCCAATACCTTCAGCAACTTCTTCACTACCCACTACACTTCAGTCTCTATCCCTCACACCCCCTTCACAACCCGCATCACACTCCCCTTAGTCCCTCGTTAAATAAATACCTTGAACACATCCACCTAGCCATGGCCCCCTTCACCCCACTATAATATTAATTTAATTATTTAAATTAAATTAATTCATTATCCTCACCATATTTATTATTTAAATATCCTAATTGGGATAATGCCCACATATCCACCTCACCTAGACACCTCATCAAGCCACCTCACCCTAAGACCTATTCTTAGTAAGTTTCCATAACTAACTAGGACCTACCCAAACCCTAAAAATAAAATCCTACATTCACTCTAGCCACATTCTCACATGTTAGAAGGAAGCTTCCAATATAATCCGTAGAGAAAATGAAACGAGATCCCAAAAAATCAAGGGGATTTTCCTAGTTTAGTAAACCTAGGAAATCCCATCCTAACTAATGTCGGTTACCATTAACCACCGCCAGTTAAACTGGAACCATCATTGGTTACCATTTAATCCCAAAAACAACCTTATTTTGAGGTTAACACATTTTTGAGAGAGAGAGACATCTTCTGAGAACAAGTGATGCAACCAGAGTTTTATGCAAACAAAACAAGCATCGAACACCCATAGCCAACACCTGAAGCAACCACAAAGCCATTTGTCTTCACGGGAGCATCTAGGAAGCACCAACACTACACCAAGTTCATTCCATTTGATCACCCACCATTACCAACTAGGCATCAAGCTCATATAAATAGTAAGTCTTGTTAATCAACACCTATTCATTTATCATTCAATAGATCCTTTTACATCTATTATTAGTTTATGCTTTCATTTCTATTCCCCATCATTTACCTCCATGCAAACTTGACCATATTTTTATCCACACCCTTACATTTCCCATACCTAGACCTTAATCATTCATGTGCATACCTCAGATCCATACGAATCTTTCCATTTCCCTTCCATCTTCATCCAATCTCAGATCTATCACCTAGCCGATTTTATTGAGTTTCCTATACCCCAACCGTACCGACCCTAGTTACCCACAACCATCTCCGGTTAGCCTAAACCATCACCTGGTTAACCTAAAATGATGTTGGTCAGCCTAAACCATCACATGGCGGGGTCCCGATCAATTTTTCTAGAATCTTCACGCAAAAATTACATGCGACGATTCACTTAAGTTCAACTTTTGAACGTGTCCGTGAGTCAAATTTGCTAAAAAATAGATGTGTTTTCTTGGTTCTCCTAGTTCCTTATATTTTTAAATAGATTTAATGAGTGGAATTGCCTCTTCAATTCCTTGTGCATGAAGTAACCTTCTAGCCTCCATTCCTATATATTCCATGTTTATATTAAAGAAAAGGGGCTGCCTTAGAATTTTTTGTATCCGCATTGTTGTGCTGCAATAATCCCGCTTAGGAATTACATAGCCAAGTTCAGATCTCTTGTGTTATCTTTCTTCTACCGCATTACACCCAGATTGCTTCCAAGCTTCCATTGCTCAAGCACCATCCTCTTGTTGTTGTTCTTTACATTCCCATCCTCGGACTCACATGAACACTCAGAGAAAGAAAGGAAAGAACTGAGGGGACATATACTCATACTTCAAAATTTTCCAAAGCTCTTGCTCTTCCAGGTTGGAGTTGTGTATTTTTTTCTTTGTTTTGTCAAATTACATATCAAATAGAGTAGAGAAACAATTCATTTCAATTAATTAGATAGTTACAAGTAGATTAGTTCAATAGGAAGTTTTCTCTTTGATATTACCAGTGGAAATAGTGGGTGAATGATAGCTCTATTAGAGACATGATTTATTCTTCACTTTTGAGGTAGAGTTGGAGATATTTTATTTGAATTAGAGTAGATCTTAGATTTAGATTCACACATCTGCATAGATAGCTAGCTACATCTGGCCAGCTATTTGTTTTCTTTAAATTGTTTGTTAGATTAGATGCATTGTCTGAAAAGTTAGAAAAGCACAAAAATATTTATTTCCATAGATTAGCTTGTTTATTGTTTTGTTCTTATATATTGAGAAAACACCAAAAATATAGTTTAGATTTCATTTGATAGATAGTTTATTCACCAAAATGAATCAAATTCATTTTATATGACCATCAACGGTCCACAGTAGGAAAAGACCTACGGTTGTGATCCTCTGGTCCCACAACCCAACAGCCAGAGTTAGTAACTAACATTGACACAAGTCTACACTTAACAATCTTATGCACACCCACCACATACACAGAGAAAATAAGACAGTTAGAGACTTTAAACATAGCTGCTAACAAGGCCTATGACTTTTGGACTGCTCCTAGGAATAGGATTTGATTACATGTATGACCATTCCAGGGCCTCAGCCTCAACGAGTCTTTGGTTTTGACCCACAGGTCTTGTAACCCAAAAAATCTACTAGTCAGTTAGATATCGACACTAGCCTACGCACACAGGTATTCATATCCTAACCACTTCCACCTGATATCATCACACAAATTTTATTGTTAAACATAGTAGCTGATTAGGCTAAGACTTTATGGACAAGGCCAGAGAAACACCCTTAGTTCCTGCAGCTCCGCTACATCTCTAATCTCAAATTCCATGACCTTGTCTGGAAACCCATACGAGGCACTTGCATCCTACTTTCCAAGTATTCCAAAACCCACCAATAGAATATCGGATAAGCTAGACATCGATTGGATTCTCTCGAGTAGATATCATATTAGACCCCGCCATTACACCCCTTCAAGGTTAGGAGAACATTCTTTGCCTTAGATTTTCAGATTCCATTATTGCATGTTGAAGACATAAGGTTTCCCAATTATTTTAGTCATTGCCATCACTTTCACTTCCATTTTAAATTCCACACCATTTGTCTTGCACAACCTCGGGAGGTTGGGTGCATGTAAGGTCACATGCTGATTTTCTATCCTCCAAATTCGTGAACCCAACATGAAGATCTAGTCTCTAAGTGTTTCCACTTTCATCCATCCTTTATTATGCATCTATTCTTATACCCCCGAATATGTCGGGATATGATGAGCATGATCGACCCATTCCAGGTTTCGACATGTACCAGTACCAATCAAACATACCACAATAGTCACCTTCACTTTCAACATGGGCGTAAAACTACTCATCCACTCAAAATCCTTTGCTTCAGGGAACCAATGTTGGTTATTTTGTGCACATCAAAGAACTAGATTAGATCACTCAGACTTAACCCTGAACAATCAAGTTCAAATAACATGAAATTTACTAGAGAAACTAGTTCAACTCCTGGGTATTGTTTCTACAACCCATCTCGTGTAATCTGATCCACTCCCCCATCTTGATGAGGATTATCTAGCATGATATGCTAGGAGTGAACTTCAATTCCAAAAATGAACCAATCTTTTGATAGGTTGTGAGGGCAAGGTAGTGTCCTACTTCAAAAAAATAATGCCACCCCACCACCAACCGACAATACAACCAATGAGGGGTGGCAACATCATGAACAATTCATAACAGACACAATATTTCTCAACAACCTTCAAGGGTTCAACCAAAGGATTCTACGAAGGGCACCGCCCCGTTAACGGGTGATGTCATTTCAGCTTTGGTTGATAAGGTTAGGGAGTTAGAGCTTACCTAGAATACACATAATTCATACACGGTGGCAATTGTGGACTCCTACTTACCCACAAAACCATGGGAAAATACCAACTACCTGTAACCTTCCAGCCTACATGAATATTCCGAACCATGTGGACTTGTTAATCAAGACGAGTACCTTGGGTATGCCTCCTCAAGCCACATATGGTCATCTACAATAGGTGTCACCGGGAAGTGCGTTCCCAAATGTTATACTAGCCAAAAATGTGATGTTCCATAGCTTCACGCCTTCAAATTCATATCAAAGTAACCAACCCCTTATATGCACATGTATTCTAAATCTCCACAAGGGGACATGTACAACTACCCAAGTCCTTATGGACAAACGCAAGGGATGTCACACACCCCACCAAACATTTATGATTTCCTATTTCAGAATCCAAAACAAACCCCACCTCCCCAATAAGGGTCTTCAATGGTGGAAACATATGCAATGGGGACTTATTCGAATATATTAAATAACCCCTAGATTTCTCCATTTGGGCGGTCATGCTTCGAGACCCTTTCCGATCTCCCAAAGTTTAAGGGGAGGGTGATCCAAATTCTCACATCAAAGCTTATATAATGACCATTCAAGAGCTACTCTAATAGGATGCAGTTGTTGCAAAGATTTCCCCTAAGACACTTAAAGGTATTTCTCTCGAATGGTATTATAGGATACCAGAGGCTTGATACACTTTTTCAAGAAACTAGTGTCAGAGTTTATCAAAGCCTTTGATATGAACAAGCTCTTGCAAATAGGAATAAGAGAATTTCTTCATATCAAACAAGAACATAATGAGTCTGTAGCTCACTTCATTTAGAGGTGGCAACATGTTCTCTATTCTTTCGTAAGTTCTCCAAACATGGACCAAATGGAACTTTTGATTTGTTCCTCCAATCCCTCAACAGAGAGATGAAGGAAGAGGTTCAAAAGTTCCCGCGAAGGAGCTATGAAGAGGTGCTCAGAGGGTACTCTTCGGATTGACAAAATGGCCATCAAAAATGGTCATAAGACCTATGGAGCAAATGGGAAGTTAGTTTCCCTTCTCAAAACACTCCCACTACTCCAACAATACAAATAACAATTAAGGACAAAATATCCTTAACAAAAATTATGGAGTCACGATTGATGGTGTAACCGAGACCACCCAAAAATCCTAATGTTGTTAGTCTCACTAGTACAGTACAACGAATAACAACAATAACAATGGAAACAATCGGAGGAGAAATAATTTCTTACCCTCAACAAAAGATGTGGATTTTAATCATCCCCAATAATACTAACAACTTCAGCCACAAAGACGAATGCCGACCCCAACCTAGTCAATACCCCAACCAATTCCGAGAACCATGGGCAAGGGTTCCAAAGTGTTAACTATAATAGTCAACAACCAAATAATAACCGTGGTTTTGCACCACAACAAGGAACCAACCAAAGGCCTCAAGATTATGATCCCGATTTATAATGTGGTTTCCATAGGGTGCTGTGGACATGACACAAGAACTTTTCGTGATTGTAATAAGTTTTTGCAATGTTTGCCAAAAGACCAAATATAATTGTTTATTGACATGTTTCTGGCCAATCCAATTGCACCTAATCAAAACACCTATATGGGACCAGTGTCTCCATAGAACATGTCATTGGGAATCTTCAATGATCCTCTCCCCATGTGTCTGAAGGACAGAAGACTAGATCTTAATGGTTTGAATAAAGGCATTGTAATAGGGACTCATGATCATGAAGCCTAAACTTTTTCAAACCCATAGGTGGCACATCCTTTGGATGGTCTCTAGCAAATGAAGATCATATGTTTAGTTGAGTTGGATGCTGAAATCCAGATTAACGCTTCAACAAGATCCAAAGACTATTCATCGCAGTTGATCCTGATTTACCCAGTTGTCTCAAATAATGCTCATGACATGCTAAGTAAGCCAGTAGGGGCTTATGACTTGATCATTTATCTAACCAATACCTTTTCACACATTTCTTTCTTAGATATTTTGAATAATTATCCCACTCATTGAGCCACTCTCTTAGAATCGCTCAATCTCAGCCATTTGGCTAACATTATCCCATGGCTAGAGGCATAGATAAACCATATAGACTTTGACGTTTTCCCTCCAAGACAACCTGAAAGGGATATTGGGTTTGTATTTGACATAAGTAAGATGCGTGAGATGCTTTGAAATAGCTCATAGAGGTAATCCGGCCTTGTTTTTACAAGTCTGGATCTATAACAACTATGTGAAGTGTGCAATGATTAAATATGGGGCAGCAGTTAACATCGACCCCTTCTCTTTTCTTCAAAAGTTAGGATATAGAGAGACTAATTTCTCCTCGACGTGTAACACATTAATAGGCTATGATAGTCTCAAGGTGACCTCGATTGGGACCATAGTATTACCGGTCACTCTTGGACAAAGATAGTGCTTACCAAGTTTTATATTATAGATCATGAAACCAACTATAATATGATTCTTGGTCGCCCTTGATACACTACATGAAAGCAATCCCATTCATCATGTTCTAAGGAGTCATATTCCTACATTTAGGGAAATTATTTGTTTCTTAGGGTGATCCAAAGCCCTTTGACATACATTTGGCCAACTTGAAGAAAAGGCCGGGGTCCACTCTAAATTCGAGCTTTCCACCAACTAGTAAAACCAACCGGTAAGCATGTTACTAGAAGAAAATATAGTTCCCATGACAGAATTAGAGGTTATAGGTTTGATTGAGGGTATTCTAGCCTTCAAATATGAAAGCATTTTTGTAGAGATAGTTTTGCTAGGAACTACAACAAAGATTGTTGAACTGTTAGAAAAGGATTTGCCTATCCTTCTTCCCTTCAATTCCATGGGTATGGGACCTGCTTTAGGACCTAATTCCCTTACAAAGCATATGAGGTTTGCATGGTAGATGTAACCAAAATAAAATAAGAACTTACAAAGGATGACTCAACATCTATCTTTCTGAGTGATTGTTGGACTCTCCACTTTGATGGGGCCGAGTATCACTTCGGTGCCGGGGCAGGTGCAATCCTTACCTTGCCCAAAGGAAGGGTCTTACCTTTTTCTTTCAAATTGAATTTTGAATGCACAAACAATGGGGCTGAGTATGAAGCTCTTATAGTAGGTCTCATTATAGCCAAGAGAATGGGAATCCTCAATATTAGGGTGTTGGGTGATTCACAGCTAGTCAAAAATCGTATTCGAGGTATACAAGATGAGGGATGAACACTTAAAACTCTATAAAACTGCCATGTTGGACATAACTAAGGGATTTGATTTCATATCAATCGAGGCATTTCCACGTGAATAGAAACTTCTGGTAGACTCTATAGTGACTTCAACCTCACGCTTCACCCCAAGTAATTATTTAGAGGACACTAACTTCACGGTTTCACTCCGTGTTAAATCCTTGATTTGCAAACTACTAAAGTGGCATCATTATTGACATATGTGGAAGCTCATGGCTAGTTTGAATCTTCATACCCTTTCAATGGGGATGATCCAACCTTAACTTATTTAAACACTTCGGTGGATTTGCATCTTACTTGTTAAGAGGTATACTTTTCCTTAATTCTTCCTTCCTCCTCTTATTTTGGGAATCCAATGATTGAGTCATCTCCGGGAAGAGATCTTGAAATTTATGAGGTAGAAGAGGAAGGGGATTTGGAGTTTCATCTAGCCCCACTTGAATTTGAGGAGGGTAATGCCTCCTTAATTGAGGGAATGATTGATATAAACATCGAAAACAGAGGAGGAACCAAAAATCTTAAAAATAGGGTCCTCTTTAACTCCAGAGGAAGTAGAAATTCATACCCAAGTCCTTAAGGAACATTAGAAGGCCTTCACATTTAGTTATAAGGAAATGACGGGAATCACACCACACATCGCAGTTCACAATCTTGTTACTAAGCTGGACGCCAAACCAATTAAGAAAAAATCAAGACCTATGAAGCCAAAGGTAGCCCTTATGGTAAAAGAAGAAGTAACGAAGCTTCTCCAAGTAGGATTTATCAAGCCAGTTGATTATTCACAATGGGTATCTAACATTGTCCCTATTCTCAAAAAAATGGAAAGATCCGTATTTGCATAGACTTCTAGGACATCAACAAGGCTTGTCCCAAGGATGATTTCCCGCTACCATCCATTGATGTTATTGTTGATGCAATGACTGGATTTGAGTTATTATCCCTCATGGATGGGTTTTGGGATACAATCAAATCAAAATATCCACCGAAGATAAAGCTAAAACTATGTTTATAACTTCGTGGGGAACTTATTGTTATTCCATCATTCCATTTTGCCTTAAGAATCTTGTTGCTACATACCAATGAGCAATGACCTACATATTCCATTATCTTATTCATAAGATTGTAGAATCCTACGTGGATGACCTACTGGCCAAGGCCAGGAAGTGCTGCAATCATCCAGAGGTGCTTTGTATCATTCTCTCATGCTTGATAAAGTATCGAGTCACATTGAATCCATAGAAATGTGTATTCGGTGTAACAAGTGGAAAGCTCCTTGGCTACATTATATCTTTACGAGAATTGACGTTGACCCACCAAAACTGGGTTGTGTTAAAAATGGTTCGTTGTTTGACGAGTCCGGTATTATATCTTTCCTTGGGAAACTCGGTGTAATTTGAAGGTTCATCCCCGGCTTGACCTTTTACATTCATCCAATCAATAATTTTTTAAAGAAAGATTATATCTTGGATTTGACAGAGGAATGTGATGAGGCCTTCAAGGTAGTTAAATGATTTTTTTATCCCCTCCCACACTAATGCCACCAAGGTCAGATCACCTTTTGATCTTATATTCATGGGATACAGAGGTTTCGCTGGCCTGTATGTTGGAACAAGAGGACAATGACAAACAAGAATAGGTTCTTTATTTTATCACCGATCGACGTTACTCGATTATGAGACACACTCCACATAGAAAGAAAAGGAATGCCTTGCCATAGTTTTCGTAACCAAGCACTTAAGACATTACATGCTTAATCAAGAGATAAGGGTCATCGTCAAGTCAAACCACTTACGAACATTCCTCATGCAAGGATCCTTGTCTAAAAGGACTAGGCATTTCATTATATTAATGGGCGAGTTCAAGCTAACATTTGTAACTCAAAAATCAGTTAAGGGTCAAATCATCACAGATTGTTTGGATGATAATCCTTTAGATGGGGGTGATTTGGTAGATTTGGACTTTCCTGACGAGTGTGTATACTTTTTTGAAACCAGGCCCCCTATCTCTGTATGTCCTTGGTACACTGACATCATCAATTTCATCATGGACCACATGTACCGTAAGGGGCAATGTCACAACAAAGAAGGTGGTTACGCATAATTTCCACCACCACGTCATCCTACAACAAGTGCCTTATCACAGAGCCTTTGATGGAATGCTATTGAGATGTGTTGATTCTAAAGAGTCTGAAAATATTCTTTATGAGTCACATAGTGGGGTATGTGGTGGTCACTTCAACAACCACAATAATGCCCGAAAGATACATCAGATGGGTTATTTCTGGCCCACCCTCGAACATGATGTGGTAGAGTTTGTGTGCAGATGCCACAAGTGTCAAGATTTTTCCCATGAAATCCACATACCGACACAAGCTTTACAACCGATCGCAACTCCATGGCCCTTCTCCACGTGGGGCCTAGATCTGATAGGAAAATTCTCTCCCTCATCAACAGATGGCCATAATTTCATAATTACAACCACGGAGTACTTTACCAAGTGGGTAGAGGTCATGCCCCTTACCAATGTCCTTGGATCTATAATCACGAAGTTCATCTTGAACCAGATCATTTATAGGTATGGGGTGCCACAGGTCATTATTTATGATAATGGCACATCTTTCAAAAATGACGAGGTATGTGAGTTATGTGCAAAGTTAAAAATAAGTCATCACATAGCTTCTCTCTATTACCCTCACGCTAATGGACAAGCCGAGGCTACTAATAAGACTTTAAAGTCCATTCTTCTAAAAAATGTTAAGGAGAATAAATGAGATTGACATCTTAAGATTTTTTTGCCTTGTGGGCCTACCGAACATCATTATAACACCAACGAAGTGACTCCCATTTCTTTAGTGTTTGGTGTTGAGGCAGTTCTACCACTGGAAGTCAAACTACCCAACCTCCGCATTTTGTTACATGGGATCCTCAAAGAAGAGGGTTATCGAGAAGCTCATCTCTCCCAATTAGAAAGCCTTGATGAATTTGGATTGAATGATGAGAAATGACATAGTGTATACGTTGACCGCATGGCTCAGAAATATAATAAAAAGGTATATGAATGTGATATCTATGAGGGAGATTTGACATTAAGGCTCGATAGCCAAATTAAGAAGAAGACCGGTGAAAGAAGAAAGTTCAAACCTAGGTGGATAGGTCCATATCGAGTGGTGGAAGATTATAAAAATGGTGCATTCCATTTGTGTACTCTAGAAGGTGAGGATTTTAGTGAATCCGTGAACTCCCTTCACGTAAAAAGATACTATGCATAATCCATCAACATTCTCATATGTACATTATTGCATCTGCATTACATTTTCATTTGGTTGTACATTTTATAAAAAGTATGCTCAAGGGATTTATTCTTATAGCAATCCCCAAGAACTTCTGAAAATATTGGCAAAACATTCAAATCATGTCTCTTCAAATCTTCAGCATATCGTTAAATGTTTCTAAATCATTTATCAATCCAACTAGACAAGAAAAAGTTTTGACAGTAACCATACCAAGGCCTGTATACTTGGTTCTACATTTGGTCTCTTCTTAAGAAAGGTGTCTTTTTTTCATGGTCTATTCTAGAAGCTTCATGGTGTCACATCTATCCCATTTAAATCTCTTTGGAAATAAGAAAATTCTAAGCATTTTCCCCAAATAAGTAAGTCAAATGCAAATCAACAGAAAATTTTTATTTTACACATTTCTTTTCCCTACCAACCTTTGGTGTTGAGCTTGCATCTCTTACTAGTGACGTAGGGTTGGGAAAGGAAGGAAATTCCCTTACTCGCATATGCTTTTTCCATGGTGATAAGCCCATGCTTCCTAATGGTAGCATGGGGTAAGGTGTAGGGGGTCTCTTTGACAATCCTAAAAGTCATAAACAATTAAATCAATTATTGTGAAATCTTAAGTCAAAACAAAGTGAATTAGATGTTTAAAATTCCAAGAGAATTAAAAACCTTAAAAACCATATTTTCTCAACCAAGTGGCCATCTACAGATCCAATTCTAGATAAACTGCAAAGCAATTCACATTCTAAACTATGAGGTAGCATGAGTAGGGTAAGGTTGTAGCATCCTAATTTGGTTCTATCAAACCGTTGTCTTTCTCTCATCACTGTCATTCAAAAAAATTCAATGGCTTGTGCCCCTTCTAACTCTCGGTGTTGAGCCCTCACATCTTACTAGTTGTGTGGGGTTAGGAGTGGGGCAAGCATATCTATTCATCATATCATTATGTCATCACGTTTTTTCAAGACAAATATGAAGTACCGAAGATTGAAAAACAAACTAAGTTTAAGATCACATTTTGTTTGCATCATCATATATCAGTATTATGAAATACAAAAAGAAAGCATTAAGTTATCATTGATATCCACTGCATACATTTTGAAAAGCATAGAAAATTAGAAATTCTAAACATCTAAGAGTACACACATAAATCAAGTCATTAATGTAAGCCAACTCTATGCAAGGAATAACCGAGCCAAAAAAGGATATTAGTGCATATCATGGTTTGTCGTAGTTTTGTATAGTTCCATCGTGCACTAGATGCGGTCAAAACACTCGCAATGAGAAAAAATTACCAAAACATCACATATGCCTCACAAAATGGAGACTAAGCAATAAAGGCACTCTTCCTATCCACCCCTTTGAGGCCCCTTTCGACCGCTCCGGTTACGAATTTCTTAGGAGTTATTCTCAAAATTATTCAAAAGCAAAGGGGCAAGCCTAACGCAAATCCATTCCAATTCAACAATTCTTACAAACAAAAAAATGGTCACGGTGGGCTCGTGAGCTCAAAAATCACCAAGTAAGTATGCACAAATAAATTTGAAAATGAGTTTGTTTATATATATATATATATGTTGTTATAATTTCTTTTTGAGTGTATGTGTTCACAGGGCTAGAGCGTTGGCGTAGGTATATTTCTATATCCCCACACAAATGGTAAGTCCTCTTGTCGTTTTAATTTAGTGTTTATTTTTCAATATTTTATCTATCTACACTTGAGTCTTCTTTTTCTCTTGTAGGTAGTGAGAGTTTGGATGGAAAGATTTTGACACATGGGTGTGTCAGGTATAGCTTCTAACTCCCCATTTCAAGAATTCCATGCTCAAATGAAGAGGCTTCTCCGAGGGGGCAATATGTACACACCCAAAATTGCATGTGCTACATTGGCAAGAAAACGGTTATAAAGGTCCCTAGTGATGATTCAAAATCCTTTTGAGAAGGTGTTCAAGCTCTAAAGCCCACTTGTAGTATATATTTGTATCCTAAATAGTATTACATAGCTTCTCCTTGAATTTTTCCAGTTTTCCCCTTCATTTTGTGCTTACTTTGGCCTTTAGTGTTAAAAACACCACCCTGCCTAGGCAAAGGTTTGCAAACCGCCCCTGAGGCAGGGTGGCGGTCTTGAAACCACCACCCTACGTAGGGTGGTGGTCCTGATAAATTTTTCCAGAATCTACACGTGATAAATTACATGCACCGATTAACTTAAGTTTAACTTTTGAATGCCACTGTGAGTCGAATTTGCTAAAAATAGATGCGTTTACTTGCTTCTCCTAGTTCCTTTTATTTTTAAATAGATTTAATGAATGGAAATACCTTTAATTCCTTGTGCATGAAGTAACCTTCTAGCCTCCATTCCTATATATTCCATGCTTGTATTCAAGCAAAGGGGCTGCTACGAGAATTTTTGTATCTTGCATTGTTATGCTACAATAATCTTGCTAGGAATTGCATAGCCAAGTTCAAATCTCTTGTGCTATCTTTCTTCTACTGCATTATGCCTAGATTACTTCCAAGTGTCATTGCTCAAGCACCATCCTCTTGTTTTTGTTCTTTGCATTCCCATCCTTGGACTCATATGAACACTCAGAGAAAGAAAGGAAAGAACTGAGGGGACAAATACTCATACTTCCAGATTTGCCAAAGATATTGCTCTTCCAGTTGGAATTGTTTATTTGTGTTCTTTTTTTTTTCAAATTGCATATCAAATAGAGTAGAGAAACAATTCATTTCAATTAATTAGATAGTTACAAGTAGATCAGTTCAATAGGAAGTTTTCTCTTCAAAATTGTCAGTGGAAATAGTGGGTGAATGATAGCTCTTGTTAGAGTCATGATTTATTCTTCACTTTTGAGGTAGAGTTGGAGAGATTTTATTTGAATTAGAGTATATCTTAGATTTAGATTCACACTTCGCATGTAGATAGCTAGCTACATCCGCCAGCTATTTATTTTCTTTAAATTATTTGTTAGATAAGATGCATTGTTTGAAAAGTTAGAAAAGAACAAAAATATTTATTTCCATAGATTATCATGTTTATTGTTTTTTTCTTATATATTGAGAAAAAACCAAAAATAGATTTTAGATTTCATTTGATAGATAGTTTATTCACCAAAAATGAATCAAATTCACTTTGTATGACCTTCAATGGTCCACAACAAGAAAATACTTACAGTTGTGATCCTCTAGTCCCACAACCCAACGTGCGTGAGTTAGTAATCGACATTGACACAAGTTTATGCTTAACAATCTTACACACACCCGCCACATACACAGAGAAAATAAGACAGTTAGATACTTTAAACATAGCTGCTAACAAGGCCTACGAATTTTGGACTGCTCCTGGGAATAGGATTTGACTGCATGTATGACCATTCCAGGGCCTCAACCTCAACGAGTCTTTGGTTATGACCCACAAGTCCCGCAACCCAACGGATCTACTAGTTATTTAGATATCGACACTAGCCTACGCACGTAGGTATTCATATCCTCACCACTTCCACCTAATATCATCACACAAATTTCATTATTAAACATAGCAATCGATCAGGCTAATACTTTCTAAATGAGGTCATAGAATCACTCTTAGTTCCTGCAGCTCCACTACATCTCTTATCTCAACTTCCATGACCTTGTCTGGAAACCCATACAAAGCACTTGTAGCCTACTTTCCATGTATTCCATAAACCACCAATAGAATCTTGGCTGAGCTAGACATCGATTGGAGTCTTCGAGTAGCTATCATATCAGACCCCGCCATTACACCCCTTTAGGTTAGGAGATCATTCTCTGACTTAGATTCACAAATTCTATTATTATGTGTCAAAGACATAAGGTTACCCAATTAGCTTGGTCATCGCCATCACTTTCACTCCCATTTTAAATTCCACACTGCTATCTCAAAGACGACCTCGGAAGGTTGGGTTTGTAGAAGGTCACGTGTTGATTTTCTATCATACGAGATACCTAAATCATTTTAACTACGAATGATTTACTTTATTATCATCATTAAGTTATTTTAAACAAAGTGGATTGACACCATCTAGGAAGTATCACACTTCCTAGATCTAGCACACACTAGGCAGTCCACTGCATATATTGTTTAACTTTCATTTGGTGGTCTTGTGTTCCATTTCAGGTAGTTCCTCTAAGCAAAAAGGAAGTTCTCATGATCAGCTGTGGATTCAGAAGTCATACGTGCACAAAAACCTACAACCAACATCTTAACAGGTATTCCTCCTAGCCCATTTTCCTTATTTGTTTTGTCAACGTTCAAGGAAATGCTCTGAATTAGGTGAAACACCTTGCTTAATATCCTTGAGTGTGCTTTTACTCTTCTACTTGAACTTAGGAATGTGAAACTCTTTGAGGAAAGCATATTTTAAAGTCGTATATTCTATGCAAGTCGATCGGGTCAAACTTTTTGTATTGGCTATGTGTGCTCGCTTGTAACGTAGTGGAAAATTGACATGCCTTGAGATCACAGGATTTCACACATGATTTCAAGTTGTGATACAGATCCGTAATTAATATAATATTCTACAGAGCATGTCCATATCTATATCTAAAGAGTAATAGATTTAAATAATTACCATAATGAATTCAATCATGCAAGAACTAGTTATACTCATGATTAATACCTTGATTCAGCCAATACACTCCATTATATTAAACATAATAAATACATAGAAGATTATTACAATAAGTAATACCATAAGCTCAAGCGCATCGATTTGGTAACATAACCTCACAATTAATTCAATTATTACATAGTCCCCCTATACTACGCAGATCACTACATATTTATAAGGGTGGGGACTTTCCCTTCACCGCTTACATAATTCCCAATATAGGTCACATGCTGAAAAATAGCCATGCATCTTTAAAATAATAGTCGCACATGTAAGTGCATTAACAATAGATCTCTTCTAGTTAACTAGCATTAGCAATTCTATTTTTATCTTGAACCCATTTAAAGTTCTTACTAGCATCTCTTCCAATAATATCCCATGTGTGTCATGCAAGTCTCTATCTAGTTTATGTGCTCTGCATGCTATCTCCAAAAATAGTCCGTACATGTGAAAATGGCTAAGTCCCAAATCTACCTTTGTCTTTTGCATATGTTTCCTTCCCTATCTTTCTATTCCTTTGAATTTTCTTTACTCTTGCATGCAAATCTTTTGTGCGCCCTCTCCTTCATATCATACTCTTATCCGCTCAACAATTAATTAGGGGTAATATCCTTTCTTTTCCTCTCTTTCTTCTTTCCCACCCCAAATTTCTCTCTTCAATATTCTAATCTTGCATTGGGGTTGCACTTTTTCACATGTCTTAATGCTTCTAATGTAATAAGTCACCTTTATGTTATAAAAAGGGACTTAATTTTTTCCTATGAAGGTGAAGAGTCTTAAGTCATGTCGAGACATACAAAGAGTCATTGGGGAGTATGTGAAGAGTCATTTCTCTTCCTTTAAATTGTAAAGCCATTCCCATTTCAAAGGTTTGGTGATTGATTTTGTAAACTCAAGAGTGCATTGAGAGAACAAAGGAGATAGACAGATTCTTCCATTCCCCTCATTCTCAAATTTCTTCCATTTCCCACTATGTACAACTTTTTTTTGAGTAATCAATATAGGAAGAAGGAGTTTCTATCTTTCTTTGACTAAGGGATTTCTTGATAATTTGTGCTCATCAAATTCTATTTGGTTTTATTGCTACTTGTAGAGTTGTTTCCTCTTAATTTAGTGCATGTGATGAAACTTCTAACTAGTGTGTGTAGGAATCTGATTTTCTAACTACAACATTAGTTCTCCTACCTCTTTTCTCACTCCCCTTTCTAACTCTTCGAGATAGAGTCTTCCCTAGAAATGTATTGCTAGCTTTGTCGTAGGGTCGTGGAGTTCCCCCGTTGGATCCCCAAATACGACCATCCATAGAAAACTCACTTTCACTCATGCATGCATATAATACAGTTGCATCGGTTAAGTAGAGGAACTTAGATTCCTAGAGCATTGGAATGAAACCCACAAATTTTTCCCCGAAAACTTTTGTCGTCAATAATTTTGGCACCCACCATGGGCCGATTTAGAAGAAAGCATCTACACCCAAAATACAACCACAAGGTCTAAAAATACAAAAATCAAATATTGAAAATAAAAATTTCTTGAAAATCCATTGCTAAAAGAAACACTATCAATCCCTACACGTGACCCTTCATATTCCACAGTGTCCTTTCATATTCCCACTACAAGAGTTTCCAAAAGATGGCTGCAAGGAGATACATGAGGTTGGATAGATCAAGAGGAGTTTTTGGTTCCACTTTCGAGGCTTTGCAAAACCAACAAGAACGAATCAAAGACAACCCTTTTTTCTTCTCTTAGGCCTCATCCCCATCCTGGGTCTTCAATCAGTTCACCTAGAAATCCTATCCAAACTCATGTTGATACTCCCCTTTCAAATTCTCCCATTTTCCAACCTCCATTGAACATTGAATTCCCAAGTGAAGGAGAACAAGAAACTGAAGAATAATTTGAAGAAGCGGAAGAAAAAACAAAAATTGAATATGAAGCAGAAATACCTCAACCCATTGTTCCATGAGGAAGAAATATAGGCCCACTTTCTCTTAAATCCCCTCTTCACGATATACTAATGGGTTCCCATAAGAAATTTCCAAATTTCAAAGGGGAAAACACAAAACATGCAGAAGAACACATCACTTCTTTCACAATATCATGCGTTATTCTTGGTTTCCAACATGAAGTCTGTCATTGTAAGACTATTCGTGGAGTCCCTCCAAGAAAAAGTAGCGGAATGGTTCTACCTCCTACCTACCCGATCCATCACTTGTTGGAATGACATCAAAAGGAATTTTGAGGAAAGATTCAGATTCACCGAGGACTATCAAGACCTCCTTGTTCAATTAGCATAAATGAAGAAAGGAGAAAGTGAAACTATGAGAGACTTTGTGGCTTTTTTCAACCGGCTTCTTTTCGGGATACCGGAATAAGATTCTCCATTTAAAACAACATCAATATATTATTACATAATGCTTAATCACAGAAGTGGGATTTTTCCTACAAAGAGTTCAACTAAGGGATATTGTACAAGTAAAAATATTATCCATTGAACTAGATGACGATCTCATCCTATTTGGAAAGATCAAGAATCCCTCAAAGGGTAAAGCTCAATGTCTAGGAGATGAAAGAACAAATCCGTTGCTATAAAAACTGGTGAATGAGATGGCATCATTGAAGAGGGAATTTTTAAATGAGCATCTTCCTAAAGAAGCAACACAAATCAAATTACAGGAGCACCCTGAAGGCTTTCCTTGGAGGCCCCACCTATCAATGCAAGTTGTAGGATTCAATAAAATGAAGAAGAGCTTGAACAAGAAAGTGAAGGTGGTGATTTTATAGAAGTTGATGAACTTGAGAATGATACACAAATCAAATTATGTGAGTATTCGGAGGTGATGAGGATGAAGAAGAATATGCACCCAGTTTCTCATGTGTAATATTCACTCATTCTCAGTATGAGAAAGGAGCATCTCCCTCCACTGTTGCAAAGAAAAAGAAGACTAAAGATCCTCCTGTGGAAACTCCACAAAACAAAATAATCAGTCAAGGATCTCCACTTCCACCTTGCATGAAGTCCTTATTTGGAAAACCTGATCTTGTAGTGAGTAAGAAGGCTCCCGTAATTTCAAGTAAGTCTTCTAATTCCTCTTCTAATTCTAAGTCTAAATAAACTCTTGTAAAATCTAGTACTTTGAAAGTTCCTAGCGTGCCTTTCAAAATACCCTTCATTCCTAAAGCATCAAACCCTTATTCTAAACATGTCCAAACTCCAAAATTAGTCCCTTCATTCCCTTTTCCACATCTACTCCCTTTGACTTCGTAGAATATCCAAACAAAGCCAAGGTGAAGATTACTCGAAACCGAATATCCATGGACTCATTCCCAAAAATTTGAGATATTTTTGAATACATCAGAGTGGTAGTTTAACACCCAATGTTGTAACCCCTAGTTCTAAAGGAACACTACTGCACCCACCTACACTTCCATAAGAAAACATTCTTTCGTTGAGTGCATACAAGATTGATAAAGTTGAACCTTTCTATGTTTCTCTTCTTGTTGGAGATTATGTATTGAACAACAACATAATAAATTCTAGTGCTTCCAACAATGTGATGCCTATAAAGGTTTCCAAGGCTCTTAAACTCACCATGAATCCACTCGGTGGATCTTGTTACTCCTTGGATTCAAAATAGGTCCCACTTATAGGGAATTTCAAAAATGAATAGGTGGATCTCACCGAATTTCTAGACAAGAATATTTCAAGAATGATTTTGGTAGCATACATTCCAGCTTCATTTGGAATGTTGTTGGGTAGGGGTTTCAAGTTAGCTTGGGGGTAAGATCCAGATGAAATAGTCTTTTGCAACCATTCTAGTTAAGGAAGACATGGAAAAATTTCTTCCAGAGAAGAATATGAGGTACACAAAGGTGAAAGTATGGAATTCAGAACCAACATCTTGTACCAAGATAATAGGCAGATGAATCACTTTATGATAACCGAGGAGGAAGAAGATATTCCCATTTTGATAGGGCTAAAATTTCCTTCCCATAGAGGTATGGACCTCAAAGAAATATTGAGGAGATTCGAGTTACAAGAGGTTAGCACCGATTTTCTGGATAATGCAAACCATGAAGAAGAGGAAATGATTCTTGACGAATCTCAAATGGAGAAACCAGCTTATACTCTTACCAACGAAGAGGAAATGTTCTCATTCCCATTTAAAGATGAAGATGATCTCATCCATGTCATCCATGGAGGGACAAGACCAAATTATAATGATCCTATGAAAGGTTTCAAAGAATTATCTAGACAAGAATTTGTAAGAGCCACAGAAGAAATAGAAGACCCCGAGCTCAGCCTTGAACTCCTAATGCAAGCCATGAATCTACAAGACAAGTGTGAATTTGACTTGGAAGCCTCAACTAGTGTGAAGATGGGATATGTTGAAATAAATCAAGAGGAGAAATATGTTTCACCTCTTGAGCCAATGGTTGATAGATACAATAATGAAATGGAGGTATTTTCTTTCCCATTTGAAGAGGAAGACTCTTTCCATGATGAAGAATTTGAAGAAAGGATTTTTGAGACCTTGGAAGTTGAATCTCCTCTAGAAAAATGTATTAACTCCCAAGATGATGAATTCATCCCTACGAGATAGTTTCCTTGAGATGAAAAATAAAGATCCTTCAAGGAAAAAAAGATAAGATGTAGGAAGTAACAAAGGAGATCTTTGTGTAAGAAATATTTAATGCAAGAGAAGTTGTAAGAAGACCCCAAGCTGATTCTTGATCTCTTAACTCATGCCATGGCCATATAAGATAGGTATGAGGTTGCTTCGATCCTCTAGTCAATACTAAAAACCTCACACGGTGGAGTAGAGAAAAAGGATAAGTCTAAGGTTTCTCATGGAGAAAAGGTCAATGAGCATAGTCCCGGGAAAGAAAAGAATCGAGAATATTTAAGATATTTGAATGAAAATAAGCCCCGTGTAGTGGTTGGATACTCACCGAGGAATCAAATATGTGGATAAATTCAGAATGTAAGTGAAACTATGAAACCAATTTCAAAGAGGATAAAGGTGGTGGAATTTCCAAGCGAAGACCTGAGCATCAAGAAGCTCACGTGGACTCACTCTTACAAAAAAAAAGACAATCATGAAAGCACCTAGGTTTCATAAATAGTTAAGGAGAGGAGGATACTTTCTAGAACTAGTCAATGGATTTGTAGAACAACATCACTTAGTGTTTCCCACTCACAATTAACTTTTAAGGAATGAAAAGTACATCGGTGAAATCATTTTTCCCCTTCCTTGTACCATAGGTGATTGTTAGGTATGTTTCCCTTTCTGTTGTGTGTTATTTTTCCTTTCCGTGTGTGTTTTGTGTTTCCTTCCATCATTTTTGTGTGTGTGTGTTTTCCTTCTCTCTCTCTCTCTCTCTCTCTCTCTCTCTCTCTCTCTCTCTCTCTCGTGTGTGTGTGTGTAAGTTGTACATGACTCGCAGGCCCAATGGATAAGGCACTAGTCAATGGATCATACTTGTGTAAATTTGAGATTATAGATTCCTCATGTCATGTCTTTGCTACAATTGGTCCATGTCATGTCCCCAAGCTAGAGCCAGCTGTTGTCATGCAAATTTGCAACAAGGAAATTGACAATTTCCAAGCATGACAATTATACCCCGTGTTAATTTTTTCAAGTTTTACCCTCCAAGACACCTCTGGTCTACCCGGTCAGTACCCAAGTGACCATCTAATTGATGTTATCTCATCCCCCTAGGTGATTTAGGAAATTCCATTCATTCCCCTAGGTGATTTTAGGAGTTTATTGAAAATTGCAAGCTTCAGGAAGCTATGGGAAGGGTTATCACTGGCCTTCCTAGGACTAGAGAAAACGTATGGAGTGAAATAGAAAAATCCAAACCAGGACACATATATTTTTCAAAGGCCTTGGGACATCATGGAAGTGATTTATGAAGATTCAAGGACTCAAAGAAGTTGGGGCAGTTTCACCAAAATTAGGGTTCATGAGCCAGGCAAAGGCATAAGCCAAAAAATTTATTGAGCTTTGGAAGGTGATTCAAGGAGCTCTAAATGGAACTAGAAGAAAAAAATACATCATTGGAAAGGTAATTCCAAGACCTAAAATATGGTGAAATTATTTTTTTCACAACACTTTGGTGCAATATTTCTGCAATCAAGTTTTCTCAAGCCTAGGTAGTGCACAGGGCCGAAAAAGCAACTAAACTTTGGGAAGTGATTCCAAGAGTTCTGGATGGATTTAAGAGCTAAAAAAATAATTTGAAAGGAAATTAAAATACCTATCAGATGGTGAAATTATTTTTTTCACAACAATTTGCGCTAATATTTCTATAATCAGCTTTTTTCAAGATGTAATTATGGAACTAGAACAAAATATTGCTCTATTAGGGAATATATGGAAGAATCAAGAGATTTTCACCCACCATTGGATTTATAATACTAATTACAGTAAAATTCATATAAAATTTCACCAAAATATTCCATCAGAGCTCAAGTTATTGTCATTTCAAGTTCACTCTCAAGACCTCATACTTAGTCAAATTTTGAACAGGACACGTGTTAGCACTAAGAGCCTAGCACATTTTTGTGTCCCTTATGTCCCTCAAGATCAGGGACATGAGGGTCAAGAAATTTTTCCTAGCCCCTAAAATCCATCTGGACCCACATACGACCTCCAAGATTGGTAGTTCAGCCCCCAGGTGTTTGCGGGAGCTCAAAGCCTTCACCGTTGGATCGCTACCACATGTCATCATCTAGTGTGCCATGTGAAAATGATGTCCCTCATGTACCTTTGAGGTGGGGTACATCATGGTATAAAAATACTCCCATACCCTAAGGAGACTTCTGGTCACCCATGTGACCTCTTTAAGAGCAAATTTCTATCTCCGAGGTTCTTGTCAAGCCTCCATTTTCAACCTGGTAGATCAAGTGCCACATGTCATCACCTGGCGCACCATGAAAATTGATGTCCCTCATGTCCCTTTGAGATGGGGCACATCAAGGTCTGAAAAATGCACCTATCCCCTCCATGGAAGCCTCATGTTCCTCATGTGGCCGCTTCTAGCCCCTCGGTGCTTTAAAGAGCCTTTTTCTCAAATCCCCACTGTCGGATCTCTGCCACATGTCAAGCTAAGGTGCATTGTAAAAATTGATGTCCCTCATGTCCCTTTGAAGTGAGGGAAATAAGGGACATGAAAATTCACCTCATACCTATTCATATTTATTTGAAATTTGAAAAAATCCCTCCAGCTTGTAACATCTAACATCTATCATTCCCATGTGTCGCTCGCTCTGCACACTCCTCTACAACTTCATACCACCACCCTTCCATTTCCAAAGCTCAAAATAACTTCACCAAAGTAATAAAATCCTCTAGCCCATGGTGATATGAAGGTCTCAGAAGAATATTCCATCAAACTGAGGAGAAGAAATGAAGAATGGAGAAGAAGAACAGTGAAAATCTCCATTGCCGCAAAATGGAATTTTGAAGAGATCTTACAAATGGATGCATGGATTGAAAAAGCATATTTTTATATTCATCCCTCTATCAAAAATCATCATAAAAAAACCTTAAGACCCTCCTCTCATGGCATAAAACATTCACAAAGTGAAGAAATCCTCTTTCCTCCCAACGGAGAAAAAGCTTGATTTCCCATCAAACCGACAATCACATCAAAACAAGATTTCATCTGAAGAACATGAAGTGAAAACCCATATAAAAATAATTATTTCCATCGTGAATGGAGGAGAAAAATAGACATGTAATTTTTGAGTTCCATTAATGGATGTCATGTCCAAAAGTGTCGTCAGGTCAAAAATTTAAAAGTTTAAAATCTCCCAAATGTTTGATCGGGTAAGCAAAAAATTTCAAAGGGGTGATATTGGGTAAAAACCCATATCGAAAAAATTTGTTCCACGTCAATATGACCCCTAGAAGCCCACTTTCTAAAAATAGTAGGTCTTCTACATAGAGGACTACTATTTTGGGAAATTCATCAACAGAAGAACCTGTGAAGGAGACACTGAACACAAAGGATGCACTGCAGTTGGAAGTTCATCAGAACAAGCATCTTGGTCCAAATTTGACACTTACTAAAAATAGTAAGTGATCTCATGGACCCCTACTAAAAATAGTAAATCAATCCAAAAGGCGAGGGGAACGTAGGGAGAAAGGGTAATTCGAGCTACCATAATCATCTGAGGTCTAGAAAAGCTAATTTGTGCACTTGCCAAAAATAGTAAGTTGTCAGTGGGAACTTACTAAAAATAGCATGATTACTCCAAAGGTCAAATTTTACAAAAAGATCATGTTGGGAGTTGAATATTCAAGTTGACATCACTAGTTGGAGCCCAGAGAGGGAAAATTCTTGACACTTGCTAAAAATAATTGCCTTTTCCAAATATAGTAGATTGAAGTTTAGATTCGTAGGGGAAAGAACTATACAAGTGAGGTCACTTTCATGGATCTCAACATTATCTTTCATAATGTGTTTCATCAGGATCATGTTCAAATTAGTGTGGTAACATTGCAAGGATTCAGGACAAGATTTGTCCCAAAGCTTCAACATCTTCAGAAGGGATCTCTAGGAGAAACGCTCATCGTCGCCAAAGGTTACATTCAACAGTGTTTCTAAACACTCAATTTGAGGTGTCCATAGGTCATCAAAAGGTAGTTTCTTGTCTGCAACATGAGTAAATGATTTGCAACAAGGAATTTAAGGGAGTGGGGATCTTCTCATCAACACGGGATAAAGAATGATTTGGCATTAAGTACAAGCATCTAGGATTTTTTCAGAGGCAAAGGATTTGGAGATTCAAAATTTCATCTCCTTAGAAGAATCAATGGACTTCATTAGGGAAACATCCTTTCTTTTCCTCTCTCTCTTCTTTCCCCCAAATTTCTCTCTCCTTGATATTCTAATCTTGTGTTGGGGTTGCAATTTTTCACGTGTCTCAATTCTTCTAATGTAATTAGTCACCTTTATGTTATAAAAAGGTACTTAATGTTAACCTAGGAAGGAGAAGAGTCTTAAGTCATGTTGAGAAATACAAAGAGTCATTGGGGAATATGTGAAGAGTCATTTCTCTTCTTTTAAATTGTAAATTCATTCCCATTTTAAAGGGTTGGTTATTGATTTTGTTAACTCAAGAGTGCATTGAGATAACAAAGGAGATAGCCAAATTCTTCCATTCCCCTCTTTCTAAAATTTCCTCCATTTCCCCACTATGTACAAATTTGGTTTGCACAATCAATACAAGAAGGAGTTTCTAGCTTTCTTTGACTAAGGGATTTCTTGATAATTTTTTCTCATCAAATTGTATTTGGTCTTAGTACTACCTATATAGTTGTTTCCTCTTAATTTAGTGCATGTGATGAAACTTCTAACTAGTGTGTATAGGAATCTAATTTTATAACTCCAACATTAGTTTTCCTACCTATTTTCTCACCCCCCATTCCTGCTCTTCAAACAAATTATTCCCTAGAAATAAATTGCTAGCTTTTTCATAGGGTCATTAAAGCTCCCTGTTGGTTCCCTAGCCATAAGGCCATCTAGAGAAAACTCACTTTCACTCATGCATGTATATACGACAGTTGCACCAATTAAGTAGAGGGACTTAGATTCCTAGAGTTTTGGCAAGAAACCCACAAATTTGTCCCCAAATAAATTGTGTCACCAATAAGGATCATTACCTTTAAGCCATTGGTGTAGTTCGAAAACCCACCTCTTTGTAAGAGCCTCCACAGATGACATTGTTCTTTATGTGTAGATAAGTGGTTGGTTTTGTTCTAACTCTATCACCACCCATTCTTAGTCGAACCCACTGCAAATTGTTAGAACAAGACAAAGTGAATCCAAACTCATAGAGCCGTAAAATTATGCAAAAAAAAAGGATGTTTCAGTTCCTTTCCCAAAAATAATGGTTCTTCCCATGGTACGAGACATGTGAAACTTGTAGACCATCATTCCAAATCCTGCAAGGTCTTGTCATCATTAACTAGTTTCAAAATGTTTGGTCATGGTATAATATCACCCTACCATGTCACCTTTTTTAGCATGTTATTCCCATAATTGGCTAAACCATCTGTGGGTTTATTACCCAACCTATAAATGTGATTAATTTCCACTTTCTCAAATGATGTAAGAAAAATATTAGCCTCCATAATGATGTTATTTAATCTCTAGCCAATGGTCCCCAAGATTTTAAGGGCTTTGACAATGCATAGAGAATCCCCTTCTATGACAAGATATTTAATATTCATTGATATACATTGTTCAATCCCCAATACCATAGACATAGCCTCGGCATAGTTTTTAGAGTGATTTCCCAAAGGCCCCATATAATCCCTTATACATTCCCCTAAATGATCATGAATTATGCCTCTACCCCTAGCAAGCCCCTCCACCAGTTTTTTAGATCCATCAAAGTTTAATTTGAAGTGCATACAGAAAACATTCCCCCTTAGTACAATTTTTATCAAAACTCATATTTTTGTTTTTATACTTATTGGATTGAGATTCAATCCTATCAAAATGGATCTTTCCAGTCTAGGCATAGCTTTTAGGATTTGTTTGTAATGGTTTGTGAATTCTCCTTTAATTTTTTTCCAATTATCCCAAAACTTTTAAATACTTGGATGATTGATTGCGAAAAAATCATTTTTTCTCTCCAACCAAATACCCAGATATTATGAGGTATAGAAAATTTCCATACCTCTTTCATGAATTCATGATGAAAATTGAAAACCTAATTTTCTTTAAGAAGAGATACATCCCTGGAAGAACTAATTGAATCCTAAAAATCACAAGGACAATAGAAAATACCTAAAAAGAAAAAGTACATTCCAAGAAGAGATTATTGGTGGATTCATCATGTTGTTTACACAAGTTACATCTATTTATAATAATCATACCTTTATTTCTAATTTTATCCACTATTAATATCTTTTTTTTAACCACTTCCCAATAAAAGAATTTGATTTTGGGGATAACGTTTCATTCTATATCTTTTATCGTGGCTATTATATTCTATGTGATGAAAATTCAAAAGGTAAACATACTTAACCTTATAATTTCATGAGTCCACGTACCTCCATATCAATTCATCTTGAGATTTTTTTGAGGTATATGATATTCCTTAAGGTCCTTATTAAGAGTTTCAAAAGGATATTGAGGCTCAAGATAGTTAGGGGTGGTAAAATTTGAACCCAACTTCTCTCCTAATTCCAAAGTAATTTATTACACACCCTCTCACCAAATTCAAAGATATAGAAATGACTTAAGTAGATCCATTCTCTCGACTGTATTTATGGATTTATCCCTTATCCAAGGATCATCCCAAAATTTGATCTTTGTGTCATCCCCAATATTCCATTTATCCCCCTTTACAAGTAGCTTCCTAGCTTCGCAAAGGTTTTTCCAAAAATCGAGCCTTTAGGAGCTCCTAATCGAGAAAAACCCAAAGCTACCAATAGTTTGAAAATATTTCAATTTCAATATTTATGTCCAAGTACCTTCTTATTTGTACATTCTCCATCCAAATTTTACAATTAAGGTTTGATTCATGGCCTGTAGGTTCTTTAAACCAAGAGCCATTGTCCTTAGGCCTAGTGACCTAATCCCAAGCAATCAATGGTAATATAGTTTTGTCCTCCGAAACTAGCCATAATAATCTCTTTTGAATACTTGCAATGGATTTTATTATTTTTTAGGAATGATGAAAATAGACATTATGTAGATAGAAACTCTGTGTAAAGACCTTTGAAGGATTTGTGATTTACCAACTTGTGATAACAAAGAGCCTTTCCAAGATGCTAATTTTTTTGTGGAACCTCTCAATAAGCTTATTCCAGTCTCCTTATTCAATTTTATTTCCAAAAAGTGGCATTCCTGGATATTTTTCCATAGTATATTTAATATTACACCCCATGATATTAGTTAACCTAGTTTTGTGATCACCTTTGACATTGATGAAGAATTAGAAACTCTTGTGGAAATTCACTTGTTGGAATTAGAATTATTCACATTGTTTAGTGATGTTCTTGAAAGAATATGCCTCCTATACCACAAAAAGAACCATATCATCCAAAAATTATTGAATACTTTGATTATCCACCACATTAACGACCCTAACTCGTACATAAGTCTTCCTTCAATTTTAGATTTCAAATGCATCCTACTCAAGGACTCTCGCAAAATGATATATAAGAAAAGGGAAAGAGGATCCCCTTTCCTTAAACCCCTTTCAAAATTAAATAATCCTTCAATATTACCATTAATAATGATAAAGAAATTGGGAGAAGAGGTACAAGCTTGGATCATTTTGATAAAGTGTGGATCAAAAACTAGTTTTTGCAAGAGGAACAAAAAATTAAAGGAGACTCGATCATAGGATTTTTGCATATCAAGTTTAAAAATAATAGCCTCTCTTTTATATTACTCCCAGATGGATTATTTCATTGATGGAAATGATGTTGTCAGTAATTTTTCTTCCTAAAACAAAGGTACCTTGATTAGGGGAAATAAAATTGATTAGAACCACCATCATCCCGAAATCCAATATTTTGAGATAATTTATTACATAATATTACATAGGTTTATTGGTCTGAAATATCCCATATCTTTGACACCTAACTTCTTAAGAATGAGGGATATAAAAGTATGGTTAACTTTCTTGAGAAAGATTCTCGAGCATAAGTATTGAACAAGAGAAACCACCTCTTCCTTCACAATATCCCAAGAAATATGGAAAAAAAAAAATGGAAACAATCCAGACTAGGGGTTTTATCCCCTTCCATTTTAGAGATAAGGGATTTGATTTCTTCCTCCAAATGGATGGTAGCAGTTCTTTATTTTCCTCATAACCGATAAAGCAGGATCAAAAAAATTTAGAGTTTCATTACTTGAATTCCTAGGAGGAGGTTGACGTTTAGAAAACAAATTTTTAAAGAAGGAAATGACGGTATGCGATATATCTCGTAACCTACATTGCCATGCATCTTATTTTCTTATTTATTGTATCTTCCTTTATTATATTTTATAGTAGCTAAGATTTGAATGAATTTTGTCTTTCAATCACCCTCTTTAAGTAGTTTATTCTGGACTTTTGCTTCCTTATATAGAATAGTGTGAAATTAATATAAGAGAGATTTTTCCTTTTTTTTGTCTTCACTACTCCAGCCTCCTTCTTCCATAATATCTTGTATCTCATGAAGTTCCTCAAAAATTTCTTTTCTCGTAAGAATATATTGCCATAAGTGTCTTTGTTTCATTTTTATATTTGTTTTGATGTTCTTTAATTTAGTAGTTACTTGTAACATGATATTTATATTCCACCATTCCTCAATCATTTTTTCTAGATCCAAATGGAGAGTCTACATATTTTAAAACCTAAAGGTTCTTCCTTTAGTTTGCACCATTTCCCCATAGTTTAGCATGATAGAGTTACGATCAAACCCTATATGAGCCAATGAGGAAAGAGAGTATTGTTTCTCATGTATCCATTGATAATTTACCAAGAAATGGTCTAATCTGATTTGGATAAGATCATCCCCACTTCATCTATTGGTCTAGTTATATTTAGGTCCACTGAGTACAAGATCCAACAACCCATTTCAACTGATGAAGTTGGCTAAATATTCCATACTCTGTATAGTAATTAACATTGCCTTTTTCTCGGAGGGGATCGAGGGAATATTGAAATCACCACATATACTCTAAATTGTCTCTATTAACATATTTCTAATACCTTTCATTTCCCCATAATACATGTCTACCATTAGCTAAGTTGGGTGCATATACATTAGAGAGATTACATTATATTCCTAAGTTAATAATATTGAATAAAATGGCTATATTATGTTAGATATTAAATAAAGGATATCCCTCTAGCGCATTCATATTCCACATACAAAGCAATCCTCCTGAAGCTCCAACTAAATCTTGGCAATGAAAGCCAACCTCTTTCCAAAAAAATATACAAAAATATTCCATCCTATCCTGATTCATTTTAGTTTCCTATAACATTAATATATTTGGGTTTTTGGTATTCCTAATATCTGCAAGAATTCTATGTTTACTAGGGTTATTTAAACCCCTGTATATTCCAAGATAAAATAGTCATTTATCATATGTTAGTTTTTGTCTTAATTCTAGAGGTCTTTGTCATCCTTCCATGATCTCCTTCCCTGGAAGCCCTTTCGTGTCTTTATTTTTCCGATGGTCTACCTAAAGAGGTTTTGTTAGCCCCCATATCAGCCTTATTTATAGCTCCTCTTGTTCTAGGCATATCTTTCCTTTTAGATTTATTCTTGGGATTTTCTTTGCTTCCACTATACCCGAATAGGGAATTTTGACCATTTGAGTAATTCATTATCCCCTTCTTTGGCGCTTACTAAAAATTTATTACATTCAACATCCTTAGAAAGGTTATCACTAGTTTGAGATAAGGGTTCTCTTGGGTGCAATATTTATAGCCTGTCATCAAATTTCAAAGTCTCCGAGATTTGTTGTAAGTCCTCAATTGTAGAGATATCCTTGAGATGGATATCCAACAAGTTAAAATTTTTAATGGTCTCCAAGGGTCCTTCCTAAGATATTTTTACAAATAATATAGCATCCATGGTGTCGACACTATGGATCCAATGATAATGTATTCTTGTAATGGGGTAACTTTCACTATCTCGTCCATATTTTCTAGTTTTGGCTTAGCTACCTTTTCAATGTCCTTTTCTTAACCATCAACCACCGCAACTTCCTCTATTAATGTGTCTATCTATTCTAATATTTTCTCCTTGGTAAACTAAGGTTTGTTAATTTACATCCATGTGGGAACAATCTTGGATGGTCCACTCACATATTGATTCATGATTCCTTTACCCTTTGACTCCTCCCTAGGGTTCCCTTTGTGATTTTTGAGTTGATACTTAAGGGTTGCCTCTTATTTTTATTTTAGGAACATTTTGGTGTTATCACCTGCCATGAAACAAGAAACACACATAAAAGGTACAATCTCATAATCCATTTTATGGACATGTACTCCCAATTTGGAATTACAATTTATTCTTTGGGAAATATTAGAGTCTAGTACCACATTAATAGAGAATCGTGAAAAAGGGGATTTTTCAATAGTAACAAGGTCAATAATGACCAAGAGCCATTGAATTTTTCTATTCCTTTAATGATATCCAAATCCTAGTGCTCCAATGGAAATCCCTGAGTCTAACCAAGACCAAGTATTCCTTGATAGTAGAGTCAAAAAGGTTAAAACCCAATTCCCACTTTTGAACCAACACAATGGCCCTACCCATGAACCATGGGCCCCAACAAGGATATTGGTTAGGTATTCTTCTAGAGACATGGTGACCATGAAAAAATAATTTGCATAGGAAACTATATCCATAGAAACTTTAGGCATCCATTTCTGGATTTTCCATTTCCTAAACTCATATATATATTGGGACGACTTCCTAGAATTTTTTCTAAGATGGTTTTTTTCATTGATAAACACACACTCAATTATTTGATTTAGAATGTCCAATGAAATCCCTTTCGATTTGTAGAGAGGTTAAAGGTCATACTAAGATACCTTCTATGGTTTATTTCTAGATACCATCTTAGCCCACGTGATTGGGGGCCCCTTAAGGGGATCCTCCTTATCTCTTTCTACTATAAATTTCACATATTTCCTTCCAATAGGAATATTTACACACATATCCCTTGGAATTCAAGCTACAACATTTTCCCACTCACTCCCAAATTCAAAATTCTACATCCCGCTTGCTCTTAACTAAATTTTCATGGCTTCACCATCCTCATGTTTTTGTATGAACCTTGGAATAAATTAAAAACCACTATTCCCATTAACATGGCTCAATAAATCCTTTCCTAAAATTAGTAATAATTTCATACTCCTCTCCACCTCTACACTTGCATCCTTTAAGGGTTTTATAGTGCATTTTATTTGATCATTCACCAATGTGTAGCTATTTTCATGACCATCATGAACCACATATATTTCATGTTGTTAAGATATCCCTAACAAAAAATCACATACATCCATGGGAATTTTGTTTCATGTAGAATTTTTAGCATGAAAAATTAAAAACATTTCCATGACAACTTAATCCGAATTTGAAAATCCCTCTCCCAATCAATGTAAACTCATCCTCTGTCTAAATCAATCATTGTGTTTCCATCATAATGTACATGAGGAATGTGATAATTTTATCTTCAAGTATGTTTCATGTGTACGGGATGTAATTCAAGTTGATTCATGAAGGTTTCTGGATCCTTGAGAATACAAGTAGTCACGGAGGCCCAAAAAGGCCTATTTTCATACTTTTTACAACTAGTGAAGCCCCCGAAACATACAAGGAAAATATAAAGCATTCAAGAAAGTGTGTAGAATATATATGTAATCATACATGGTATTTCAGGAAATTTTTCAAGAAAAATAATGTTTATGAACAAGTTATGCAACATCAAACTATTTGTAGAATGGTGTGAGGAAAAGAAAATAGTGAAAAATCTAGTTAGCTTGTTCCAGGACATATTAAGATCCTTGTGATGAATTGGAAAGAAATAAGATACTTTTCATAAATATAAGGAGGCCCACTTCATATTATTAAAGGTTTCAAGAGATTCTATAGTGCATATTTTGATATAGGATCTCAAGTAGTGTAGATGAAGATGCTCGATCTTGTTTGAGAGTCAAAGAAAAGGTTTTGGGAGTTATAGGAATATTTATAACCTGATTCAAAATATAAAGTGACATATGTGAGGCCCTCTTCACACCCAAGGTGTCATTTTTCCTTTTTATTACTATACACTTTAGTGGTAGTATATGTTTCATTACTTTCTTTACGTTTTAGAATGTGACGAAATAGATAAGGGTTACAGGCCAAGGAGGAATACCTATTGTGTTGATTTTGAGGTTGATGCACATGTTCGACTTCTAAATCTAATGATGGATGTGAGAGATTCCTTTTGGCTGGGAGGAACTACTTGAAATAGAAAGTAATACCACCAAAGAAGAGTTAAACAATATATGACAATGGACTGCCTAGCGTGTGCTAGCTGGGAAGTGTGATACTTCCTAGATGGTTGTCAATCCACTATTTAAAACAAATTAATGCAAGAAATAAGAAAATTCCTACTATATTTGATATGATTTGGGTATCTCATTCAAGTATAATAAGAAAATCCAATCATAACAAGCTAGGCTATAGTCATACATTGAAGGGTGAGGGTAAGCGTCAAGGTACTAAGACTGGTCAAGGTCGGAGTTCTTAGTTATTTAGGTCACTTGGTAGAAGTTTTTGATTCATTATCAAAAAAGGTATAAAACACGAGAGACCGATTTGGTCAGGTATAAATGAAGATGATTTAGAAGGGACCGATGACAGCCATGCGAACCGGCATTAGTAGGGCCCAGGTGAAAGGAACTCAATGAGATCTGATTGTGGAGATTGAATTGAAGCTAAATAGAGATGGAAAAGACAATGGAGAGGGATATGGAGGTTTTAGGTATACTCACAAATGTTTAATGAAGGATATGGGTGATTTAGTGATGTAGGTGGAGGAATGGCTGAGTTTACAGGTAGGTAAATGATGGGGAAATAAACATGCAAAGTATAAACAAATAACAGAAGTGACAAAGGTTATTATACTAAAATAGACAATGCAAGTAGAAGGCCACTTACTATGATGTAGGTTCAATGGCTAGATGGAAATGGTTGATAGGAAGAATGGTGTTTGGTGTTGCAATAGTGCTTCTCGGAATGTTTCTATGAGTGCAATACCTTTGGATCTATCCTAGTGCTGGTTATGGATGTTTGTAGGTACAAAAATCCTCTGGTTCTACTTTCATGCATATATGTTCTCATCCCTCTTGATCTTAGAATGTGCCACCCCAAAAACAGGGTTGCTAAGGTGAATAAATGGTAACTGAAGATAGTTCTGGGTTAACCAGCGTTGATTTAGGGATGACCAATGTCAGTTAAGGTGGGATTCCCTAGGTTTACTATAACTGGTAGATATCACATCCTTTGGATCAGGTTCGTTGCTTTATAACCTGATCCGAATGGACATTACCTTTTTATGAGTGGGAAGGTGATTAGAGGAATAACAGGCCTTGATTTTTAGGTTTATACCAAGTCTTATTCATTTATGGAAACATGCTATGAATAGGTCTATGGTGAGGTGTCTAGGTGATGTGTTTAGGTGAGGTGTTTAGGTGAGGTGTTTATGTGAGGTGTTTAGGTGAGGTGTTTAGGTGAGGTGTCTATGTGAGGTGTCTATTCATTTAATTAAAGTAATTAAATTAATAATGAGATGAGGATGGGTATTAATTTAATTATAAATAATTAAATTAATGTTTATGTGGGGTATAAGCGTCAAGGTTAGGTGAATGTGTGTAAGTTGGTTATTCGAAAGGGGACCAAGGGGAGTGTGACCCAATTTTGGTGTCTACATTTTGCCCATTTTTATCACGTGGATTTTATTGGTAAGCAACATTGAAAAAAAATAGGAAATGGTTGTGTCAAGTGTAAGTGAGGGTGGTGTTGCCCCAAGTGTGGGCGAAGGTAACCCCCCTCAAACTAGGAACTGATGAGGTGAAAGACATAAGCAGTGAGTGGTTTGATAAAATGAGTAGGTGGGATAATGAGGATCATTGGGCACATTGGTTAAAGGTAAAATGCCAAGTTGAAAAAATGGTAAATGGGCTAGGGTCAAATATAGTGGTAGGGAACGCACGCACACATTGGAAACTGCGACACTATACCAAGGTTGAGAATCTTTCAAAATTTACGTCAGCTAAGGTCAATAGGTTTATCTAAACAAGGTTTGAAGTGAGTCTGGTATCTAAGGAATATGATATGGTGTGAAAACAAAATAGAGGTTAGGTGCAAGAATGTTTAGGTATGTTCTAGTACACCAAAGGTCAAGTCAGGATAAACAACATGACAATAGGTAATGTAAGGTCGGTAGGCCAAACAAATATGGGTAACCACATCATAAGGTATAAGCGAGCACGAGGGTCAAAGATTACAAAAAAATTCAGGTCAAGGTATATAGGTAATGGCATGGGTAATACCAAGGTATAGGGAAAATAACAACCCCTAAGATGTAGTAAAGGTAAGGTAAGGGTAGGTTCGGTGTGTAGGTATGGGTCAATGGGGGTATCTAGGATGATAAAAAGGGACATGGGCATGAATGGAATGGTTGCAGAAAAAGGTAACATAACAAGAATAAATAGGTGGCGGGGGTAGGACTAATGCCGTTAAAGGATGAAGTGACATTGGTTGGCTAGGAATAAAGAGGACTAGGACGTGATGGTTAGGTGGGGTGGGTTTATAAAACCAAAAAATTCCATATATTTTTTGGAATCATTGTTGTATTGTACCATTGGAGAAAAAAAGATTTGGTGTGAATTTTTAGTTCTTAACGAGAGGAAAGGACAGGGCATAATACTCAATTGAGGTGGAGAGATCTGATTGGTGAGAGGAGCTAGGTAGATGGGTCCACGAGATTAGGGAATTTATTTGATTGGTGAGAGGAGCTAGATTTACGAGATCGGGGGATTTATTTGATTGGATGAGATATTTGAGGTAGATTTCGGATGGGAAGGTGGGAGAGGGATCCAGTGGACCACCGGTGTAGTGGCTAGACATGCCTCCACAGAGACAACACCATGACGAGGTTAGATTCACAACTATTACGTGTTGGTTAGGTGATTTGGTTTATAGAAATTGGGTTGGGTAGAAGTTGGTTTGGGGGAATTAAATTTGAATTTTGGAAGAAAAATGGGTGAAATAGGAATGTATGAGGGTTTAATTAGGTGAATGAAGGTGGGGGAGGGGTTGAGGGGGATTTGGATAGAAATGGGTGGGAAGTTGGGGGAAATGGGGGATTTTGAGAGGAATAGGGAAGGGTTTTGTATATTTTTGCCAATGACATGTGACCGGCGTCGATCAAGAGGTTGGCCGATGTCAGTGGGAGTTAGCCAGCATTGGTCATGGATGGGGTGATCAATGTCGGTTATGGGAGACCGTGACCAGTTGATATTAACCGATGTCAATCATAATTTGGAGGAAATTGGGCCAAAAATGAAGGTTAGTTGGTGGGTGAGATAGGTCAGGAGATAGGAAGGTATAGTTGCCTAAAAAGGTTTAGGTAAGGGGGATAAATAGGTATGGTCGAGGGGTGTAAAATTGAGATTAAGGGGGAAAGGTAGTTGATTAGGGTCGGGGTGGGTAGATAGGCCATGAGATAGGAGAGGTTTTGGTCAAGGGTGGAGTTGAGTATGGTCGGGGTCTAATGATTTTATGGTTTGTTGTATGCAGGTGAGGGACCAATTATGGATGCGTGATAGGGTGCCACCTCTATTACTAGATGTTCAAGGGGATGTGACTAATGAGGAGTGGAGGCATGTGACTAAGGTGGGTCTGATTGGGATTCGACGTTATAGGTGTATAGCTCATGATCTGAGTTTGATGGTCACTCTCATCGATAGATGGGATTCTGCGACCAACACGTTCCATTTTCCAACATGTGAGATGACCGTCACCTTGGAGGATGTTTATAAGATTCTATGACTTCCGATAATATGGATGCAAGTGTATTCCATTTCTTTAGAGGAATCAAGAGGCGATGATGCTGACACTATTTGGAGAGGGGATGGTGGAGATGAGGTTCATGCACCATTGATGGAATGTACATGGCCCCTTGAGGAGATGATATGATGGAGGAGAGGACCTACTTTTCCTAGGGTGGGAGCACTAGCATTGATGGGATTCCTTTGATATGATGGAGGAGAGGACTGCTTTATGGGTACCAACCTACTTGAGAGCTACTGCTAGAGGGATGGGCTACTGGGAGGCTACGGAGGTTTAGCTTATGTTTCACTTTTCTTCTTCACTATTGTGCATATGAGCACATGTGTGTGTTTTTTTAATTGGTTTGCCCCACTTGATGTATTTGAGCAGGTATGGTCCGAGTTGAAGTTACAGGTGGTGGGTGTCGGTTGGTGGGGTGCGCTAGGGGCTAGGGTGCTGCATGATGTAGCCCTCTATGGGCATATACTAGATGGGTTATCTAGGGTAGACATCACTTGGAGGTATATGGGCTTCTTATCATACATGAAGATGTTTGTAGAGTTAGATGAGCTACACTTTCTCATCGATGGATAGAGGGGTGTCATGCAAGAGAGCATGAGATGATACCCATTGATAGGGTTAGACATAAGCTTGGGTTACCACATGATGTACCTCTACCATTCCCATAGAATATAATGGATGACGTGGAGAGGCCTATGCCTCTACCACATCCGAAAATGTCTACAGGGTAGGAGGAGCATGTGGTAGACTGGGGGATTGATGATGACGGAGTTACTAGATGAGGTAAAGACAGTGGTGGTAGGATGGATGTGAGAAGTACCACCGAGGTCGAGGAGGTAGTCGGACTTGGCCACCATCATAGTTTAGAGAGATGCCCTACAAGGGTAGGTGGTGACTTTGGTCACATAGTTGGGGATAGTGTAGGGATAGGCGCGAGGTGGTCGAGATGCATAGGTTTTCATATTACATGCACACGTGATAGGGTCACCGTAAGGCTAGTTGGCCACCCATAGCACAATGATTATGTCCCTACATGCCCGGTATAGGCATGTATGCCCATAGGTTTAGGGATAGATACCCACATGCCCAAGGATAGGGTCGTATTTTACATACAGGTGGGGTAGGAGAGGGGGCAGAGAGAGAGGACCCTCATTACAAGTACTAGCGAGAGACGAGGGGTCCTCGGGAGACATTTAAAGGGTTAGGACGTTGATGGCTCCACCATAGATAGTACCATATGACTAGGTTCAAATATTTCTTAGGAGAGGCACGATATTATCAAGATCACCCGATGGCTTCGAGGATAAATTCCCCCCTCCTATGTAGAGTACAAAGTATAGTAGGCCTCGAGTGAGAGGAGAAAAAGTCTCACATGCATAGTGTAGAGTACAGGGGGTCGAGAGCCCCGGGATAGGGTCAGGTGGTGAGGCTACTAGTTTACAGAGACTAGCCCCAAGTGAGGGGCCATCGAGATTAGGAGGAGAGCTTGAGGTGAGGTGGAGAGAGGTTGGTAGGTCACCCCACTAAAGGGGAGATGGACGAGACTGATGAGACATGGATGGATATCAGGTGGGGTGACGATTAGTCACCATTTATGATCAGTGTATCTATTTTTTTGACACATTTTTATATATATGCAGATGTGGTGTGAGAAGATTTTGAGGATTATACATGAGACGGCCTTTTTTTGAGATACATGAGATTTTTTGAGAGATGCATTTATTTATATCCATGTACACATGTATTTATACACAAACTTTCGATTTATAGATGATGGTATTTATAGTATGGATGGTGTATTTGCTTATAATTTTGTTATTATATGTGAATGTGATGGAAACTAGGTGGATTAGGCATGATGAGTGGAGTGGTTTAGGTTTAGGCATGATTGAATTAAGCTTGTTTTGGCATGGTGGAGTCAAGTTGGTTTAGGCATGATTGAGTCAAAGTTAGTTTAGGCATGGTGGAGTCAGGTTGTTTTAGGCGTGATTGAGTCTTGTATTTAATTTTGATTTAATGTCCAAGTTTTTGATAACATGGGAGACAAATGGTTATGTATATGCATGTTATGGTTTAAATTTCCAAATATGTGCCATAGTGGAAATGTGAAAATGATAAATGCATGATTTGATGATGTGGTAAAAATATGTATTAATTGATGCTTGTTTGGTTTAATTTCTAGTTATTAATATAAAATGGAAACTAACTAAGGTATAATGTGAATAATAAGAAAGTGAAAGGGGAAATTGGTTAGGGTAAAGAGTGTCAAGCCTCCAAAGCTGAAACCTAGTCCAGACAAAAAAAAGGGACCTCAAAGTTGCCAATGTAGTTCTCCCATAAACTAGGGAATATTATGATGAATAGAGGAATGGGGGTAGGTGTGAGGCATGGTTGAGTAGAGATCATAGGCATGATTGGGTGTAGGCCATAGGCATGGTTGAGTTTTTTTAAATATAGGTGTCGATGATCCGGTCTGTGTAGGATAATCAATAAGTAATGAGGAAGGGGAATGGTAAGAAGTGGAAAAAGAGTTGCTTAATTGATAAGGTCCCTAATGATTACACCATACCCTAGATGGGCTTATGAACATAAGATCCTAACAGCCTTTCATAATGGACTATGCTAAGGGTGAAGAAAGTCACATGATCACAAAATGTAGCGGTTGTGGCAAGTCCCTTGAGTAAAGAGGAAATTAAGATAAAAAAGGCAATGAGGTTAGAATGGGTGGTGTAGCATAACTTGGTATATGAAAACATGTTTTCTTAGCAAGAAACCTATGATCAAAAATAGGAAAGTCCATGACGAAAATTTCATTCTTTGCTTCATTTGTTTTTTTTTTGTATTTTTAATAGATTGATCAATGTGGGAAGTCTATATGGGATGAGTATATTATCTCCTTGAGGTCTTCGTGAAAGCATATCGATGTGGGAAGCTTCTGGATATTTTTATTGTATTTTTGAAATGATTTTATATAGTTTTCCTTCAAGGGAGCAGTCTATTTATGGTGGTGGAAATAGAGTGAAGAGATGTCCCTTTTGAGGGAGTCATCTTTTGCTAGAAGTTTGACTCAAGGAGTTGTATCCCATTTTGTTTTGTGCATTTAAGTCATAGACAAGACTATAAAGGAAGGTTAGGTTATTATTTAGAAAAAAAGACTATAGCACATAGAGGGTAATTATGAAAGAAGTGGTTTTGAGTGATGAACGACCATGGGATTCCACCTTGAAGAAGATGAAAATTATCCATGAGAATCATGCAATGAGTAGAGCCGTGGTACTCATATTGAAGACAAAGCTAAAAGGTGATGGGTAATCACATGATTCGTGTTTAGTCGTGGATCCTCAAAATGGGTAATATGGAAGGTGGATAGCACTCAAGGGATGAGTGATCAAATGACAGAAAGTGATATAGGACTTGACGTCAACAATAAAATGGTCGAAGATGTAAGGCATTGAGGGGCTTAGGTTTGGGTTTACCTTCAAGTGAAGAAAAATGATAAGCACCTGATCCATAGGCATGGGTAACGATATAGGGTCAAGCCAATTAGGAGAAAATTTTCCCCGCTTTTTTTTTCTTCTTTGGTTACATGTTGATTTTCTTTCAAGACGAGGTCACCGACCTGAAAGGTTCGTTCATGAACACATTTTTATAGGCACATTTGATACATTTTTGGTATATTTGGAGATGGTCAAGAGCATTGAGATGACATTCATCTAATAACTCAAGTTGTGCCAAATGATCTTGGTGAAATTCATCATCATTGAGCATATCTTGTAGTGAGATGCAGAGAGATGGAATCTGGACTTCAAGAGGTAAGACAACCTCAAGTACTATAGACCAGAGAAAAGGTGTGGTAGAAATCGAAGTGTGAATACTAGTGCGATAATCCCACAAGGTGAAAGGAATGTGCGTATGCCAATCCTTCCCAGTATTGTTGACTAATTTCATAAGAATTTGTTCAAGGTTTTATTGGTTGATTCATCTTGGCCATTGGTTTGTGGGTAATAAGGTGATGAGAAACTGAGTTGGATGCCAAAAGCATTGCATATTTTACGTAGGGTTTTATTTTTGAATTTCTTTCCATTATCAGTGATGAGGTGGAGAGGAACACCAAAGCAAAAAATGATGTGATGGTTGATGAATTCACATATTTTCAAGAGATTTTGTAGAAATGAGGGGAATGGCCTCTACCCATTTAGTGTAATATCCAGTAGCAGTTATGATCCATTGGTGGCATTGTGAAGAATGGGTGTTGATCTCACCAATAAGATCTAAACCCCATTGAGAGAAAGGCCAAAGGTCTCGTGTGACCTGCAAGGCATGACCAGGGGTGTGATGAAGATTAGCATGTTGTTGTCATTTCACACAATGTTTGACATAATCACAATAATCATGGTTTAAGGTTGGCAATAATAGCCAAGGTGAAGAATGCATTTTTCGATAGCTAAAACACTAAAGTAACCTCCAAAAATTCCATTGTGGACTTCCTTAATGGTTTAGGGAATTTTATAACTTGTAAGGCATCGTAAGAGAATGTCGTCAAAGCCACACTTATAAAGAATACCACCCATGATGACATAATGAGAGACAATTTTAAGAAAGGAATGTTGTCCATTACGAGTGAGATCGGTGGGTAGAATGGAAAGGGAAAGATAGTCTGCATATTGCTTATACCAAAGGTCACATGGGTCAGGTGCAATAGTTTTGATGGAGTAGACCTCATGAGGTAAATAAGAGGGTGATTTTAGCCTTTGTATTGTGACAAATATTTTAGAGTCAGCGGGTGAAGAAGGTATCTGAGAAGCCAATCAGGACATGGTATCCGTAAATTTATTAGTAGAACGTGGGGTGGTTTGAATTTTGTAGTGGTCAAAGGTGGTTAAAATTATGTCAATGTGATGCTTATAATTTTGAATTATCTCATTACGACATTGGTATATACCATTGAATTGGTTTATGACCAACTGAGAATCACCAAAGATATTGATTGACTTAACATCTAAGGAATAAGTATCCTGGAGACCCAATATGAGTGCTTCATATTCAACAATATTGTTTGTACAATAAAAATTGAGTTTAAAAGACAAAGGCATAGGTTCACCATCAAGAGGAATGAGGATAACACCAGCCCCACCCCCATGCTAACACTTGGAGCCATCGAAGAAGAGTGTCATTTGGTAAGCGGGTTCATCTAGGAGAGGGTAGCTATAGACTCGTCTGGGAAATCAAAGTTAGAGGGTTGATTCTAGAAAGAGGTGTGTCGACTATTTGGTCAGTGATAGCCTAACCCTTGATGGACTTTTGATGAATGAATTGAGGTCAAGGTCGGTAAGAAGCATAAGCCAATGTGTGGCACATTGATGTTGATAGGGTTTGGCATACATATAGTGTAATGGGTCAGTATTAGTAATGACAAAGGTTTTGTGGTTGAGTAGGTAATGGCGGAGTTTGGTGGAAACAAAAACTAAGGCTAGGTAGAGTTTTTTAGTGTGGGTATATCTAGTTTTGTAGTCCATAAGGGTATGAATTATGTAATAAACTACTTTCTCTTGGTGTTGGTTGTCATGATGAGTGAGCATGGCACCTAAAGAATGGTCAGTGGCAGAAATATATAGGTAAAAGGGTTGGTCATCTTTAGGAGGAATGATATGGTGGTAAAAGAGGTATTTTTTAAGGCTTCAAAGGATTTATGGCATTCATCATCCCATTTGAATGAAACATCTTTCTTGAGAAGATGATGAAATGGTTGACAACGGTCGGAAAGCTATGAGATAAAATGACAAATAGATTACAACTTACCTTGTAGGCTTCATGAAGTTGATAGAGATTAGTAGGTGGAGGACATTTTAGAATAGCCTTGACTTTAGTAGGATCAACTTCTATACCATGCAAAGAAATGATGAAACCAAGGATTTTTCTAGAAAGTACTGCAAAGACACACTTCTTTGGTTGAAGACAAACACAATACTTGATGAGGCGGTCAAAGATGACCTTAAGGATGGGAAAGTGTTTAGTTTGATGTTTGGATTTGGCAAGAAGATCATCTACATAATCTTCCAATATGTGATGCATGATGTCATGGAAGATGTAAGTCATGGCTTGTTGGTATGTAGCACTAGCATTTTTAAGGCCAAAAGGCATGACTCGATAGTATAAAGTCCCCTAAGGGGTGATGAAGGTAGTCTTGTGTTGATCTTCTAGAGATAGTAATATTTGATTATAACCCGAGAAACCATCCATGAGTGATAGCATTTCATGGCCGGTGGTGAGATCAACTAGTTGGTCAATTCTGGTAGGGGAAAATCATCTTTGGGACAAGCTAGGTTGAGGTCATGAAAGTCCGTGAAAATGTGGAGTCCCCTTTCAGCCTTTGTGATAGGAATGATGTTAGAAATCCATTGGGGATAGTCAATGGGTAGGATGAAGGAAACTGAGAGAAGGTGTTGAAGCTCTTCTTTGACTAGAAGAGCAATGCGAGGATGCATTTTTCGTAGCTTTTGTTTTATGGGTTTGGCATCAAGAATGGTTACGATATTGTGGACCATAATTTTTGGGTCAATACGGGCATATCGGCATAGACCAGGAAAATGTGTTGCTATGGTCCCGAAGGAAAGAGGTGAAGGCTTCCTATTCAAGTAGAGTCTAAGGATTGGCCAATCTTTAGAATGTGTGGGTCATCCTAAGTGTTAATGTTGATTTCAATGGTCGATTCATTCAACATGGTTTACGTCTTAGAAGGTAACAATAGGTGAATATAAGAATCTTCTACACCCATGTAAGTGAGGATGGATTCATCATCCTGACATTGAACAACATAAATAGAAGGTGTATTGTCATCAATCATGTTAGGATACATGAATGGGAGAGAAGAGAGAGCCTCACCATCACATTGATAGGTCTTAGAGGTCCTAGGGAAATGGTGTTTATGAAAAAAAAAGTTAGGAGGAATAGATTCGGGATCTATGGACTCCGTGGGGGAAGATGGTGATTTGGGGAAGGTTTTTCTTCCTGAATGAGGTTGACAGAAGCCTTCTTGGGAGGTTGTGCATCAAATCCAATGCCACTATGGACATTGTGTTTTACGAGGTACAAGAAATAATAGTATAGCAGCCTGTTCATAAAATCCAAAGCCAAATCCTTTCCATGTGCACCGGTGGAGGAAAGTGTGAGCGAAGTGGCGGTTAGTGAGGGAGTGTAGGTCAGATGAAAATGGTTGTGTTTGGGATGGAGGTTCGGGTTTATAAGTGGCAATATCAAGTCCCCCATACGTTAGATTAGTATGAAGGTGGGGAGGACCATAAGGAAAAACCTCACCTATGCGGATGTCATAACTAGGGTGTTGACGTAGGTTCCCATACTCTTGCGGGGTGAGGAAGGTGTCGATATTGTATAGGTGATATTCCCCCAGAGTGAGGTATTGAAAAACACATTCTAAGGGATCAGTAGTTAATATGTGGGTAGTGGGGATAGATGACTTGCTAGATGATGGGGAAATAGGTGAGTCAATGGTAGAGGTTACAACAATAGTAGGGATAGCAAGGTTAGATGTGGGAGAGGTGGTGGCAGTCTTGGTGGATGGGCTTGTAGGTGAAGGTGAAGTAGGGATAGTGGTAGATGCCTTGACTAGTACAAGCACATCATTGGGCCGGTATAGCATGTTATAGGTCTTGAAAGGTGATGGGTCGGTAGGGATAGTGTAATTATGTCCCTTGTGTTCAAATTTGAGGTAGTGGTGTAAATTTGAAGGGACACAACCCATGGCATGGATCCAAGGCCAGCCAAGCAACAAATTATATTGGAACTCTCCTTCTAGGACATAAAAAGTTCTAGATATAGTGCGGGGACCCACACGGACATGGAGAATGATGGTACCCAGGGTAGAGGTCATGGCGTCATTGAAGGAGCACATCATAACTAGGTTACCATGCATGTAATAGGTAGGTATGCGCATTTGGTCATATGCATGGGAGGAGATGATGTTAATAATAGCACCACCATCAATCATAAGCATGTCATATGCGTATATTATCGATAAAGACAGAGATGAAAAGAGCAAGGTCGGGGTCGTCGGACTGGAAGGGAGTGATCTCTTCATCTAAAAAATTGAGAGAGGTGACTTCGCAAGTAGGTGAAGGCATAGAGGAAGGTGATGACTTAGTGAGAGAGGCTACGTGGTGAGGGGTAATGATGGAGGCCACGGGCATGGGGTCATTTGGTAAAACCTTAATAGATTGAAGGACCTCCATGAGGGCTTGGCGATGTGACTCAGAGGTTTGGACGAGGTCATATAAAGACATTTTGAGGGGGATTGGTGTAGTTGTTTTAGCATTGTGTGATGTGTGACCCCATCGAAAATAGGATACGTAGGACCTCGAATGGTGACTTTGGGTGTGGGTGTCAATGGTATGTTGGGTATAGGGTTAGTTGATGGGCTAGTTGCCTTTTCCTTTCCTTATGTTTGTATTTATGGGCGCAGGTGGCAATGTTGATCATGTTGATCTCAAATCTCAGGGGTGGATCAAAGAGTTCGAGGGGTGGAGATATTTGTTTTTGAGTAGGTAATGGAAGAAGATCTAGGGAAATTGGTGAAGGCAAAATGGGGTCCTCATCAAGAAGAGCATCTTCATAAAAAATTTCTTCGAGAGGACATAATTGGACACGAGTGGTTTTAAATCCTTACAGTTCTCTACATCGTGTCCTGGAACACGATGGTAGGCGTAAATTTTAGTTTCGTCAAACCCTTTTGGTTTGGGTTTGAGTGGGTTATAAGTTCTAAGAGGTGGTAATGTGATGATAGAGGTTTTGAGGAGATTGGTTAAGATTTTGGTGGACCCTACTTATGGATCGTAATGGGAGGTGAGTGTGGGTTTAGGTACAGGAGTGACTGATTATGAAGGAGGAAATTTTATAGGAGGGGAATGGGTTGGTCCACTAGTTTGTGTGTGGAGTGATCTTAGGTCTTGGTTGCATCTTCTTGGATACGGGCATGGTAGAAGAGCTGGCAATGGAAGGTTTGGTTGGTTTAACTACCTTATTGGAAGGTAGCATATTTTAGGTTTAGGTTACATCCTCTTTGGGTAAAGGTGACACGGGAGTATAGGATGTAGAGGAAAAGTAGATGGTGGAAGGGATGGGTTACCCATGGGGAAAGCTGAATAGTGGATGGAGGTGGTTGGTAGAGGTTGGGTAGAAGGTGTGAGTGGAAGAGAGAGAGTGTCATGGGTAGTGAATAAGTTATGGAAGGTAGTGGTGGTATGGGTGGTAAGAAGAATACAGGTGACATGGAGGTTTTGTGGATTTCTTGGGTATATTAGAGGTTTGTGATGAAGAGGTGAGCTTCTGTGTTCTTAGTTTTCCAGTGGAGGATGGTTGCTTGGCCAGGGTCGAGAGGTGAGGTCCTAGGATGGATGGGAGAGGAAAAGGTGATAACGGTGTGGTAAGCAAGGTTGGTGTATGAGGCCTAGGAGATTGGGTCTTCTTTTTTAGGGTTCGGAATAAGTTTAGTGTTGGTTTGGGAAGATGTGGATAAATCTAATTTGATGGGTGGGTGAGTAAGGTTCGATGTCGGCATGAACCCTAAGGTAGTGATGGGTTTAGGTAAGGGAGATGATATAGGCATGGGTAGGTGTTTGGGTGTAGATGTATATTGGGTTATGGGAAGAGGTGTGTGTTGGGTTGTGGTGATGACATGAAGGTGTTATAATAGCCATGGTTGTGTTTGGTTTGGTTGCTTGAAACACTTTTGGATAGATTGTGGAGGTGTCGGTGAGTGACAACTGCATTTGGGTTGAAGTAGGAAGTAGAAGACATCCCCAAAGTAAGGCTCTATCAACATAGTCTAGGTGATCGGCCAAGCATGAAAATGGTACTATTGTAAGTGGGGCCAATGTGGATCGAGTAGTGATCCCGTAAAATGTGTTTGAGAAATAAGGAAATGGCTAGCTTCAGACTTTATTGGTAAGAGAGCCAAAAGAAGATTACCAGGATCTTGGAGGTCTGATGGAGAATGGTCATCTAAAGGAAATTGTGTTTTTACAAGATCCTCTATAGGTAGAGGAGATGATGGGCTAGACAAGGTGAACTCTCTGTGTGATGGTGTAGGTTGTGGACATGTGTCACTATGAGTAGGAGATGTTTGGTAATTTGAGGGGCCAAAGGAAGAGTGCTAATTATAGGCTCCACGGGTGAAGGAGAAAATGAAGGGGGTTCCTTTGTGGGTGGAGGAGTAGATGAAATAGGTTCCTATGTAGGTAGGGGAGCTTGGGCTAAGATTTCGTCTATGGAAGGAACATGGGAAATTGGGAAGCAACTGGTATGTCATCAAAAATAGTGTGGACCTCACGAACATTACTATCATTGGTTGAAGTGTCACCAGTTTGGTTGGAAGATGGGGCATGATTAGGGAATGGATTTTTGAAGATATGTAGGTTTTGGTTAGTGGGTGCATTTGGGTTATCCAAGACTAGATCTCCATTGTCTAACATTTCTTGGACATGATATTCTTGAAAGTGATGTAGTTACCATCGCTATGGCCTTTGACATGATGATAGTTACAAAAGTCATGTTCTTTATACCACATGGGCATGGGGTGATCAGGGTCAAAACCAGTGTGTGGTTTTATAGGTGGAAGGGTAATGGAACACAACCTTAATAATATTTTCCAAAATAGAAGAATAAGGTTCTCCTATTGAAGTGTACTTTTGTTGTTCTCATCTGAACTGGAAAGCTTGGATGGAGAGAGAGATTAGAAGAAGGTTTGGCTTGGTTTGATGGGTGAGAGGGTCCAACCTTGAGAACTATGGTGTTGGAAAATCCTTTGGGTTTTGAATAGTTATTTTGGGGTTTTGAAGATGAAGAAGCATCATTTGATTTAAACATGATGTTATTGTTATGTAGCTGAATTTTCTTCTCTTTGATAGCATGAATCTCTAATTTTCGTGCCATGGTGAATGCCTCATCAAAGGTGCGGAAGGTCTACACTTGTAGGGTTGGTGAGATGTGTCTAGCACAAGCCCGAGTAAACAACTCTATGAGTTCAGTTTGAGGTAATTGAAATGTGAGATGGTTAATTAGGTTGCACCAACAAGTGACAAAGTCAGTGATAGACTCATCATCATACTGTCGTGTGGAGTAAATATCATTCATGGTGACTTTCTTGACAATGTTGATTGAGAAGTGGTATAAGAAGGCTTGGGCTACTTGATTAAATGAGTAGATGGAATGTCTAGGTAGCCCACTGTACCAGTCAATGTAGGTCTCTGTGAGGGACATTGGGAAGGTTCGTAGGAGTAAAGCATCATCATGGGTGATCAGGTAACACCCATGTTTGAAAGACCAAAATGTTGTTGTGGGTCTTCTTTACTATTGAAATGGTTGAATTTTGGCATTTCCCAATGTATAGGGTATGGGTGAATAGGAATGGATGGATGAATGGGCTCATTACATATTTCATCATATGTGAGAGAATTACATGAGCCGGAAATTGATGCTTCTAGTGTCTGCATCCTTTCCATCATTAATTTGATGAGGTCATTGGTAGGTTATGATGGAAGGGCACCTCTGTGGCATAAGAGGGATAGTATTGAACATGTGATGTGGGTGGCATTCTAGTGTATGGTGATGCTGAATAGGGAGGTTGAGAATAGGGGACCGACATAGAGGGAATATATCCAAAATGGATGATGGATGAGATAGGGGGTTATTGATAATATGTATATGTAGGTGGGGTAGTCGCAGTGACTCAAGTAGAAATTAGGGGAGAGACTACGGGATGGAGAGGACAAGATTCTAGAATGGGGTAGGGGTCACTAACACCATAGAATATTTGTGTTGTAATTGGTATCTGTGAGACAATGGGTACAGATGGGGTTATGGTCTAGGTGGTCAATGAAGGAATAACATATACTACATGTGTTACTGATACTGCAAATGTAGCGGTCATAGCAAGTATGGGGCCTAGTTACGAAACCATTGGGGGTAAAGTAGGTGAAGGTAATGCTGAACTAGTAGGGGATGATGTAGAAGTGGGGATAAGGGTAGGAGAGATGGATACAGGCATGCCATATATCAACTGACCTGAGGAGTCCCAGGTGGAAGAGTGGGAAAGGTATAGAATTGTAAGGCTATGGGATTCTGATCGAGGATTCATGTGAACTCCTTATCACCTGTAGCAATGGTGGTAGGCAAGGGTTGGATCCATGGGTGATAGGACAAAGGGTGGTGAAGGAATATATGGGAGTGGTTGATGACTAGCATGGAATATAAGAGTGTTAGCTTGGTTATGAGTCAACACCATGTGAATGAATGTATATCAGGTGATGTTGTATCCTGCATATGACACAGAACACAATAGGAATGAGAAAAATAGGTGTTTGTAGGTGGATTTGGGTAATGTATTAGTTGAGGATCAGAAAAAGGATAACCAATTCTTGTTATGGATGACCGATGATGATCGGTTGAGTGTAACCAAGGCTAGATTCTTATGGGAAAAGAATAGTTTGACCAAAAGGGGTAAAAAATGATGAATGTCAAATAGATAAGTTGTATGATGACCATTTATGAGAATACAGAGAGTACAAAGACTCAAAAAACTCAAAATAGTGAAGAAGATGAGAATAGGTGTCCCTTGGGCAAGTTAACCAAAAGGACAGGGAACCGAGAAGTGATGCTAGGTTAGGTAGAACCGATGAAGGTGAGGTACGAATCGATGCCAATGGATAAACCGATGCCAATTACTGTGAAATTTTTAAAAATGTGGGAAAATAGATAGTTGTGAACTGAGATCAGATGAATGATCAACCTAGAAGCTTGGAGATGATATAATGAGGTCCTGACACACTCAGAAGAAGTCAGAATACTCCAACTGTGATTGTGGAGTGTGCAAGGAAAAATAATGGAAAATGGATAAACATATCCTCACACCTCAAAACACACGTCAATCAAATGATAAAAACATGTATCCAACAAGTGATTTTAATGTGTTGATATTATGTTATTTAGAAGACTGACTCATGAATTTAGAGTATAGTTTTTGGTGAGGAAGGATTCCTACGAAGAAGGATATCTAAAAGGAGAGGTTTTAGGTTATGTTATGGTGGGGCGGGCCATCCTCTGAGGTAATGACTAGACAGAAGTAACCAGTTGGGTGCCCACTGTCAATCCATTGATCATGTGATCATTGACAACTTCTTCTGGGTGAGATGTTGTTTAAGAAGATGTGTATTTTTTCAATTTTGTGTAGTTTGGTAGAAGAAGAAGAAAGAGAGTGCTTTTCTACATGATTCTTTGTGTCAACCATCAGTTGGGAATGACTTCCAGATATAGGTTGCCCTAATTTTAATTTGAGCTAAATGTAACATACAAGGATGAAATGCATCTGATTTTAAACCCAAATCAACAAATTACGTTCGATGAAGAAAATGATGAACAGGTAGGAACGTGCTCTTTTACTACTTATATGAATGCAAAAAATAAGAAATGGTTCGTTTTAAGCACTAGAAAATAGATGTTATTTTAGATAATTAGAAGAAGAGAGTATTACTAGGGAAAGAGATTTAGTGTGAATATGTTTAGAAAATAAACAAACACACAATATTTACCTAGGAATGAATAAAAATGCAAGGAACCTCGGATGGGTCCCACCAGGGCATGCCAAAATGTTTCACCACTTTCTTTACATTTTGGAATGTGACAAAACAGATAAGGGTTATGGGCTAAGGAGGAATACCTATTGTGTTGGTTTGGAGGTTGATGCATGTGTGTTGACTTCTCAATCCAATGCTGATTGTGAGAGCTTCATTTTGGCTAGGAGGAACTGCTTGAAATAGAAAACAAGCCCACCAAAGAAGAGTTAAATAATATATGACAATGGACATTTGCCTACCTACCATGTACTAGCTCTAGGAAGTGTGATAATTCCTAGATTGTTGTCAATCCACTATTAAAAAAAGTTAATGTGAGAAATAAGAAAAGTCCTACTGTAGTTGATATAATTTAGGTATCTCATTCAAGTACTGATAAGTAAATCCAAGCATAACATGCTAGGATATAGTCGATTTTGAAGGGTGACGAAGCGTCAAAGGTACCGGGATTTAGTCACGATTAGGTTCTGTGTTTTTTAGGTCACTTGGTAGAAGTTTGTTTGGTTTTGTTATTGACAAAAGGTATAAAACATAGAGACCAATGTCGGCTAGGTATAACCGACGATGGTTTAGAAGAGACTGACGACGGTCATGGGTAACCAGTGTAGGTACGGTCGGGGTGAAAGGAACTCAATGAGATCTACTTTTAGAGATTGAACTGAAGCTAAAAAAAGATGGAAAAGAAAATGGAGAGGGCTATAGAGGTTTTAGGTATACTAAAAAATGTTTATCAAAAGGGTATGGGTGACTTGGTGATGTAGGTGGAGGAATGGATGGGTTTACAGGTGTACGTAAATGATGGGGAAATAAGCATGAAAATTATGAACCGATAATGAATGACAAAGGTTATTATCTTGAAATAGAAAATGATATTAGAAGGCCACTTACTATAATGTAGGTGTTATCCAAAATTCACCCCCCAAGGTTAATTTGATAACATGCATTAGAATTCTCAAGTCCCAGGTAGATAATTTGATTTAGGGAAAAAATCATGTTTAGGGCCCCTTCGAGAAGTTTTCTAACTTCCCTGTCCAGGTCGAAGAGAGCAAGCTCTGAGAAAATGTGAGAAGGTTGCAGAAAATAAACTTGGGCCAGGAAAAATCGTGAAAATTGGCTAAGTCCTAGTCCTTGCAACAGTAGGGACGTGTGGGACAGAAAGATGTAGATCGGCCGAAAGGCCTCTAGGCAGTCCGGAAGCGACAGGGACATCTGGGACAGAAGTACGGGCGGCGCGAAAAGCCGATCCGGCCGAAAGAGGAAGAAAAATGACTAACTACTTGGCCGAGGGACGATTCGAGACAAGAGTATGAAGAGGCCAAACCGACCGGTTTGGCCGAAATGAAAACAAGCGGCTGCTAAGAAAATGGGACATTTGGGCCTTGAAGGCGCGAACCACCCGTGATCGGCTGAAATGGAAAACTTGATGCAAAAACAATGTGGGACAAGTGGGACAAAAGGGCGCTTGAATCGGGCCGAATCGGGCGAGCGGAAGAATTTGTCCCACGAAGCACTGGGACATCCGGGATGAATGGACGTGAACCATCCGGTTCGGCTGAAACGGGAATTTTCAGCACAAGGGCATCCGGGACGAAAAGATGCGGTGGACGCGAAAGAGCCGGCAGACCCGTGGACCAACCAGGAGATGACACGTGTCACAAGGGAAAAGTCCAAGGGTCAAAGGGGCAAGGTTTGAAGCGCTGGCCCGAGCCAATAGGAATTGGACACGTGTCCAATGGAGCAGGGAAGTGTAGAGTTTGGGGGGGGACTTAGAAATTTTGCAAAAAGTCTTGGGCCCAAAGTTTAAAAGACAAGGTTGACCCGCGCCCTGTCCTCCAACCAGATCATGCCACGTGTCGTACAAGTGGCGGGGAAGCGGGAAAAAGTGAAAAATGTTCCAAAATCATCAAAAAGGTCAAAATTCAAAGAAAAACCCGTGGGTGAGCGAGGAGAGAGAATCACGTGACCAATCAATGTGTGCCACGTGTCATCCAGGTGGCAGAGCGTGGGAAAGATTTCAAAACACGTTTTCACCTGTTTTGTGCCCTAAAACTTCAGACCTCCATAACTTTCGATCCAGAGCTCAGATTTGCACGTTCTTTATATCAACGGAAAGCTTATGAAATTCTCTACATGATTCTAGGATCAATCTCGATTTTGGTGCAGTCTAGAGAGATAAAATTTAGAAACAGCTCTGACGCGTGGTAATGCCAGAAGCGACGTTTCAACAACCAGTTTTAATGCACATGGGTCGCATTCTTCTTGAAAGATGGCCGAAGTGATGTCTCAACCACCGATTCTAATGAAGAATGCATTTTGGTCAATGGTTGGGGTGCTTACACATTTTCATATGTTTTCTGTCTCCTGGGCTCGACCCATGCATTGTATAAAGCCAGATTTGGCTCATTTTAAAAGAGATATAACAAGTTGTTCATCTTTTCTGCTCTGCCCTCCCTTCTTTTCTTCTCTAGGGTTGAAAATGGAGTTCAAACCTCCTCCTTTGCTCTGTAATGGCATTTTTTCCTTTTATTATTGAAATGATGTTCTGTGCAAACTTCTGGAGCAACAAAACGTGTTTTGTGATGCATCTGTCCATCCTTGCTCGTTTTTGCTTGTTCTCTTCTTGCCTCTCTTCATTGCAGGTATTTGTGCATGTTTGAATGTTCATTGTAGGTTTGGAGCTGTGTTCATGGAGTTTTGGGACATTTTCTGTGTGAAATCTATCCTTGGGCCTGTGATGCATCTGTCCATCCTTCCCATTGCTCACCTCTCTTTGTCCCATGGTAGTTTTGATAGATGTCCAACATTCTCCTTCTCTGGTGTATCACCGTTTTAGTGTAGGCTTTTGTTCTTTTCCTTTCTCCTTCTCTCTCTCTCTCTGTCTCCTTGGCATTGTTAGATTAGGATTAGATTAGCTTGCACCTATTTGGAATAGCTTGTGGCGGAGTAGTTTAGGAGCGAGGAACCGACCTTCTCTCGGAGATTCCTCTCTCGGTTTCACAAGTCCCATGCTTGGAGAGAGGTTTCCATGTTGTGCAATCACCTTTGGATGCACGAGTGATCAACCTGAAGCCTGATCTGCATCTAGGGGTCTTTATGATTTTCAACACTAACGGTTTTGGCACGCCGGTGGGACTCTAGAGGTCTTCCACTTCATCTTTTGCAGGTTGATGTGTTCTTGTGAAGATTTTAGCCTTTGGAGGCACTTGCAAACACATCTAGCGACTCCATCTAGTCAACAACCCATCTCTGAAGTTGTAGACCTTCCTTTCCATTCATTTTCCATCCATTCTTCCTTCCATCTCTTCCATCATTCTTTCATTCTATGAATTTGTGTAATCATGACTTCATTTCCATCATGGAATTCACATCAACAACAATGCGATATATTCCACCTCCAACATGTTTTACAAATCCTCCAAATCAGCATTTTGAGCAGATTCAAGATCAGTATGCATACCCATATGAGCAGTTGTGCCAAAGTCAGTTTGGCTATGGAGCTTTCCAAGAGCAAGGGTGTGCATACAATGAAGACCATCGAGATCAAGATGCTGGTCTATTGGAGAAGATCCAAAAGATGGAGGAAAAGATGGTGCAGTCTAGAGCAACAACTCAAATGAGAGCTTTCGGGATCGGTTACAGGACTCCTTTCCATGGGGAGGCCCTTTTCCAAGACACTTCAGCCCTCAAGAGAAAGCTGGACTTCATGTTAAATATGCTGCCCCAACTTGCACAATGGACAGCGAGAAATAGAGGCCTATACATTCGGTGTTGAACAACCTTGTCGTCAATGGGTAAGTTCTACACCATCATCCGGTTTTTCTCTTCCCATACTCAAGCAGCATCATCTCATTTGGACTTGCAAATTTTAAACTCTCCATCTGTTGTCCCAAATGTTGATCCCATGTCTCCACCTCTCAGTCTTCCACCACACCTCAATTCTTCTTTCCTTTTTCCTTCTAAACAGTCATCCCCTCCACAAGAGCTAAATGAAATACCTCCCACTCCAAAGAAACAAGAGGTTTCACCTCCTCCACCACCACAAAAAAATCAAATCAGTTTGAATTCAACCCATCCCTCCTCTTGCATTCCCAAATCCATGTTGGGAGGATGACAATCGAGAATGCCGGTCAAGGAATACAACGAAAGCAAAAGAAGCCAAACAAAGATGAAGAAATTCAAAGTCGAAGAGTTGGGCTCTTAGATTTGGGATGACAAAGATCCTCTTGATGGTTAAACCTACGAAAAGAGAGGCTAGGGTTGGAGAACAGGTGGTGGTTAGGACTGATTTTGTTGCACAATCAGCCAGAAGAAGAAGATCTTACGATCACAACTTGTCCTCTCGAGCGGTGAGATTGAAGAGTTTGACTTGACAAACTTCATGCAGGAGGAAGAGTTCAATCAAGAGCATGATTGTCTTCAAACATTTGAGGAAGGAGAAGCTGCTCCAAATCCAAAAGAAGAGGAGCACATTCCAGGTGTGGGGAGAAAAGTGCAGACCCAAGAGCTCTGAGCACAAAGCAGGCTACAGGAGAACCTTCAGTTCTTCTTTCTACTTCACCTCTCTCAAGTTCCAGTGCTGAAGAGGAGTTTGATTTCTCAAACTCAATATTGGAGAGTGAAGGAAACCATGGTGGTCAAGTTACAGATCAAGAGGACACCATGGAGGAAATTGAACATGAGCAGCAGGACAGCAATGAGGCAGTTTACCTGTCAGATTTGGAGAACTGTTTTGATGGAGAAGAGCCGGTTGAGTTTCCACCTTTCTCTCTTTCATCATCCACACTCCAAACACTTGAGTCTGCTGTCATGAAGGAGGGCATTCATTTACAACAGCCAGCATCTTATAATAGCTCTTCGGAATCAAGATTGGAAGATTTTAATCTTTCACGTTCTTCATTGGAGGAAGAGAAAGGACAGAGGAATTTCACCATTTCTTCCACACCATCCATTCAAGAAGGTCCGCAAGAAGACTCCATTCTTGGAGTTGAAAATTAGGGAAATGGGCATACTCAAAGGATCAGACCTTGCCCAATCAGGTATTTGGCTTCATTGGAGCCAAAGGAGAAGTCACAACTAGTCATGCTTTCTTCTGAGCATGAGGGTGAGCTCTGAAAGTACCAAGGATCAGCTGTCATACCTCTTGATCAAATGCAGAGCAACTAAAAGAGGTATTGGATTTGTTTTCAGGTGATACTTTGATGATTTGGATAGAAGACCAGCTTCTTGTTGATTTTCCATCCATCAAACAACCATGATCGTGCGAATCAATTGCATGGCTGCCAATTTTGAAGAAAGGAAGCTATTTTGCACAACCGATTACGAGGTTTGTTTAGCTTACCTTTACTTCCAGTTAGAATAGAGTAGGTAGGTTTGCTTTCAGTAGAAGAAGTGCTTGTGCACACTCTACATGTTCCATTTGGGACATGTATGATTTTAGTTTTGTACATAGTTTTGGTGTTGTTGGTTTGCTCTTGCACAGTTCGTTTGATGGCATCTTGGTGAGAACACTCCAGGTTCAATGGGTTTCCAAGTGACTCAAAGGGGGTTTTCAAAGTTTAGATCAGTTGCAGGTTACAACTCATGACTCCATGCCCAATGGATGCTTCAGGCAACTGGTAATTTCATCTAGCAGGCAGATGACCCCGCTGAGTCGCCAAATTGTTATCCAAAATTCACCCCCCGGGGTTAATTTGATAACATGCATCGAAATTCTCAAGTCCCGGGTAGATAATTTGATTCGGGGAAAAATCATGTTTTAGGGCCCTTTGAGAAATTTTCTAACTTCCCCTGTCAGGGTCGAAGAGAGCAAGCTCTGAGAAAATGCGAGAAGGTTGCAGAAAATAAACTTGGGCCAGGAAAAATCGTGAAAATTGGCTAAGTCCTTGCAACAGTAGGGACGTGTGGGACAGAAAGACGCGGATCGGCGAAAGGCCTCAGCGTCCGGAAGCAGCAGGGGACATGGGGACAGAAGTACGCGGCGGGCGAAAAGCTGATCCGGCCGAAAGAGGAAGAAAAAAAAAGCGACTAAGCTTTGGCAAAGCGGGACGATTCAAGACAAAGTACGCGAAAGACGCGAAAAAGGCCAGTTCGACAAATCGCCGGATTCGCCGAAATGAGAACAGGCGGCCCACTAAGCAAATGGGACATTTGGGCCTTGAAGATGCGAACCACCCGGATCGGCCGAAATGGAGAACTTTAGTCCGAAACAATGTGGGACAAGTGGGACAAAAGGACGTGAATCGGCCGGATCGGGTGAACAGGAAGAATTTGTCCCACGAAGCCTTTGGGACATCGGGACGAATGGATGTGAACCGGCCGAGGTTCGGTTTGGCGAAATGGGAATTTTCAGCACAAGGGCATCAAGGACAAAAAACGCGCGGTGGGACGCGAAAAAGCAATGGCACACACTGTGGACCAACCAGGAGATGACACGTGTCACAAGGGAAAAGTCCAAGGGTCAAAGGGGCAAGGTTTGAAGCGCTGGCCCGAGCCAATAGGAATTAGACACGTGTCCAATGGAGCAGGGAAGTGTAGAGTTCGGGGGGGACTTAGAAATTTTACAAAAGTCTTGGGCCCAAAGTTTAAAAGACAAGGTTGACCCCGCGCCCTGTCCTCCAACCAGATCATGCCACGTGTCGTACAAGTGGCGGGGTAGCGAAAAAAAGGTGAAAAATGTTTTAAAATCATCAAAAAGGTCAAATTTCAAAGAAAACCCATGGGTGAGTGAGAGAGAGAATCACGCGACCAATCAATGCGTGCCACGTGTTATCCAGTGGCGAAGAGCGCGGAAAGATTTCAAAACACGTTTTCACTGTTTTGTGCCCTAAAACTTGAGACCTCCATAACTTTCGATCGAGCTCGAATTTGCACGTTCTTTATATCAACGGAAAGCTTATGAAATTCTCTACATGATTCTGGGATCAATCTCGAATTTTGGTGCAGTCTAGAGAGAGAAAATTGAGAAACGGCTCTGACGCGTGGTAATGCCAGAAGCGACGTTTCAACAACCAGTTTTAATGCACATGGGTCGCATTCTTCTTCAGCATGGCCAGAAGTGATGTCTCAACCACCAATTTTAATGAAGAATGCATTTTGGTCAATGGTTGGGTTACTTACACGTTTTCCTATGTTTTCTGTCTCCTGGGCTCGACCCATGCATTGTATAAAGCCAGATTTGGCTCATTTTAAAAGAGATATAACAAGTTGTTCATCTTTTCTACTCTGCCCTCCCTTCTTTTCTTCTCTAGGGTTGAAAATGGAGTTGAACCTCCTCCTTTACTCTGTAATGGCATTTTTTTCCTTTTATTATTGAAATGATGTTCTGTGCAAACTTCTGGAGCAACAAAACGTGTTTTGTGATGCATCTGTCCATCCTTGCTCGTTTTTGCTTGTTCTCTTCTTGCCTCTCTTCATTGCAGGTATTTGTGCATGTTTGAATGTTCATTGCAGGTTTGGAGCTGTGTTCATGGAGTTTTGGGACATTTTCTGTGTGAAATCTATCCTTGGGCCTGTGATGCATCTGTCCATCCTTCCCATTGCTCACCTCTCTTTGTCCCATGGCAGTTTTGATAGATGTCCAACATTCTCCTTCTCTGGTGTATCACCGTTTTAGTGTAGGCTTTTGTTATTTTCCTTTCTCTCTCTCTCTCTGTCTCCTTGGCATTGTTAGATTAGGATTAGATTAGTTTGCTGCTGCTTTGGAATAGCTTGTGGCGGGTAGTTTAGGAGCAGGAACCGACCTTCTCTGGAGATTCCTCTCTCAGTTTCACAAGTCCCACGCTTGGAGAGAGGTTTCCATGTTGTGCAATCACACTGGATGCCTGAGTGATCAACCTAGAAGCTTGATCTCGCATCCGGGGTCTTGTGTGATTTTGCACTAACAGTTTTGGCATGCCGGTGGGACTCTAGAGGTCTTCCACTTCATCTTTTGCAGGTTGATGTGTTCCTGTGAAGATTTCAGCCTTTGGAGGCACTTGCAAACACATCTGGCGACTCCATCTGGTCAACAACCCATCTCTGAAGTTGCAGACCTTCCTTTCCATTCATTTTCATTCATTTTCCATCCATTCTTCCTTCCATCTCTTCCATCATTCTTTCATTCTATGAAGTTGTGCAATCATGACTTCATTTCCATCATGGAATTCACATCAACAACAACAATATATTCCACCTCCAACATGTTTTACAAATCCTCCAAATCAGCATTTTGAGCAGATTCAAGATCAGTATGCATACCCATATGAGCAGCTGTGCCAAAGTCAGTTTGGCTATGGAGCTTTCCAAGAGCAAGGGTGTGCATACAATGAAGACCATCAGATCAAAATCTTTGGTCAATTGGAGAAGATCCAAAAGATGGAGGAAAAGATGGTGCAGTCCAGAGCAACAGATAAAATGAGAGCTTTCAGGATCGGTTACAGGACTCCTTGTCCATGGGGAGGCCCTTTTCCAAGACACTTCAGCCCTCAAGAGAAGCTAGACTTCATAATAAATATGCTGCCCCAACTTGCACAATGGACAAGCGAAATAGAGGCCTATACATTCGGTGTTGAACAAACTTGTCAATGGGTAAGTTCTACACCATCATCTTGTTTTTCTCTTCCCATTACTCAAGTAGCATCATCTCATTTGGACTTGTAAATTTTAAACTCTCCATCTGCTGTCCCAAATGTTGATCCCATGTCTCCACCTCTCGGTCTTCCACCACACCTCAATTCTTCTTTCCTTTTTCCTTCTAAACAGTCATCCCCTCCACAAGAGCTAAATCAAATACCTCCCACTCCAAAGAAACAAGAGGTTTCACCTCCTCCACCACCACAAAAAAATGTCAAATCAGTTGAGTTACAACCCATTACTCCTCTTGCATTCCCAAATCCATGTTGGGAGGATGACAATCAGAATGCCAGTCAAGGAAAACAACAGCAGAAAGAGAAGCCAAACAAAGATGAAGAAATTTAAAGTCTGAAGAGTTGGGCTCTTAAATTTGGGATGAAAAAGATCCCCTTGATGGTTAAACCTACAAAAGAGGCTAGGGTTGGAGAACAGGTGGTGGTTAGGACTGATTTTGTTGTAGCAGAAGAAGAAGATCTTGCAGTCACAACTTGTCCTCTAGAGCGTGATTGAAGAGTTTGACTTGACAAACTTCATGCTTTGGAGGAAGAGTTCAATCAAGAGAAAGATTTTCTTCAAACATTGGAGGAAGGAGAAGCTTCTCCAAATTCAAAAGAAGAGGAGCACATTCCAGCTGTGGGGGAGAAAAGTGCAGACCCAAGAGCTCTGAGCACAAAGCAGGCTACAGGAGAACCTTCAGTTCTTCTTTCTACTTCACCTCTCTCAAGTTCCAGTGCTGAAGAGGAGTTTGATTTCTCAAACTCAATATTGGAGAGTGAAGGAAACCATGGTGGTCAAGTTACAGATCAAGAGGACACCATGGAGGAAATTGAACATGAGCAGCAGGACAGCAATGAGGCAGTTTACATCGATTTGGAGGACTGTTTTGATGGAGAAGAGCCGGTTGAGTTTCCACCTTTCTCTCTTTCATCATCCACACTCCAAACACTTGAGTCTGTTGTCATGAAGGAGGGCATTCATTTACAACAGCCAACATCTTATAATAGCTCTTCGGAATCAAGATTGGAAGATTTTAATCTTTCACGTTCTTCATTGGAGGAAGAGAAAGGACAGAGGAATTTCACCATTTCTTCCACACCATCCATTCAAGAAGGTCCACAAGAAGACTCCATTCTTGGAGTTGAAAATCAGGGAAATGGGCCTACTCAAAGGATTATACCTTGCCCAATCAGGTATTTGGCTTCATTTGAGCCAAAGGAGAAGTCTGACCAGTCATGCTTTCTTCGAGCATGAGGGTGAGCTCAAAGTACCAAGGATCAGCTGCCATACCTCTTCAATCAAATGCGAGAGAAACTAAAAGAGGTATTGGATTTATTTTCATCGATACTTTGATGATTTGGATAGAATACCAGCTTCTTGTTGATTTTCCATCCATCAAACAACCATGATCGAGTGCGAATCAATTGCATGGCTGCCAATTTTGAAGAAAGGAAGCTATTTTGCACAACCGATTGCTGGGGTTTGTTTAGCTTACCTTTACTTCGATTATAATAGAGTAGGTAGGTTTGCTTTCAATTAGAAGAAGTGCTTGTGCACACTTTGCATGTTCCATTTGGGACATGTATGATTTTCAGTTTTGTACATAGTTTTGGTGTTGTTGGTTCTGCTCTTGCACAGTTCGTTTCAGTGGCATCTTGGTGAGAACACTCCAGGTTCAATGGGTTTCCAAGTGACTCAAAGGGGGGTTTTCAAAGTTCAGATCAGTTGCAGGTTACAACTCATGACTCCATGCCCAATGGATGCTTCAGGCAACTGGTAATTTCATCTAGCAGGCAGATGACCCCGCTGAGTCGCCAAATTGTTATCCAAAATTCACCCCCCAGGGTTAATTTGATAACATGCATCAGAATTCTCAAGTCCCAGGTAGATAAATTGATTCAGGGAAAAAATCATGTTTCTAGGGTCCCTTCAGAAATTTTTCTAACTTCCCTGTCCAGGTCGAAGAGAGCAAGCTCTGAGAAAATGCGAGAAGGTTGCAGAAAATAAACTTGGGCCAGGAAAAATCGTGAAAATTGGCTAAGTCCTAGTCCTTGCAACAGTAGGGACGTGTGGGACAGAAAGACGCGGATCAGCCGAAAGGCCTCTAGGCGATCACAGGCAGCAGGGACATCTAGGGGAAGTACATGTGCATGGCGGGCGAAAAGCCGATCCGGCCGAAAGAGGAAGAAAAACGACTAACTGCTGAGCGGGACAGTTCAGGACAAGAGTACGCGAAGGACGCGAACCGGCCGGTTCGGCCGAAATGAGAACAGGCGGCCCGCTAAGCAAATGGGACATTTGGGCCTTGAAGACGCGAACCGCCCGGATCGGCCGAAATGGAGAACTTCATGCAAACAATGTGGGACAAGTGGGACAAAAGGACGCGAATCGGCCGGATCGGGCGAACCGGAAGAATTTGTCCCACGAAGCACTGGGACATCCGGGACGAATGGACGTGAACCGGCCGGTTCGGCCGAAACGGGAATTTTCAGCACAAGGGCATCCGGGACGAAAAGACGCGGTGGACACGAAAGAGCCGGCAGACCCGTGGACCAACCAGGAGATGACACGTGTCACAAGGGAAAAGTCCAAGGGTCAAAGGGGCAAGGTTTGAAGCGCTGGCCCGAGCCAATAGGAATTGGACACGTGTCCAATGGAGCAGGGAAGTGCAGAGTTTGGGGGGACTTAGAAATTTTGCAAAAAGTCTTGGGCCCAAAGTTTAAAAGACAAGGTTGACCCCGCGCCCTGTCCTCCAA